>JAQGDQ010001026.1:33510-58510 GCA_030141605.1 Tubiluchus corallicola
CATCACCTCACCTTTGATTCAAAATTACATACCAATATATCGATATACACTATACAACATACATGATGTACATAACTTTCATCTGTTTTCTTGTGATATATGATTTTTACAGATATAAGGCACCTTTAGGATTCAACAAATGGTTCTAATGCTTATAATTCAGAGAAAATATTAATTTGGTGTGTTGTAACAGTTATTGTGCAAAGGGAGGGCACAGGTCCCTTGGGCCCACCCCCTAAGATCTGCCACTGCTGATCTACATACTTACAAATACTGCACTGTTTGAGTTTTGTTCGTAATTTGAGATAATACCACTGTAACAGTAATAACATTGTTTTGTATAAGAGTTAGCTCAAAGTTTACAGATTTTTAAAATTGTAAAGAGACTTTATGGACACCCTGTATATCACATCATTTGAGATTTACACTGCTCCTTCTCAGCTGCATTGAAATGTAAAAATAATTACGACGAATTTTAACTGCTATTGAGAAAATAAAATTGAATTGAATTAAATTGTTGCCTTGAAGCTGAATGCTTTTTGCTACTGCTGCTTTTGACTATAACAATGTATAGAATATGTAACGTATAGAATATAATATATATTCTCAACCTCGAACTCTTTATATTTTATTGTTAGGAAATATAGGAAAGATCATTGACAGGATGATGGCTCTACATGATTACATTCTCTGGGATATTACTCAGGAGGAAGCTTTGCCTGTGATATCAGCAGTATTGTCTATTGCTTTTATTATAACCGCAGGATATTTTATTGCTTATCTAGTGTAAGTACGAGCAGTATATTTCTTCAACTAGATTATGAGTAACATTAAAGGACAAGAAAAGGGGCACCTGAAGTAGGTTTCAGAAAAATCGCCTTAAAAAATTACACTACCTTACAGCAATTAATACAAAATTTTCCAAGAATGTTTATATGATTACTTGGGACCCGTGCCATTCTTTAATGCCCACGAATTGCCAAAACACGACACAAAAAAAACTTATAGGAGATTCTCAAATATAGAAATTTAGTATTTACAAATTGTCTTATGAAATATTTACTTATCATACTGTTTCATAAGCACAGCATAAAAATGTGGATAAAATAGTTTGATTCTGTGCGAAATATTCATCACAAGTATGAGCTGCAGGTCTACTTAAAGTTATCACAACGACTGATTTTACACTTTAAAGGTTAAAGGACAAGAAAAGGGGCACCTGAAGTAGGTTTCAGAAAAATCATCTTAAAAAATTATATTACTTTATAGCAATTTTATGCGTATATCGTACTCTCACTGAAAGGAATTTTAGTTTGTTTTCATTTTAAATCTCCCGCAATACTGTTCCGACGGCGCCATTACATGACGTCATGCACCAAACGTAAATCAAGGGAAGAAAAGAAAATGTTAAATTATGTCACCACTCACTAACCAAAAAACATATTTTTAATCTTATTGACAAGATACAGTAATTTTAATTTTATTTACTTAGTGACATGTGCGCTACGAATGCTCTGATTATTTTTTCAAACTTTACAAAATGTTATCAAAACTTATTTCAAATGACCTGTCGTGAAAATGGCTGCGTCTAACGGTCATCGCGGGAGTTTAAATTTATATGTTTTTACAGCGTGACTGCCGATTGAAGTCCTGTATGCAAAAAGGCAGTATGTAAGCGATATAAAATTTCAAAACGAATTTTTCGTGCTTTATGTTTATGAAGGGTTTTCTTGGGCTTTAGCAATGTCTTGTCCGTGGAGTTTTAAGATGTAGTATGCTAGTTTTACTGACTGTTTTATATGTTAACAATGTCATATAAAACGTCATATTGATGCTTAGAATATTTGTGTTGGTGTCTTCTGTACAGTTAATTCTTATATTAAAACTGCTTGGTAGTTTTTGTTCTTGCATGACCCGAAAAGGATATACACAGAATGTTACAAAAACTTACAAGATAGTTTGATACTTGTTGTACTGTTGTGGAGATCGCTGGCATCTCTATTAGAATTAAATAGAACATTGTAGAATGTTGTGTTAGAATAATCGTCTTACCGTGTAGAATGTTCCAGAAGGAAACTTCTGGAAGCTTCTCGGGCGCGCTATATAAGGTGAAGCAGGCCGCTGAGACTCACGCAGATTTCACACGGACGCCACTTATCCATTCTCTTGTATACTTCTATTTTCAGATACACTCAAGCGTTTTCCAGATTTTCACGTTTAGTGTAAACATTTCGCGTTCCTTCATGCTTTTGTGTTGTAGAATTCTCGCTTAACAAACTAGTTTAATTTTTTCGAAGTGTTTTCTGGTTTTCTCTACGAGCCTTCCGAGAGAAACAAAACACAACATGTACATGGATGGAATTGGCTATTTTTTGCAATGTGAAGGTGTAACGTTGGAGGTAACCATTGCAGTCCGGGTACCAATGTGTTTTTTTTTGCATTTTTCCACCTCTCATGCATTATGTTTTTCATTCAGGAGTGAAGCCGCACTAAAATCGACATACAACCAGGTGAAGGACATTGTCATGATCTCAGTGTGTAATTTTAACATGCAGCATTCTGATTGTCTCTTGCAGGAAAATGGAGGAAGACAGTATCTCGGAGAAGCGAGCATCCCAGGAACAGTACAGAAAAAGGAGAGCCCTGGAAACAGCGTAAGTTATTGTGCTTGTGCAAATGTCAAAACGTCCGATGTCACTTTTCAAATCCGCCTGTTTGATATCATTCATCTGTCGTTTAGCTATTTCGTGTAATGCCACCTTGATAAGAATCTTTGTACCGTGAAACATTTTTAATCAAGTGTCACAAATCCAAGTTAAAAAAGTTTCAATTCAATTCAATTCAAAGGTTTTATTCATCTCTAATATAATATTTATAGCGCAAATGCAACAAAATATATAAAGTATGCAGAGATGGGGTGGCCACCCCTATACAACTTAGAATTATTATAAAGCACGGCAGACTAGATGGTTAAGTGAATACATACGTGGTTAGATCTTAAGTGTAGCAAATAAACAAAATGCAAAGCAGTTATATTATAATTATACCAATGGAAAATAAGCAAGCAAATAATGCAGTTAAAAATTAAAACCACAACTGAACAAGTCATGAATGCAACAACAAAAAAAGCAAGCAATCTGGTTAAATCATAAATGCAGCGAGTGAACTAAAATGCAGCAAATGAACGAAAATATAGTTAAATAATGAATGCACAACAAAAAAAAAATAAAAGAAAGAAAATTTGTGCAGTAAGTCTTAAATGTAATAAATGAACAAAAGCAATCGGTAATCATAATGTGACAAATTAACACAGTTGATTGTGAAGAAGTAAGAACTAAGAAACCTGGGATTACATGTTTCTGGTTCAATATCTTGCTGCTATGCTTTTACTGGAATATCCAATTGTATTTCAGTCATGTACTTTTATTGTGTATTCTCTGAAATTATTGATATTTGCAAGATCCCACTATTTTTGTATCAATCAATCAATCAATCAATCAATTTATTTCACTCCAGCAATACATATACAATACATCAACATACAATATTATTGAAACAAAAAGAAACAGTATAGGTAAAAAAAGCGTTGATGAAGTCAAATTAACCAAATAAAAGAGTTGCTGTATGACACCTTGAAAGCTTGGCTTGTTAAGGTGGCACATATGAGTGAATGAAAGAATGGTTAGGGTTAGTAGACATGCTGGAATGGAAAAAAATAGTAAGATTAGGGATAGGAAGAAGGAAGGGAGGGAAGGATGAGTGAATGAAAGAATGGTTAGGGTTAGTAGACATGATGGAATGGAAAAAAATAGTAAGATTAGGGATAGGAAGAAGGAAGGGAGGGAAGGATGAGTGAATGAAAGAATGGTTAGGGTTAGTAGACATGATGGAATGGAAAAAAATAGTAAGATTAGGGATAGGAAGAAGGAAGGGAGGGGAGGATGAGTGAATGAAAGAATGGTTAGGGTTAGTAGACATGATGGAATGGAAAAAATAGTAAGATTAGGGATAGGAAGAAGGAAGGGAGGGAAGGATGAGTGAATGAAAGAATGGTTAGGGTTAGTAGACATGATGGAATGGAAAAAATAGTAAGATTAGGGATAGGAAGAAGGAAGGGAGGGAAGGATGAGTGAATGAAAGAATGGTTAGGGTTAGTAGACATGATGGAATGGAAAAAAATAGTAAGATTAGGGATAGGAAGAAGGAAGGGAGGGAAGGATGAGTGAATGAAAGAATGGTTAGGGTTAGTAGACATGATGGAATGGAAAAAAATAGTAAGATTAGGGATAGGAAGAAGGAAGGGAGGGAAGGATGAGTGAATGAAAGAATGGTTAGGGTTAGTAGACATGATGGATTGGAAAAAAATAGTAAGATTAGGGATAGGAAGAAGGAAAAGAGGAGAAGAAACGACCACAGTGTATGTTTAATTTACATAGAGGTATATTAAAATAGCATTATAATTGATTGGAGGCCACATATTGCGACTGCATGACTGTATTACCATAAACATTTTATTACCTGATTTAAATCTTCAGCCAGCACAAACTGATAAATAATTGTGTCATTCATTATTTAGTGTTAGTGTCACAGTGTATGGTAATAATTGTGTCATTCATTATTTAGTGTTAGCGTCACAGTGTATGGTAATAATTGTGTCATTCATTATTTAGTGTTAGTGTCACAGTGTATGGTAATAATTGTGTCATTCATTATTTAGTGTTAGCGTCACAGTGTATGGTAATAATTGTGTCATTCATTATTTAGTGTTAGTGTCACAGTGTATGGTAATAATTGTGTCATTCATTATTTAGTGTTAGCGTCACAGTGTATGGTAATAATTGTGTCATTCATTATTTAGTGTTAGTGTCACAGTGTATGGTAATAATTGTGTCATTCATTATTTAGTGTTAGCGTCACAGTGTATGGTAATAATTGTGTCATTCATTATTTAGTGTTAGTGTCACAGTGTATGGTAATAATTGTGTCATTCATTATTTAGTGTTAGTGTCACAGTGTATGGTAATAATTGTGTCATTCATTATTTAGTGTTAGTGTCACAGTGTATGGTAATAATTGTGTCATTCATTATTTAGTGTTAGTGTCACAGTGTATGGTAATAATTGTGTCATTCATTATTTAGTGTTAGTGTCACAGTGTATGGTAATAATTGTGTCATTCATTATTTAGTGTTAGTGTCACAGTGTATGGTAATAATTGTGTCATTCATTATTTAGTGTTAGTGTCACAGTGTATGGTAATAATTGTGTCGTTCATTATTTAGTGTTAGTGTCACAGTGTATGGTGTTTATCTTTTAGTCCCCGTTCAGTACCGCTGTATGAGCTGCATGGTGGGACATACGATGGTTTGGTGCGTCTCCTCAAACCAGGTTGCAGGACTTTGGTTATAATGATCGACGAAAGTTGCAAGCAGAAGCTTCTTGAAAAATTTGCTTCAGTTGTGTATCCTTATAGAGGGTAAGCAGTGTTAATCGGCAGTCATATAGTGTGGGTTTTCCCCTCCTTATGCGGGACCCAAATTAGCCGCAGCCTGTAGAAAAACCGTGCTCATTTGTCGTACTTAATCATACCGCAGCATCCAAATTAACCGCAGCCTGAAGAAAAACCGTGCTCATTTGTCGTACTTGATCATACCGCAGCATCCAAATTAGCCGCAGCCTGAAGAAAAACCGTGCTCATTTGTCGTACTTGATCATACCGCAGCATCCAAATTAGCTGCAGCCCGAAGAAAAACCGTGCTCATTTGTCGTACTTGATCGTACCGTAGCATCCAAATTAGCCGCAGCCTGAAGAAAAACCGTGCTCATTTGTCGTACTTGATCATACCGCAGCATCCAAATTTGCCGCAGCCTGAAGAAAAACCGTGCTCATTTGTCGTACTTGATCGTACCGCAGCATCCAAATTAGCCGCAGCCTGAAGAAAAACCGTGCTCATTTGTCGTACTTGATCATACCTCAGCATCCAAATTAGCCGCAGCCTGAAGAAAAACCATGCTCATTCGTCGTACTTGATCATACCGCAGCATCCAAATTAGCCGCAGCCTGAAGAAAAACCGTGCTCATTTGTCGTACTTAATCATACCGCAGCATCCAAATTAGCCGCAGCCTGAAGAAAAACCGTGCTCATTTGTCGTACTTAATCATAGTGCAGCATCCAAATTAGCCGCAGCCTGAAGAAAAACCGTGCTCATTTGTCGTACTTGATCATACCGCAGCATCCAAATTAGCCGCAGCCTGAAGAAAAACCGTGCTCATTTGTCGTACTTGATCATACCGCAGCATCCAAATTAGCCGCAGCCTGAAGAAAAACCGTGCTCATTTGTCGTACTTGATCATACCGCAGCATCCAAATTAGCCGCAGCCTGAAGAAAAACCGTGCTCATTTGTCGTACTTGATCATACCGTAGCATCCAAATTAGCCGCAGCCCGAAGAAAAACCGTGCTCATTTGTGGTACTTAATCATAGTGCAGCATCCAAATTAGCCGCAGCCTGAAGAAAAACCGTGCTCATTTGTCATACTTAATCATACCGCAGCATCCAAATTAGCCGCAGCCTGAAGAAAAACCGTGCTCATTTGTCGTACTTAATCATACCGCAGCATCCAAATTAGCCACAGCCTGAAGAAAAACCGTGCTCATTTGTCGTACTTGATCATACCGCAGCATCCAAATTAGCCGCAGCCTGAAGAAAAACCGTGCTCATTTGTCGTACTTAATCATACCGCAGCATCCAAATTAGCCGCAGCCTGAAGAAAAACCGTGCTCATTTGTCTTACTTGATCATACCGCAGCATCCAAATTAGCTGCAGCCTGAAGAAAAACCGTGCTCATTTGTGGTACTTAATCATGCCGCAGCATCCAAATTAGCCGCAGCCTGAAGAAAAACCGTGCTCATTTGTCGTACTTAGTCATACCGCAGCAATTACTTAATTACTTAATTACTGGTACAGATTATGCAAAACAAGGCATCTTTGATAAATCTTTAGAGCTGATGTCAACATAGCACAATCCATTACCTTCCTTCCTATCATTTCCACCAACACATCCTTCTACCCTTCCTGTGTGATCTAACCTTTCTCCCAGTTCTTTTTTTTTGTTCACTCATCCATTCTTTTTTTATCGGGTTCACATGACAGTGGGCTTATACAAGCCTTTGCTTCTCTAGCCCACTGCAGTACAATTATTCTTTTATGATAACGATAGTGTATGAAACATAACAATTTAATACAGTAGATGTAATAATTTTGATGTCACTGTGTGCTTAATGTCATTATATTGTACTGAATGTGATAATAATAATAAATAATAAAAAAATAATTCTAAAGACTTGTGCAAACATTTCGTTTGGTTAGCCGAATTACCCAGGTGCCCCAGCATTTGCCACAAGGTCTAAATTATGTTTACTTTCAATTACTGTAGTGATGTGGCTTCACAAATTTTTTTAATTACAACTACATCAGGTCAAACTGTAGTTTTAGACATTTTAGCCATTTCTTTGTGTAAATAATCAGAAGTTGATGTTTTTTTTTGTTCTTAGAAATAAAAGTCTAGCATTTGCATTTCTGCACCTTGAGAAGCACGTAAAGTGGTATAGGAGGTTACTATTGCTTACGCTTGGGGCTCTTAGTCAAAATAGGGAATTGAACATCAACCCGAAAAACTGTGTTGGGACAGTATTAGCGCTCAACGGACATCGCAAGTACTACTGCATTTATCATGCGAAGCATCCAGGTATGTTATTTGTTTGGAGAGTTGTATAGGATAGTTGCTATACAGTGTAGTGTAGTTGAGTATGTGTGTGTGTGTGTGTGCGTGCGTGCGTGTGTGTGTGAATGCTATATATGCTATGTCATCATAATTGTGTGTGTGTGTGTGTGAATGCTATATATGCTATGTCATCATAATTGTGTGTGTGTGTGTGTGCATGCGTGTGCGTGCGTGTGTGTATGCTATATATGCTGTCATCATAATTGTGTGTGTGTGTGTGTGTGTGTGTGTGTATGAGTATGTATATATGTATATGTGTGTTTGTGTATATATATAATGTATATGTATATAGGTGTGTATGTATGTGAATATATATGTGTGTAGTGTATATGAGTGTATATTGCATGTACATATACTCATACATACACACAGACATATACATACACATATATATACTATATACACATTGCATATATGTGTGTGTGTGTGTATGCATGCATGCGTGCGTATGTGCGTGTATATGTGTCTGTGTGTATGTATTATGTATATGTGTGTGTGTATATAGTGTATATGCGTGTATGATGTATATGTGTCTGTGTGTATGTATTATGTATATGTGTGTGGATAGTATATATAGTGTATAGTATAGTGTATATGAGTGTATAGTGCATGTACATATACTTATACGTACACACAGACACATACATATACACACATATATACAGTATATACACGGTGTATATGTGTGTGTGTGTGTGTGCGTGCGTATGTGCGTGTATATGTGTCTGTGTGTATGTATTATGTATATGTGTGTGTATGTATTGTGTATAGTCTAGTGTAGTTGCTCAGTATTAATATTTTTTTGTAACCTATACAGTGTGGAAGGCATTCCAGTCAGCATATATTGACAAATATTCTTGTTTTTCGCTTTTGTCTAAGCACTTCACAAAGTGTGGTGCTGCTGCGTGACAGCTGAATTTGGTGTCTTTCCATCGGTAATCTTTTCGTTGGCGGAATGTTTATATATATTAGCTGTTACTACAGGTAAACAAGTAAAGCATAGCACATAAATATTGAGCAACATTTGCATCTTTGCTCATTATTTATTATCAGTAAACTGATGAGTCAATTTAGTTGCAGTTTTTGTTGCAGTTTTGCTACTTGCAAACATTAGTCTCTTGCTCAATGAGTTCGTTGATTTCTTCGTGTCAATGAGTTCGTTGATTCCTTCGTGTCAATGAGTTTGTTGATTCCTTCGTGTCAATGAGTTCGTTGATTCCTTCGTGTCAATGAGTTCGTTAATTCCTTCGTGTCAATGAGTCCGTTAATTCCTTCGTGTCAATGAGTCCGTTAATTCCTTCGTGTCAATGAGTTCGTTAATTCCTTTGTGTCAATGAGTTCGTTAATTCCTTCGTGTCAATGAGTTCGTTAATTCCTTCGTGTCAATGAGTTCGTTGATTTCTTCGTGTCAATGAGTTCGTTGATTTTTTCGTGTCAATGAGTTCGTTGATTCCTTCGTGTCAATGAGTTTGCTAATTCCTTCGTGTCAATGAGTTCATTAATTCCTTCGTGTCAATGAGTTTGCTAATTCCTTCGTGTCAATGAGTTCATTAATTCCTTCGTGTCAATGAGTTTGTTGATTCCTTCATGTCAATGAGTTTGTTGATTCCTTCGTTGATTTCTTCGTGTCAATGAGTTCGTTGATTTCTTCGTGTCAATGAGTTCGTTGATTCCTTCGTGTCAATGAGTTCGTTGATTCCTTCGTGTCAATGAGTTCGTTGATTCCTTCGTGTCAATGAGTTCGTTGATTTCTTCGTGTCAGTGAGTTCGTTGATTCCTTCGTGTCAATGAGTTCGTTAATTCCTTCGTGTCAATGAGTTCGTTGATTTCTTCGTGTCATTGAGTTCGTTGATTCCTTCGTGTCAATGAGTTCGTTGATTCCTTCGTGTCAATGAGTTCGTTGATTCCTTCGTGTCAATGAGTTCGTTGATTCCTTCGTGTCAATGAGTTCGTTGATTCCTTCGTGTCAATGAGTTTGTTGATTTCTTCGTGTCAATGAGTTCGTTGATTCCTTCATGTCAATGAGTTCGTTGATTTCTTCGTGTCAATGAGTTCGTTGATTTCTTCGTGTCATCCTTCGTGTCAATGAGTTCGTTGATTTCTTCGTGTCAATGAGTTCGTTGATTCCTTCGTGTCAATGAGTTCGTTGATTTCTTCGTGTCATTGAGTTCGTTGATTCCTTCGTGTCAATGAGTTCGTTGATTTCTTCGTGTCAATGAGTTCGTTGATTTCTTTGTGTCAATGAGTTCGTTGATTTCTTCGTGTCAATGAGTTCGTTGATTTCTTTGTGTCAATGAGTTCGTTGATTCCTTCGTGTCAATGAGTTCGTTGATTTCTTCGTGTCATTGAGTTCGTTAATTCCTTCGTGTCAATGAGTTCGTTGATTCCTTCGTGTCAATGAGTTCGTTGATTCCTTCGTGTCAATGAGTTCGTTAATTCCTTCGTGTCAATGAGTTCGTTGATTCCTTCGTGTGAATGAGTTCGTTGATTCCTTCGTGTGAATGAGTTCGTTAATTCCTTCGTGTGAATGAGTTCGTTAATTCCTTCGTGTCAATGAGTTCGTCGATTCGTTCGTGTCAATGAGTTCATTAATTCCTTCGTGTCAATGAGTTCATTAATTCCTTTGTGTTAATGAGTTCGTTGATTCCTTCGTGTCAATGAGTTCGTTGATTCCTTCGTGACAATGAGTTCGTTGATTCCTTCGTGTCAATGAGTTCGTTGATTCCTTCGTGTCAATGAGTTCGTTGATTTCTTCGTGTCAATGAGTTCGTTGATTTCTTCGTGTCAATGAGTTCGTTGATTTCTTCGTGTCATCCTTCGTGTCAGTGAGTTCGTTGATTCCTTCGTGTCAATGAGTTCGTTGATTTCTTCGTGTCATTGAGTTCGTTGATTCCTTCGTGTCAATGAGTTCGTTGATTTCTTCGTGTCAATGAGTTCGTTGATTTCTTCGTGTCAATGAGTTCGTTGATTCCTTCGTGTCAATGAGTTCGTTGATTTCTTCGTGTCATTGAGTTCGTTAATTCCTTCGTGTCAATGAGTTCGTTGATTCCTTCGTGTCAATGAGTTCGTTGATTCCTTCGTGTCAATGATTTCGTTAATTCCTTCGTGTCAATGAGTTCGTTGATTCCTTCGTGTGAATGAGTTCGTTGATTCCTTCGTGTGAATGAGTTCGTTAATTCCTTCGTGTCAATGAGTTCGTCGATTCGTTCGTGTCAATGAGTTCATTAATTCCTTCGTGTCAATGAGTTCGTTAATTCCTTCGTGTCAATGAGTTCGTTGATTCCTTTGTGTCAATGAGTTCGTTGATTCCTTCATGTCAATGAGTTCGTTGATTTCTTCGTGTGTTACTAAAAGCGTTTTGTCTTCTGTGCAGGTATAAAGAAAACAAAAGCAAAATGGAAGTCCGAATCCACAAAACAGACGGACTTGGAGGCAGTGACCGCAAAGTTTATCGGCTTTGATGAGACGTCGTCTGAAGAGAGCAGCGACTACGAGGGTATTCCGGGAGAAAAGTTATTCGTGGACGACCTGACGGCCGGGCTGCCCAACTGGCTGGATCGTCTTTTTGAAGGTTCCGTTCAGCGCTATCCACTGGATTATTGGCCAAAAATGGAGTAAACCAAAGAAACCCTGTATATTACTATAATGGTCTAGCAAAAGAAGCAACTAAGTGGTTTAGAGAAGGCTTGTTTTGTAACGTAGCAAGATGATTAGATCATTCACAAAGTACTTAATCAAACGTTTCGTGGAATTCATACAGAAATGAGAATTTTCCGCAGATACGTGGAATTTCGAGTTTTTGGAAGACCAGTAGTGCCATTTTTGTAAATCGCGTAAATTCGTTGAGAAAATTTTTACGGACCCAGTGCATTATTTCATAAGCTGACCGCTAGTTGGCAGGCCGTCACTTTGTTTACATCACGTACATCATTGTAACCACGTGTGTATATCTATGTATAAAAATGTAGAATCAATTATGCGGAGTTATTTGAGTCAATTGCAGACAGTTTTTATATACTTTTGCATAGGAGCGGCCAGTACTTAGGCATTTTTGAGTCAATTAGGTATCATCTATCCTTGATAGTTGAGTATTTTAAATTATGTATGAAACAAGGTAACTGTTTCCAAAAATGTGGCCCCCAAACCCTTCGCCTGTTTCACAGTTTTTTGCAATTTGTCATTCTCATCCCCGAATTCATACGATAACAAAATAATTGTAAATTTTGTATAGTAGTCAGTAGTTATGTTTAAAATTATGCACAATGTTAAGTTAAAGTTATAATAATCATATCATTACTAAAAATCATTTCGATGTCTATTTATGCACTTTTTAGAGTAAAATCCAACAACATTAAACACTTTTAGTTAATGTGTGGTTTAGTTGCGGGTATACTATAGTATGGCACTAATATTTATTTTATTGTTAAGTTTTCAGCATGGAACTTCAATTTGTATTGCATATTGCAAGAAGTGTTACAGTGATTTGCACATTTTATGTAAGTTAAGTGTACATAATTTGCCTAATAAGTACAGAAATTATTCGAGTTTTAAATGTCGTGTCGTTTTAATACACTTTTGTTGTGTATTGTTAATTTTATATAGGGTTGAAATCACTATAAAATAGTAAATTCTAAAAAAATATTAATACTAGATGCTAATCTAGTAAAAATTTCATTTATTCAATGCAAAAGAAATCATTTGAGTTGAAAAAGTTCATTCTGCGACGATTTCTGTGTAAAATGCAATTTTTAGTAGATTCTGTATTAATTTTAATTTCATATAAATAAATATAAATGTGACGATTGCTTCATGTATGTAATCATTTGTATATGTATTTTACCTAAATTGTTGCCCCCCCCCCCGTTTAATAATTATAAGTGTGCAAACAGTTTTAATGTATAGATTTTGTCTTGCCGTAAAAAAAGCCAAAGTACTGCAGGCATTTGCTTAACGTGTGTACTGGACCGAGTTTATATTTATTGTTAAATTAATGTTAATTATGCTCATATATTGTATATCGAATTTCTTCTCCCCAAAAAATCATTTAATTTCAGTATTTGTGTACATAAGTTCATATTTGTATATTATTAAGTGTTGTATTTTATTTCAATAGTTTAATTTTTCTCCTTTTGTTCATCTTTGTTTATCTTGGTGTTTTAAAATACATTTCACAATTGTTGTGCTGACAGTGTATAAGAATTGAGATGTTTAGTGTTGAGGTTACTGATGCAGATAGTGAAGTGATAGCATTGCAGGTCACTCTGAGTACTCCATGGAGGTTTTACAATGCCAGAATCTGTGCTATTCTGTTGTATCCCGCATGTCAAATTTGATGGAAATGTAACTTAAACTGCTTTAACTCATTGCTTATGCCGAGGTTCTGAAATACTACAAGTGTCTTTACTAAATCCTGCCTACATAGTCCTCATTTATAACGCAAAGTCAGCAGCAGCTTTTACTGAATTAAAGTTATAGGCAGAGTATAATGGATGACGTCAGAACAATGGCTTTGCGTCAGCAGTTTTCTAAGCGAAAATTGCCGAAAAAAGAACATCTAATTAACTCGTCGGCACTCCTTTTGCTGGACGTGTCCTAAAATCTAGCCCACATCATCGTGTAGCCCCGTTCTTCCTCTTTCTAAAGAGCTATATATCTCCTTCCGAGAGTCCCACCAGGCGCCGCTAGAACGTTTTTTCCGCAGGCTGTTTGGTCAAAATTTCAAAAAAAATCGCGAGTTGGGTCCGGGAAAACGCCCATTGCGGGATGCCGTGACCTCCTCGCGAATTCTAAATAGGCCTACTACACCCCCCGCTGAACGGGCTATATATCCATGGCCAGCACCACCCTCGGCCCGTTCCCGTTCTTCAGATCTCAGATGTATAACTTTTGCAAAAAATGGCCGAAAAATGGCCACTTTTGGAGGCTTTTCACCCCATCCCGTTCCTCCCGATTCGAAAAATAAACCCCCGATGACACGACACTAGATCGAGACCTTTCGTAACATATTTGGGGTGAAGTTTCACCACATTAGTTATCCAAACTATAAAGTACATTGTCTTGCATGTATGTAATGTAAAAGTAGCTTCTGGTGTTTTTCCGTGTGTTTTTTCACGTGCAGCTTACAGTGCAAAGTAAAGCAAATGATACGGCCCATTTACATCACCTTACGATCATACATAGCAATAGTACAATAGCGTTCATTGTTTACCGGATTTACCTAGAGTTCAGGTTCAAGTGGAGATCACAGGCAGGGCCTATTTCAGGGGGGAGTGGGGATACTTCCCCGGGGCCTCACTCTCTAGGGGGGCCTCGCACCAAGGTAACATTTTTTGCTTTATGCGATCTCTCTCTCTCTCCCTCTCTCTCTTTTTTTTTTTTTTTTTCTCTCTCACACTCTCACACTCTCACACTCTCACACTCTCACACTCTCACACTCTCACACTCTCTCACTCTCTCACTCTCTCACTCTCTCACTCTCTCACTCTCTCACTCTCTCACTCTCTCACTCTCTCACTCTCTCACTCTCTCACTCTCTCACTCTCTCACACTCTCACACTCTCACACTCTCACACTCTCTCTCACTCTCTCTCTCACTCTCTCACTCTCTCACACTCTCACTCTCTCACTCTCTCACTCTCTCACTCTGTCTCTCTCTCTCTCTCTCTCTCTCTCTCTCTCTCTCTCTCTCTCTCTCTCTCTCTCTCACTCTCACTCTCTCTCTCACTCTCACTCTCACTCTCACTCTCCACTCACCGCACGCACGCCGTTTGACAGTATTGACAAGTATTAAGGACTGGTCTTGAGAATAAAGCAGTTTTTCTTTCAATTGTTCTTTCCTTTAACAACTGTATAACTCCATATTTTCTCTTCGAAAATGCTTCTCCGGCGTTCTAGCAGTTGGGCGCCAACCATGGTGGCACCCCCCCCCAAGGGGGCCTCACATGCCCCACTTCCCCGGGCCTCGCTTAAGCTGAAATAGGCCCTGATCACAGGTGCTATTCATGAGAACAAAAATGTACTGTGCTTGTTTGTGGAAGAGTAAAAAGTTCTAGTAATGCATTTAATGTTTCTTGCGTAGCTTGAGGATGTATGAATGGTTGTTTAATATCATATTTGATATCGTACTCTGCTTTAATTCTAGTCAAACTTTTGCAATGAATCGTTACTGTTGCTTTACTACTTTCGTGTTTTTAAGAAAATGGTAATTTAAAAAGTAATATTTATATGATGTGTGATATATTGACGTATTAATATATTAACGCAACAAACGAAGAGCAAGTATTGTGTAATACACATGGCATACAATAAATAAATTACTATTACCAGATTCTTTAGTTTGGCAGACACATTTGAATTATTTACAATATTTTTAACTACAGTCAACCTCGGGTATAAGGTACTCGCTTATAAGGGACCACCAACACCAGTCCCGATTTTTCGTAACGTTTTTCCTATGTAAAAATCTTCGTATATAAGATACTCGGATATAAGGGACTTTCAGTTACAAGGGACGATAACTTCAGGTCCCGCGTAATAGAAACCCAGGTAAATTACCTCGCATATAAGGGCTTCCTATAGTCAAAGTGAAATTGGTAGATTTTTAGCCTCAATTTTTCGCAAACTCAGCCTTCGAACAGCTCGGTTTCCACGGTCACTTACATCTCGCATCACTGGAGGAGCTTCCTACATGCCGTTTGCACTGAATGTGTAGCAATAATCCATAAAAATATGGGTAAAAGTACAGAAAAGTACAGGTCTAGATACACCCTCGGTCTAACTCAACTTCGGCTACAATGGACATCAGATATACGGGATGATTTTTCCGGTCCGGAGGTGCCCCTTATATCCGAGGTTGACTGCATATGTACCGTCCATCATTAACATTAACATTAATCATTAATCATTATCATTAACATTAAATCAGCCATTAACAACTTGACGCTAACTGCTTGTCTTGAGTCTGTCCGTCCAATCGTAAGGCTTCCACCATTCTGCAAACTTCATCACTTTGCTACGCTGCTCTTCAAAGTTTTCACGAGGCGGTTTTCTCCACAAATTTGGCTGCAGATCAAGCATACCACCAATGATTTCCTGTTTATCAAATAACAAACGAATGGTAGTACTTCGTAAGAAAAATACAGATAAGAGCAAGTGATGCTAGCTAGTAAAATACATATAAACAGTGTAAACAAATCTACAAGTAGAAATGTAAATGTAAAAAGGTTTAGTCTCTTTAGCCAATAGAATTAAAAATATGCTTCTTGCTCTTTGTAATGTATACGCTCAAACCAAAGTTGCGTTCTCATATCTATGTTAGTTTATTCTCTAGTCTACAATTACTACATCTACAAAACTACTGAAATAAGTGCTAGAAAAACAAGTTACACTATGTTACACTAAAAAACTAGAATGCATACATACATTGTTGGTCCAATATTGAGTCGAGAAAAAGCCAGAATGTCAGTAAAAGGTAGAAGTATAATTATAAGTCAAATTTTAAATGTAACAGAGACGTGTGTACATAACAAGTTCCACCTATACAATGTCAGAGTAGAAAAAGTAGTCTAGTCTTTCATGTAACCTTGTACATTTAAGAGGACAAATTGTCAATTAATGAAGCACTATAACAGATTGAAAATGGTTGGCATCCTTCTGTCTTGGAAGACAATGTGCCCCAAAAGAGTCAGTTATTGATCACATTGATGGAGCTGCAGCGTCGACTGTGGCTGAGCAGTCCGATCCTTGAACGTCTCCAGGGCGCACGCCTGGGCAAGGTGTATGGAGATCCTGAGTTGCCCAGACAACAGGAACCCCTCTCTCTTCCTCCCTGGTGTAGTCCAAAGGAAAGTGGAGCGATACGTTTAGCACCAGGTTGGCTGCAGGAGCTGCCGGAGTCAGTGAGCATGCTGCACTGGTCCGCCTTCGGGGCTCCACTCCTGATTTGGAAGGTTTACTCCTCTACACACGGCCGTTGGGTCACTTGACCTCCTCCGCCCTCTAGCCGTTGGCTGCTTGTGCAGCTCCTCTGCCTAGTGTTGAGATACAGTGTGGGCATCCCGCAAACCTACAGCACCTGGTATTCCTAGGCGATCACCCATCCAAGTACTAACCAGGTTCTACGTTGCTTAACTTTGGTGATCAGACGAGAACTGGTGTTTTCAACATGATTTGGCCGTAGTCTTATATCAGATTAATGAATAGCATAATTACTTTAAATTGCAAATTTTATTATTACAAATTAATATTATTTTAAACAAACAAAAGGCTCTCTGATACGCAAGTCACAGTAAACGTATTACAGTAGCTCCTGATTTGTAAAACTACCCCATTAGTAATCTTAACAGCATTTCTTACCTTTCCAAAATAGCGAGGAAACATTTGTTCGTCTTCTATGACGTGGGCAAATCCATTGTCGAGGCCAAAATTAACAGCAAAGTAGGGGAAACCCTTGGGAACGACTCTTCGAATGTCCCGCTCTTTTGTGATATCTAGCAGTTTTTTGTTCTGCGACCATTCCGTGTCGGACTCCTGTATTGCTTTCTGGAAAAAAGTATTACAGGGTGTCTATAAAGTCTCTTTACAGTTTTAAAAATTTATTACAAAGGCAGTTGAGAAGATTTGTTCTAATGTAATCAGTGGTTGTCAAAGTTTTTCTAACTCATTAATACACCTCTATATGGGCACCATTAGTTGCACGAAGCACATCAAGACGGTACACGATTTCTTGCCATGTTCGCTGTAGCGTAGCCTCATCAATGATGGCGATGGCATCAGAAATCCGTCCTTTGCTTCAAGTCAGTAATGTCCCGTATCTTTGTTCGATACACGATGTCTTTCACATAACCCCATGGATCTCTTCTATACTTAGTTCTGTAGTTTCGTCATAGCCTCATCAATGGCGGCGATGACATCAGAAATCCTTTGCTTCAAGTCAGTAATGTCCCGTATCTTTGTTCGATACACGATGTCTTTCACATAACCCCATGGATCTCTTCCATATTTAGTTCTGTAGTTTCGTCATAGCCTCATCAATGGTGGCGATGGCATCAGAAATCCTCTTGCTTCAAGACAGTAATGTCCCGTATTTTTGTTCGATACACGATGTATTTCACATAACCCCACGGATCTCTTCCATACTTAGTTCTGTAGTTTCGCTGAGTCTGCACGTACGATTTTGTCTCAATAAACCATGATACACACCGTGCGTTCTCTTGAGGGGTACCCATTTTTGGGGTTTCAGTTAACAATACCCTTCTGGAAAATACCAACAGTTAACAATACCAACAGGAGACCTACATAAAACGCAAACTTTCAACGTGATCTCAAACTTAAATAAACACTGAATAAAATTAAACTAAAATTAAACAAATCTGTTAAGATATCTTGTCAACTGCCTTTGTAATAAGTTTTTAAAATTCTAAAGAGACTTTATAGACACCCTGTACCTTGCAGTGATTCCAACGATCAACACAACTTTGGCATTTGCTTGTATTTAATCCAAAGACATAAGTTGTCTGTCGATTCAGTGTTTTATTCATTAAACTAGTGTTAACAATAGCTGTCTTTAGCAAACTTTCTTCTTGGAACTACAATACAGTCTAAGAATTTAGTATTGTTTCGTCAGTGTTAGCAAGGAAAGTGAATGTTTACTCTCTTAGTTATCTAACCTCACCACTGTCACTTCAATATAGCGTAATAAATGAATGGTAAGCAGTAATAAGTAATTACTGCTCTCACTGCCTGGCTTTTGAGCTAGCTCACTACTGCTTCAACTTTTAAAGGTAAATTCCCATTGCAAAAGATACAATGTTTTAATTTTGGTACCTTAAAATAAAGAGGTGCCATATTGCCTTTTTCTTTAGACACACACTTTCAACTTCTTCAACTTTTAAAGGTAAATTTCCTTTGCAAAAGATACGATATTTTAATATTGGTACCTTAAAATAAAGAGGTGCCATATTGCCTTTTTCTTTAGGCACACAATTTCAACTTCTTCAACTTTTAAAGGTAAATTCCCATTGCAAAAGATGCAATATTTTGGTACCTTAAAATAAATAGGTGCCATATCGCCTTCTTCTTTTGGCATGGGCACACACTCGACGAGCATGTGGTTTTGCTTTCGTAGATTCATACACGTTTCCATGAAGACGCAGTCCTCCTCGCGATCAGAAAACATTCGTGTCAAACCTTTTTGAAATATCTAGCAGAAAAATATGCAATGAACAACAACAAGCTTAGCATATTTCTTCAGCAATGAACAACAACAAGCTTAGCATATTTCTTCAGCAATGAACAACAACAAGCTTAGCATATTTCTTCAGCAATGAACAACAACAAGCTTAGCATATTTCTTCAGTATTTGTGAAGTACAGTGATACCTCGAGATGCGGAATGAATTCGTTCCGGAGGGGTTTTCGAATCTTAGAATTTTCGTATTACGAGACAAGAATTACCCTATACATGTACAAGTAAATGGCGTAATTCGTTACACCCCCCCCCCCCCCCGAAAACAATATTTATACTTTAAATATTGTATATGAAGAAGTTCTGAAGGTAATTGCTAAGGCACTAGATTACAGGTAGAATTCAAGTAAAATACAGGTGAGCTTTATTTATATAAATCATTAATAACACTATACATTCTCTCTCTCTCTCTCTCTCTCTCTCCCTCTCTCTCTCTCTCTCTCTCTCCCTCTCCCTCTCCCTCTCCCTCTCCCTCTCCCTCTCTCTCTCTCTCTCTATGAAGAAGTTCTGAAGGTAATTGCTAAGACACTAGAATACAGGTAGAATTCAAGTAAAATACAGGTGAGCTTTATTTATATAAATCATTAATAACACTATACATTGCTCTCTCAGTTTAAGTCACATGCTTACTCAGTGATCTCTGAAAGCCAACTGCCCAGGTAAGTTTTTTCCATGAAGCAAGGAAGCCAGCAATTCAGTGAAGGTAAATGTTATTCATACTAGTTCAAGGATGAAAGTTTAGACTGTATGTAAAGAAATAGACTTATTTTATAGCTGAAATTTCTTGTGTGGGATTTTTATTAATGTTTTAACAAGAGAATGTAATAATATGACTAATTATCATAATTAAGAACTAATAAAAAATAAGATAAAGAAATCGTGAGCTTCACGACATTGTACCCACACGAAAGAAATATGTTCGTCAATGACAACATAATTATTTATATAAATGTTGTTTGCATTGACATCATCCTTTTCAGCTTATCACTACCACTGGCACTTACTTTTTTCGGACCCATGGTTACTGAAAGGGAATAAACACAAATTGACTCGAAATACACAGCACAGAAACACAAGACAATGGACGGGAGCTTTTCGGTACGGTGCGTGAGAGCACAGCGTTCACGCGTCGCTACGAAATGCATTCTGCGAGGACCGCTGTCGGGCGGCACTTTCGATTTTCGTTTTTATATCTTGAATATTAGATAGATTTAATAGATTTATTTCGCAATAAACATATACATGTGCATTACATGTGCATCGATAATCAGTTTTTGTTGATACAAAAATATGATACAATTCATGAAGTCTACACTAGAGACCTAGGAAGCTAGCTTATGGTAGGCCACTAAAACTAGTTACGAAAAAAATTACAATATATACAAATATAAATATGGGTGGGAAGTAATAAAAATATTATTATACTAGAGGGGAAGTTTTTGAAAATGAAAAACAACAAATCATGATTGAGTGATCAGTTCAATATTTTTTCGTTAAATGGGATGGAAATTGCTTCGAATCCCGATTTGTATTCTGAATTTTTCGTATAATAGGGTTTTCGTAAGTCGAGGTTCCGCTGTACTAACTACATGTATTAGCAAAATAAAAAAAGAAATAAAAAAATGTCACTTTGTGTTCACCGTTAAAGTGGCTTTCAAAATTACCTGGATTTCTGCCCATACATCTTCATCCAACATGGTGGAAGCTGTAGCATGTTGCATAGGTACAATGAGGCAGTGACCTTCAGTGAGTGACTTTTGAGCAGGTAAACACAGGTAACACTGAAAGTAGTGAAACTGATTTTGTAAACAATGTGTAACTCTTATCCGGTTAATTCGTTGGTCCTAAACTTACACAGTTAATGCAGTATGCTGTCTCTCCTTCATTCAATGATATACTATGAACTATGAATTTTATTTCACACATTAAAATACAATATCAAACGCATTAATAAACTTTAAATAAAATGATTTGAGTAGTGCGAGGTGAGTGTGCGACCATACGGTCATTAACACACTCACCTTACTTAAATGAAAAAATGATTATAGTTATGCATGCTTCTGTAGATAACTGAAGGTAAATAAGGATGAAGTAAATGACGTAATAATTTGAGTAGTGCGAGGTGTGTGTACGACCATATGGTCATTAACACACTCACCTTACTTAAATGAAAAAATGATTGTAGTTATACATGCTTCTATAGATAACTTAATGTAAATAAGGATGAAGTAAATGATGTAATAATTTGAGTAGTGCGAGGTGAGTGTACGACCATACGGTCATTAACACACTCACCTTACTTAATGAAAAAATGATTATAGTTATGCGTGCATCTGTAAGATAACTTAATGTAAATAAGGATGAAGTAAATGGTGTAATAATAGCAATGGTATAAGAGCAATAAACCTGAAAGTTGAGAAAGGAAAACATAATATGAAATTACGACTTTGAGTGAGCCTTAAAGAGTGAAATTTTTTTTAAATAGTTACGAATATGAATTATGTGATTATCTGTCAATGTACCACTTACTTGTATTACAATGCACCATATTGCTTACTTGTATCTACAATGATATATATCAGGCTCTGATGTCAGGTATACTTCAAAAAAATTTTTTTGCATGTAATTAGTATTTTGTGCATTTGTGTGTGTGTGTGTGTGTGTGTGTGTGTGTGTGTGTGTGTGTGTGTGTGTGTGTGTGTGTGTGTGTGTGTGTGTGTGTGTGTGTGTGTGTGTGTGTGTGTGTGTGTGTGTGTGTGTGTGTGTGTGTGTGTGTGTATAGTAATTTATATTTTTAGTGTATTATGTGCCAATTTTTAATGTTAAAGTAAAAATTTATTGCCATGGCAACGATAGCAGAAAAAGTATCGCAATGATGTCAATTTTTAATGCTGATGTAAAAATTTATTGCCATGGTAACGATAGCAGAAAAAGTATCACAATGATGACACTTCATAAATCTTTGTTTAGAAATTGTTTGTTTCGTTTTTTGTTGTTCTTCTTCTTCTTAAAAATATTTTTATTATTATTCTCATAAGTATAAATCGATAATGTCAACGTCACCTTAATTCCTATTGCAATAATTAGATGCTTGGTCAGCTCGGGATTTCCAAAGCAAAACCGACAACTTTCCAGCGTCTGCTGCAGCATCTGTTGCTTAGCAACCGCTGCTTTACGCATTCGCTCATCTTTGCTGGACCTTCCCTCGGTCTTAGCTGTCTTGGTAAGAACAATGTCGTCTACCAAGTGGTCCTCATCAGCTCTGTCAGTATGAACCTGAAATTATAATTCTGTTAAAAATGATGCCGGTTCGAAAACTCCATGCAGTCAAGAAATTAGAACCCGGATTAAAATTTGGTGTTTTCAAGTAAAAGTTAAACTTGGAAGAATTTAGAAATATTTTTACAATTTTCAATCGAGTGAACATTCATTTTATTTATAACAAAAAGTTCTAGCAGCACACGACAACGGACAAATAGTAAATAAAAACAAACATTTACCATATGTGTATATAGTACGTAACTATAACATATATAGTACACAACTAGAGCTCAATTTAATGTGCACGTTAATCGTCTTACATAAAACAATTACACACAACGCCTAGAATAAATGTGCTTTTCTCTATCAATTGTACAGCATTAGAATTTAAAATTTCAAAGAAAATTAGAATTTTATAAAAATTATACTGGGCCTTATGTCTAGGTACATTATATAAAACAGCAGCAGTGCATAAGACCTAATATTATAACAATATATGTGTGTGTGTGTGTGTGCGTGCGTGCGTGTGTGTGTGTATATTATTTAATAGATAGTCAAAAATTAAACTTTGTGAGAAAAATTGTAAACTCTTGCACATTGAGAAATCCAAAGCTATGCTACTATGTAAATAACAGTCAAGTAAATTTAAGGCTTAAATAAGGTTGTACTGTAGATCTAAACGAAAATGTAAAATTAAAGGTTAAGAACTCATTTAAAGATTATGTTTTAAGATATCTATTATAGCTCCTTACAACACTGTATACTGTAATATAATTACAAGGGAACTACAATGTGTGGTTATTATAAAGTTGAATGTCTGTAGATATGTTACTTTACTAATACCGCATTACCTGTTTTACTAACATCTTTATCTTTGTAAACTGTATTTTTTATACGAAATACACTCATAATAATAATAATAATATATAATATATATATATATATACAAGTCTTTCACTACCATCATTTATGAATAACCACTGGCAAATGCAATTAACAGGTTGATTTAAAAAAAATGGCAATTTTATGCATTGACACTAAGATACTCAAATTTTACTAAAATACATTTACCTTTCTAGCTAATCGAGCGTACGCAGCATCCTGATCATCTGTCGTGTTGAGTTTTTCTTGTTCGACAAGATCACGTAGACTGTAGTCATCATCATCAGCAAAATAACGAGCTCTTTTTCCTTTTTCATTGTGAGTGGCGGTGACCTTACAAATCCACAAAGCACAACGTTTAGTCAATTTAAGGAAAATCGTAGCCATTGTTATTATCTTCACTGAGAGACGTTTAGCAGAAAATACACAGATATTTTATGTTCCAGTTTAACATTAGCTCAAAGAGCTATTATCGCCTACTGTAAATAACAACCTACAACTACATAACAGACTATTATTACCCCACTTTTACCCTAAATACCACGCGTCAGGCAGGGCAAAGTAGGTACCATTTTTAAAGTCTTTGGTATGACCCGGCCGCTGGTTCGAACTCACGACCTCCCAGACGGAAAGCAGACGCGTTACCACTAGACTAAACCGAAAGCTCTGATGTTTTACCAAACTTCATTGTAATATTAAATTTCCCATCTTCTATGCAGCATTTATGTATCAAGATGCAACATTTCCTGGCACATCATACATCTCAACGTGCACTATACACACATTGATTTGATTATTTTCTACAAAGCTATTTCTAGTAGGTTACTCAGGCTCATGTTTGTACTAGGCATAAATAAAATTTGTTGTGCTTTATTTTTTAATCCCACATTTTCTTATTTTTTGGCATACAGTCGACCCTCGTTAAACCGGACCCCGTTAGCCCGGATATTGGATAAGACGGACGTCATCCGTGGTAAAGGAAACTGACCGATTTCCGACCGAGCCGGACTACCAACTCACCACGAGCCATTGACGGGTCCCGAAGCGGCTCGCGGTGCCGCCCAGGCTGCTACGATTCCCGCCAAAATCCAGTTTGCTTACCCCATCGAAAGCACTCGCTAATTTCTTTATCCTCACAGGTTAACTATTTTAAAGTAATATACAGTATAGTATATAGTGCACAGTATATAGTGCAATGTATATAGGCCTTACTAAGGTGATTATTCCTGTATAATATAGACCATATATAGGCATATCGGAAAAATCGGACATTCGGCTAAACCGGACCCCCCCACCCCAATTAGTCCGGTTTAATGAGGGTTGACTGTATTTTGAAAAATAATGACAACAGTCACAGAAGAAGCTACAAATTACTGCAGTCTCTCCAATTTTTCTAAAATATTTAAATTCACAACGAAGTCAAGAACCTTCGTTAGTACAAAAATGCACAGTTCTTAATAACGCATAATGTGAAAAGGGCTTTAGTCAACATATGTAGCAACATAAACCAAACTCCTTTAGTGGCACAAACACTTTAGTATTGACTGTCTTTTCTGTACACTACGTTGTGACTACTAGGTTAAAACTGTAAAAGCTCAAATCCGTTGAAACTGGTTAACCTTGGGTAATGCATGTCAGAAACCAGTCAGGTGAGAAAATGATTCACTGTAGTCTAACCTGCTGTAAAGTTGTAATGTTGCTAAAGTTTATAAAGTTCATAAACAAACTCATGAATCAGTTCACGACACAAGAAGAAGAACAACACAAGTAAAGGAGAGAAAATGATTCACTGTAGTCTAACTTGTTGCAAAGTTGTAATGTTGCTAAA
>JAQGDQ010001026.1:61010-69272 GCA_030141605.1 Tubiluchus corallicola
GGGTTAGTAGACATGATGGAATGGAAAAAAATAGTAAGATTAGGGATAAGAAGAAGGAAAAGAGGGGAGAAGGAGTGAATGAAAGAATGGATAGGGTCAGTAGACATGATGGAATGGAAAAAATAGTAAGATTAGGGATAAGAAGAAGGAAAAGAGGGGAGAAGGAGTGAATGAAAGAATGGATAGGGTTAGTAGACATGATGGAATGGAAAAAAATAGTAAGATTAGGGATAAGAAGAAGGAAGGGAGGGGAGGATGAGTGAATGAAAGAATGGATAGGGTCAGTAGACATGATGGAATGGAAAAAATTGTAAGATTAGGAATAGGAAGAAGGAAGGGAGGGGAGGATGAGTGAATGAAAGAATGGTTAGGGTTAGTAGACATGATGGAATGAAAAAAATAGTAAGATTAGGGATAAGAAGAAGGAAAAGAGGGGAAGAAACGACCACAGTGTATGTTTAATTTACATAGAGCTACATTAAAATAGCATTATAATTGATTGGAGGCCATATATTGCAACTGCATGAGGCATGGAAGCATTAAAATTGTATTATAAGTATGAATCAAAAATGGTCATTTTCAAGTACTTTCTGAAACTATAAATAGTTTTGTGTATTTTTACTTGGGCACTTATTTTATTCCAGTTGTTGGGGGCTGTGAATTTAATAAAGTGTTTGAACTCAAACTGACAATGCGTTTCAAAATAAGCTATGTGAAAAAATTTGCCATAATTAAAAACAGTGTCATAGTGAAGTGTTTGTGTTTATGCGTGACAAAGCATGAAAAAATTGTCTATTCGTCTAGTAAAAAAACAAAAATCACAAACACAAGAACTCATAGGTATATTAGTTTACTAATTTCACAAGCAGACGATAGCTTGAAAGCACAGTTAAATTAGTTTACATTTCCTCTGTTTAAAAAGGCATCTTAACTCAGCGCATTTAAGCTGCCAAATATAGCTCTAGCTCTGGAAGCCATGAAATAGCTTCCAGAATTCAACGGGAATTGCTGTGCCGGTTCAATTTAGGGCAAAACAAAAATTCGACTAGTTTTACAAGCTTGCTAATCGCTATATAATAGAAAAATGTGTGTCGGACTTCATAAGCAAAATTTTTTCACTAGTAATTTTTCTCTATATGTGTGCTTGCATAGCAAAATCGTCCATAAGTCGGCAATTAAGTTTTTCTAGTTATTCAAATATCCTGAATCTCATTTCACGAGGATCATTTTGATACCAGTTCATCACATGTTATTTCTAAGCTGAGATAATCCACGCTGAAGTTAATATGCAGGCTGCGCACAGAAAAATTTCATCTTGAAGAAAGCACCGTTAAAGTCAGCCATTGTTTTTTAAATGTATAAAACACTTAGCAACCGGTCGAATGGGTGGTTGCTATGGACTATGCACATTCAAGCTATGTTTAAATCCAGTAGATGGCTCTTCCTGATGAAGATCTGGTCTTGTCAACGGAAAAAACCGGAAGCAAAATGACTGCTTCTATGAGCTACTACTGGAATTTACAAGTTTTTTACAATTGCAGTACTAGTTTCTAATCAGAAAAGTGGGCAAGGGTTACAAAATTAAATTTTTAGTATTTTTTCGACATTTTCTTGATAATTTGATCCTAAAATATAAAAGTCCAATATATTTAGTATTTGTTTCTATAAGAAAGCCAAAAAATCAACTTTGGACCAAATGTTTTGTGCATTCTTCTTTGAACCATCATAACGTATTTTTAACTATGCCGGCTTACGGACGCACACATGTTTATTATGATTATATATTATAATGATTACATTCCAGAACAAGCAATCTAAAACAAATTAGGACAAATACCCACTATGGAACGAACTCTGTAATTAAACAAGCAATTCTACTTTGAAATTCTCTACCATTACAGGTTAAACAAATCAAGTCCCTATCAGCATTTAAAACAAAATTAAAATCACTAATATTAACCAGATATGAAATACCATCACACCAGCACGACAACATACACACTAATTCAGAATTCATATATCCACGGCTACATTAATTAAATCATAATTTTTTCATTTTTTGTGCATAGTTGTAAATACGTTTGATTTTATTCGTCGTTACTTTCCATTACTGCACAGTAGTTTAGATTGCACTGACGCATTTGCCTTTAGCAGTGTAAGCTTTTATTAACTAACACTGATTGATCATCTCTGTAAAGTTTTTATCAGTGATTATCAATGTATTTTAATGGCAAATAAAGATTATTATATATATATAGTCACAGAGGTATATATAGTATATATAGGAAGTATATAGTATATATAGTCATATATATATATATACATACAGCATTGTACTTACTCTCAGATGAAGATGATTCCTCTCTCTCCACAGATTTACTCGATCCTGCTCTGTCAGACGACGAAGAAACGAATTCTTTCCGCTTCCACCCTGGAGCCCTGCTAGTTAAAGTGTTAAATTTTTCTTCCCACTTTTGCGACGAGAACTTTTGCGAAGCGCCACCTGGTTTTTGGAAACGCCTGTTCGTCCCGAGGTGCAAATTCGACCTGCTGCTTTGAAAATTTTCAGAGTACCTAGGACCATCGTCGTCGGCTAATTGGTCGTCGGTTACCTTGCTTTTTACCTGTCTTCTTGCAGCATCTTTTTCACTGTGCTTATCGTTTCTCTGGCTCCTATTCAAACCTTCACCAGCTTCACTAAATTTGTCAGGAAATCTTTGATTCTGTTTGTCCGTTTCAGACGGGTTTTCCCTAGGAGAAGAAACTGCATGTTTCCTGCTTTTTCCCTCATCGTACAAATGATGAGTTTCCAAACTTTGAATAACTGCACCATGTTTTCTATCACCTGGATTACTTTTCCTATCCTGGATTACTGGATTGCTTTTCCTATCCTGGATTACTGGATTACTTTTCCTATCCTGGATTACTGGATTACATTTCCTATCCCTTTCAAGTGAATTTTTCTGTTCATTGGACCATTCACTTCTCTCCATACGTCTAGGTTCTACTTCCGTTTTCCACCAACCCCTTTCCGTTCTCTCGGCTTGCTTGGGAGCTGTTTTCCCCCGACCCCTTTCCGTTCTCTCGGCTTGCTTGGGAGCTGCACGGTCACTTGCATCAGCAGTTCTTCGCTCTGCAGCATCTAGCAAGTTCTGTAGCTTGTCAAGTGACTAGAAAAGAAGAAAAGAGCAAAAGTGTAAAATGTATCCACAATCTGTCACATGTACAGTCGACCCTCGTTAAAGTGGACCCCGTTAGCCCGGATATCGGATAAGACGGACGTCATCCGTGGTAAAGAAAACTGACCGATTTCCGACCGAGCCGGAGTGCTAAACACAACGCGGCCTACCAACTGTACAATAATTTCTTTATCCTCACAGGTTAACTATTTTAAAGTAATATACAGTATGGTATATAGTGCACAGTATATAGTGCACAGTATATAGTGCACAGTATATAGTGCAATGTATATAGGCCTTATTAAGGTGATTATTCCTGTATAATATAGACCATATATAGGCATATCGGATAAATCGGACAATCGGTTAAACCGGACCACCCACCCACCCCCAATTAGTCCGGTTTAACGAGGGTTGACTGTAAAATACTCGCTGGTTTTACTTTTCTATCAAAAAATTCATTCCCCACTTCAACCTGTTGTTTAATCTACTCTTGTTTAATCAAAGCATTAACTTCACCTTTTTCTTTGAGGCAATTTCAATTTCTACTCTTTTCTTTGAGGCAGTTTCAACTTCTACTTTTTTCTTTAAGGCAGTTTCAACTTCTACTTTTTTCTTTCAGGCAGTTTCAACTTCTACTTTTTTCTTTAAGGCACTTTCAATTTCTACTTTTTTCTTTAAGGCAGTTTCAATTTCTACTTTTTTCTTTAAGGCACTTTCAATTTCTACTTTTTTCTTTAAGGCGGTTTCAATTTCTACTTTTTTCTTTAAGGCAGTTTCAATTTCTACTTTTTTCTTTAAAGCAGTTTCAACTTCTACTTTTTTCTTTAAGGCAGTTTCAACTTATACTTTTTTCTTTAAGGTAGTTTCAACTTCTACTTTTTTCTTTGAGGCAGTTTCAATTTCTACTTTTTTCTTTGAGGCAGTTTCAACTTCTACTTTTCAGCCAATTCAAAAATTTAAAAAGAAATACAGAGCAATGATTCTCAACAAGTACAACACTTCCTAATTTCCCACACTTACTGCAGCAGTCGTACCACAATCCTGGTACAGATTATGCAAAACAAGGCATCATTGATAAATCTTTAGAGCTGATGTCAACATAGCACAATCTATTATCTTTCTTCCTACCATTTCCACTAACACACCCTTCTACCCTTCCTGTGTGATCTAACCTTTCTCCCAGTTCATTTTTTGTTCACTCATCCATTCTTTTTTTATCGGGTTCACATGATAGTGGGCTTATACAAGCCTTTGCTTCTCTAGCCCACTGCAGTACAATTAATCTTTTATGATAACGATAGTGTATGAAACATAACAATTTAATACAGTAGATGTAATAATTTTGATGTCACTGTGTGCTTAATGTCATTATATTGTACTGAATGTGATAATAATAATAAATAAATAAAAATAAATAAATAAAATAAAACTTTTTTCTTTGAGGCAGTTTCAACTTCTACTTTTTTCTTTGAAGCAGTTTCAACTTCTATAGGTTTAAATGACACCAAAAGTTGCTAATAAAATTCATCTTTTATTTCTCACTTTGAGCTTTAAAATACTTGCATCTCATACACAGCAAATAAAGTGTTTTTTTAAGTTTTTATTATGATCACGTTCAGTACAATATAATGACATGTAATACATGGTGACATCAAAATTGTTACTTCATACTGTAATAATTTATTATGTTTCATACACTATCGTTATCATAAAAGAATAATTATACTGCAATGGGCTAGAGAAGCAAAGGCTTGCATAAGCCCACTGTCATGTGAACCAATGTTGTGGAGATCGCTGGCATCTATTAGAATTACATAGAACATTGTAGAATGTTCCGTTAGAATAATCGTCTTACCGAGTAGAATGTTGTGGAACAAAACTTCTAGAAGCTTCTCGGGCGCGCTATATAAGGTGAAGCAGGCCGCTGAGACGGAGACACACGGATTCGCACGGACGCCACTTATCCATTCTCTTGTATACTTGTATTTTCAGATACACTTAAACGTTTTCCTGATTTTCACATTTACTCTAAACATTTCACGTTCCTTCATACTTTTGTGTTATAGAATTCTCGCTTAATAAACTAGTTTAATTTGACGAAGTTTTTTCTGGTTGTCTCTACGAGCCTTGCAAGAGAAACAAAACGCAATTACCAGATAAAAAAGGAATTGATGAGTGAACAAAAAAAAGAACAGGGATAAAGATTAGATCACACTGGACCGGAAAAAGGATGTGTTATTGCAGGGGTGTGCAAATTGCGGCCCGCCGAAAGGAATTTGTGCGGCCCGCGAAGAGATTTGTCAACCTAATGAAAGTGCAGCCCGGGCGATTAATTGAGTGTATCCAGCTGAAGCCCAAAGATAGTGCGGGTAGTTTTTTCTACTAGATCGGATGCCATTAACCCTTACAAGACGGTTGTAGCTTAATGTCACTCTACTACACAGACTGTGTGATACACATTACTAATATGCATTGTAATGAAATTACCACTATCTGTCCTGAAAGTAGAAATATGTGGTTTGTAATATAAATTTTAATAACTTCTAAAATAGTTTCTTGAGTGTAGTAGTAATGATGTACGCAGGTCGGATGCAAAAAAATCTTTATTAGGCCTTTCTGTACTTGGCTCCTTGATCAAACTGCCTGTGGCCCGCAGGAATTGCGGCAAAGTTTAATGTGGCCCGGTTAGTCAGTTAATTTGCACACCCCTGAGTTATTGGAAACAGAAGAGAAAAAAGACAATTGATTGTGCGATGTTTAGGGGAACCACTTACACCCCATCGTTCTGTAGCTACTTCTTCAAGACTTCTCCCTTCTGACTTTGCCTGCTCAATGGCTCTCTCGTAAGCTCTTTTAATCCACGATGCTCCGCCATCATTGACCTTTGCTAAAGAAGTGGACATTTTTTCGGATGACGTCTCTGGAACACCACAGCCGCCATGTTTCCAGTAAGGGTTCAACTCTCTTTCGTGCTTCCCAGACTTAAGCATGAAAAACAAAACAACATAAGATACAACTGCATGTTATGTAATGAAACGTAACATTATCAGAATCATATATATGTATACATATAGGAAAACTATAGCAACTACCAGTGGAGTTGTGATGGGCCAATTATTTCTGTTAGGGTAGCAACTTTGTATAAAGGGCAGTTAAAAAAAGAAATAAAGAAGGGAGGAAAATGAAAAAACCAGAAATTGCAAAGCAAAAGAAATTATTTTCTGTTATTTTTAGATTTTTGAATTGGCTGAAAAGTAGAAGTTGAATTTGCCTAAAGAAAAAAGTTAAATTGAAACAGCCTTAAAGAAAAAAGTAGAAGTTGAAACTACCTTAAAGAAAAAAGTATAAGTTGAAACTGCCTTAAAGAAAAAAGTAGAAGTTGAAACTGCCTTAAAGAAAAAATAGAAATTGAAACTGCCTTAAAGAAAAAAGTATAAATTGAAAACGCCTTAAAGAAAAAAGTAGAAATTGAGTGCCTTAAAGAAAAAAGTAGAAATTGGAACTGCCTTAAAGAAAAAAGTAGAAATTGAAAGTGCCTTAAAGAAAAAGTAGAAGTTGAAACTGCCTGAAAGAAAAAGTAGAAGTTTAAACTGTTTTAAAGAAAAAAGTAGTAAGATTAGGGATAAGAAGAAGGAAGGGAGGGGAGGATGAGTGAATGAAAGAATGGATAGGGTCAGTAGACATGATGTAATGGAAAAAATTGTAAGATTAGGAATAGGAAGAAGGAAGGGAGGGGAGGATGAGTGAATGAAAGAATGGTTAGGGTTAGTAGACATGATGGAATGAAAAAAATAGTAAGATTAGGGATAAGAAGAAGGAAAAGAGGGGAAGAAACGACCACAGTGTATGTTTAATTTACATAGAGCTACATTAAAATAGCATTATAATTGATTGGAGGCCATATATTGCAACTGCATGAGGCATGGAAGCATTAAAATTGTATTATAAGTATGAATCAAAAATGGTCATTTTCAAGTACTTTCTGAAACTATAAATAGTTTTGTGTATTTTTACTTGGGCACTTATTTTATTCCAGTTGTTGGGGGCTGTGAATTTAATAAAGTGTTTGAACTCAAACTGACAATGCGTTTCAAAATAAGCTATGTGAAAAAATTTGCCATAATTAAAAACAGTGTCATAGTGAAGTGTTTGTGTTTATGCGTGACAAAGCATGAAAAAATTGTCTATTCGTCTAGTAAAAAAACAAAAATCACAAACACAAGAACTCATAGGTATATTAGTTTACTAATTTCACAAGCAGACGATAGCTTGAAAGCACAGTTAAATTAGTTTACATTTCCTCTGTTTAAAAAGGCATCTTAACTCAGCGCATTTAAGCTGCCAAATATAGCTCTAGCTCTGGAAGCCATGAAATAGCACTTCAAATTCAACAATTGCTGTGCCGGTTCAATTTAGGGCCAAAACAAAAATTCGACCCCAGTTTTACAAGCTTGCTAATCGCTATATAATAGAAAAATGTGTCATCGGACTTCCATAAGCAAAATTTTTTCACTAGTAATTTTCTCTATATATGTGTGCTTGCGTAGCAAAATCGTGCATAAGGTTCGGCAATTGAAGTTTTTTCTAGTTATTCACATATCCTGAATCTCCATTTGATGAGGATCATTTTGATACCAAGTTCATCACTCTGTGTTATTTCTAAGCTGAGATAATCCGCATTAAAGTTGAGGTGCAGGCTGTGCACTGAAGAACATAATCTTGAGAAAATCACTGTTAAAGTCAGCCATTGTTTTTTGTCGCGTTTCTGCTAAATACTTAACAACCGGACAAATGTTGGTTGCTACGGACTTTGCAAAAACACATTGATGTTATTCTTAAATCCAGTAGATGGCTCTTTCTGACAAAAATCTGAGCTTGGCAAGACAAAAAACCGGAAGCAAAATGACTGCTTCTATGAGCTACTATCAGAGTTTGAAAATACAAGTTTTTACAATTGCTGTACTAAGTTCTAACCAGAGAAGTGTTATAAAATTAGCTTTTTAGTATTTAGTAACATTTTCTTGATAAATTTTATCCTAGAATATAAAAGTCCAATATATTTAGCATTTGTTTTCATAAA
>JAQGDQ010000587.1:0-85000 GCA_030141605.1 Tubiluchus corallicola
TCACTGTCCTTGTTGTTGTTGATCTTCTTTTTCTTCTTCCCATACTATTTCTTGTACAACATGTACATCTACATGCGCATACGCTAAACTAAAAATATAATCGTTAACAATGAAAACGTTATGAAAATTTATGCATGTTCTATTGAAGATGATTATCAGCAATTATCAGCAGCTATGTGTGGAATAGTCAAGGATTGTGTCAGTCATCATTCTCGGAAAGAACAGCCAATAATAATGTGAGGTGATGACTCATATTAAAAGAAGAGTTAATATTAAAGGATGATGATGATTTTCTATATATTACCCCATTTTCAAGTATACATTTTAACCTAATTAGCCTAATACTTAAAGGCGCTTCTGATAATTAAACAAAGTGTTAAAAACTTAGTTAACGATGGGCGAGTCCAACTAGTGATTACGTTACAAACGAACACAATCTTCAACAGCATATATATTCTACTGCAGGTGTTTGTGAAAGCGAAAATTGAACGACAGTGCTACTGCACAACATTCAGTGTAATCTCAGCAAATCTCAGCAAATTCTGAGATAAAAATTGAAATTTTAAATTTACCGTTGTACACACGCATACGCTGCTGAACGTTTGTAGTTCGCCACAAATTAACACATCTGAAGTCAGAGGTACAGCAACTGTTTTTTGTGCAATGCGTTTCCGAAATGCAGACGTTAAGGCCCGACTAACTAGCGAATGGCGAGATACATGTAACAGCGAAGAACTAGTGGCACGAACATGAAATTGTGTTTGTGTGGTAATAATTCTTTCACGTAAGTCATTTTTGAAAAAATAGTATGCTTCCTTTCAATATTTTAAAGAGTAGAATGTTTTGACTACAGTTGAAGATTGGGTCCGGTTCTGCTTTAACAAAAAGCGAATGCATGAAGAATATCCTGCAAGTGCATGAGTGTAGCAGTTCCAGTGAGGAGTGTACCAAATTTTTTATACTTATTTGTACACGAACTTGGAGCTCACACAGCGGCGACTCACCTGCAAAGGCGCAAGCTACACTGCCTTGACACTCTACTCTTTCTTCATAAAGCTGAAAATTTGTCCAGTAATTAAACATGCCAGGTGTTATCCGAATATACTTAAAAATTCATTTGCGTTTCCACTTTTGTTTTCCGAAATGTTTAAAGCAAGATAGGACGATTTTTTGTATTCTACCCCATTTTGAAGTGCGCGTTAAATGTGTGCATTTTAACACAAATAATAATGCAAAAGCATTCCTTATAATTAAATAACGGGTTAAAAACTTAATTAACGATGGTCGAGCCCAGCTAGTGATGACGTCACAAACGAACACTATCTTCCAGAGCACAAATATTCCACGAGCGTGTTGCAGGTGTTTTGTGAAAGCGAAAATTGAACTACAGTGCTACTGTACAACATTCAGTGTAAATATACGCAAACTCAGCAAATTTTAAGATAAAAGTTGAAATTCTGAATTTTCGTGTTTATTACGCCACAAACGAAGAACAGCTCAGCACTGAAAGGTACGGCACCCGTTTTTTCTGCAACGTGTTTCCGAAGTGCAGGCGCTAGCGCCCGTCTAACTAACGAACGGCAAAATGCATGTAACGGCGAAGAGCTAGTCGCGGGAACACGAAATTACTTGTGCGTGGTATTAATTCTTTCACGTAAGTCATTCTCGAAAAAAGTATATATTTGCTTTCAGTATTTTAAAGAGTAAATTGTTTTGACCTACAGTTTTAGATTGGATCCGATATTCCTTTAATAATGGCTTCTTATTTCATTTCGTTGCCAACGTTCTTTTTTCTTTGATTTCGCTTTCCCTTTTCATTCCCGTTTTCACACAGGCCGTTTTGGCGCTATTTCAGAAATAAAGAGAAGCCTGAGAACACCCCTTCAGCAAAGTAGAATAAAAAATAGTTGTACGCAAAGTAACTGTCAGTGAAAACTGATTGGCAAAGTTCAGTGTTTCAATGTGTCAGTCTTTTGTATGTCATTCCCTTGAAAGACCGCATAGTAAGTCAGTGGATTAAATACATTGACGAAAATCAGGATCAGTCTGATATCGTTAAATTTGAATTGCACGTTCAAAATTCATTGTCGAGAATGACCGTGTTTTGAATGAACGTGTGTATGGAGAGTGACAGTATTTCGAATGACAGTGTGAACGGAGAATGACATTGGTTTGAATGACAGTGTGAATGGAGAATGGCAGTGTTTTAAATGATCGTGTGGATAGAGAATGACAGTGTTTTGAATGACCGTTTGGATGGAGAATGAGAGCACTTTGAATGACAGTGTGGATGGAGAATGACAGTGTATTGAATGACCGTGTGGATGGAGAATGAGAGTACTTTGAATGACCGTGTGAACGGAGAATGAGAGTGTTTGAATGACCGTGTGAACGGAGAGTGAGAGTGTTTGAATGACAGTGTGGACGGAGAATGAGAGTGTTTGAATGACAGTGTGGACGGAGAATGAGAGTGTTTGAATGATCGTGTGAACGGAGAACGCAGCTTTTTGAATGATCATGTGGATGGAAAACAATAGTGTTTTGAATGATCGTGTGGACGGAGAATGACAGTATTTTGAATGACAGTGTAGAGAGAGAATGACAGTATTTTGAATGACAGTGTAGAGAGAGAATGACAGTATTTTGACATGTGGAAGGCATAATAGAAAGTATCACATTTGACGAAATTAAATATATGTTAGAATTATAGGCTGAAGAGCCACTTGGTCTGCTGTAACTGGATCTGTATACCCAATAAATACTGCCTCCGTAATGAAACCGTAACATTTCCACATAACTGGCATTGAATTATCTAAGCATCAAATTATCCTTGTTCCATGTTCCCAGCACTTTCTCACAGAACTTCATTGACTCATAGACCTCTTTGAGTCATTCTATCATCGCCCTCTTCTGAGCTCTTAGCAATCTCTGTCTTATCTCTTCGAGTCTAAATAAACTTTCCAATTCACTTTCTGTTTTGCTGATCCTTATCCGTTCTTCGCTAACATCATTTTCACCAGTCTATAAACATTCTTCAACTCTTCCAAGAGAACATAAATAGCCGAGATCTGTGCTGTATATTCATATGCTCTATAATTATGTATTACATTTATATTTTATTGGGTAATTACAGTTACAATTACAATTCACATTATACACACACTGATTACAAAGATATAATTCTATACATATATAACGCTGTAAAATCATATACTAAGAATACAATATTACAAGTCAAATTCAATAAAATAAACTAAAGACAGAACATCAAACTTTGATGTATAAACCCAATGATACAACATAAATTTACATAACCACAAATTTAATGTAGTTTCATACACATATAGTATTTAATTTAGATAAGTGATGTTATATATATATATATATATATATATACAGTTCGTTTTTTATTGTAATTACATCCTAGAACTGAAACATTTTAAAACAAAATTACAAGCAATTTGGAGAATTTCCGAATCGTTTGAGCCTAATAATAATAATTTAAGTTTGTCATAATCTGATAAATAAGTAAAGTTTGGATATAGAGAGCTAATATCTGTGTAAAGAGTGTTTCTTAGTCGCTCATATCTGCTACAGTGGAAGAGCAAATGTTCCGTCTTCTATTTCTGCTTCATTTGGGTCGCATTGTGTACTGTATCTTTCACAGTCTGGGATTTTATTAGGTTTATGATGTCTACCGGTTTCTCTTGCAAGTGTGTGGGAGTCTAATACGTAGTTTCGTGAAAGCAATTTTAGCATTGCGAGTAATAGTATTAATTTGTAAATAATTTTCTAATTCGTAGCATTCTTTAACTTTGCAGTAGGTTCTTAATTTGTTTCCATCGTTGTTATTAGTGCTGTGTGTTTCGTTACTGTCTTCTTTCCACATTTTCAAATATATATTTTGGAGTTTCTGTTTAACGCTGTATAGTAAGCGTTTGTTGCTTACAGTTCCTTGGTTTTCCCTATACATGATCGAAACCTGTTAAGCTCTATGCACCTTTCACAAATTTTCCCAGCTGATTATATTACTGTCTGATTGACTTAAAGACTCTGAATAAATCTGTTTAATTGTTATGCTCATAATATGCTGATAATAATTTACCAACTGACACACCATGCTCGTAAGTAATACAGTAACATAGGGGCCCGTGTTATGACCTTTTGAGGCTCCTAGGCTAATGAAATTATGGGGCCCTACAGACGGAGCTACCCTCTAATTTGTTCGCACTCGTCTTGAATATTTTTACTTGTGATAATTTGCATAATTGGGGCCCAATCTTGTAAATAAAGGGCTTTAAAGAGGGGCCTTTATCTCAAATAAAGGGCCTCAATCAACTCCCCTTTGTCTAAAACAAAAGGCCTCAAACAGGGATCCTTTATCTTAATAAGCAGCCACTTTAAAATTAGATTTTCAGACTTTCTGGCCTCCTTTTTAAGGCCAGTAATGGAAAATGTGCCCCCCTCCCCCAAGTGTGAAGGACGTTAGGCTGCAGCCTATACTATGATCCAGCCCTGGGTAATACCTCAAAATAAGATAGGAGCTATATGCTGATATAGTAGAACGAACACGCTGTATATAGAGCGCTCCTTGCACATTTTAAAGTAAATTTCCTCTTATGAGGCGTTTGTTGTAGATGGAAGCTCAATTTAGTAGTTATTTTGAAAACTCATTAATTTACTATTAGCTATTATTATTTTTTAAGCTTAATTGCTCATTGCAACACTGCTGAACACTATTCTCGTGTTAACGAGTTAAGTCAAATTACTTGAATATCTGTTCGTCTCTTGTAGTTTTGTACAGCTGAGCTTATCGATTTGTTATGTCAGGGGTTGGCTGCATTCCATTCAAGCTTTGTCAATAGATGGCACCACGCGACTAAGCTCAACTGAAACTGGAAACATGGAGAAAAAGTATGTTTTCGTGGTTTTTACGAAAAATGTTTATTTGTTTAGTGAGCATTATCATCTGTTACAAAAACTATTTTGTTTTTACAGAGGAAACAAATCTAATAAGGCATTCAAACCGAAGAAAACCATCCCCGAGGGTACACACCAGTATGACTTGATGAAGCAAGCGGCAGCCACTCTCGGCAGTGGGGATTTAAGATTTGCTGTCATGTTACCAGAGGGCGAGGATTTAAACGAATGGGTGGCTGTAAACAGTAAGTGATTTTTGTAAACACTACCGTGCCTGTAGGCTTTCCGTGGTTTTGTGATGAAGAACTTGTCAAAATGAATTGGTGGTCAGTAATTTTTAAAGCACAAGCCTCTTGTCGAAGTATCTTTTGATAGTTTGTTTGCCAGAACTTCTTCTGAGGCTGACAAAGCACGGCTTTTAGCAATATCTTCTAGGCATGCTAGTGCATGGCTCGAAACTATACTTTTCGAAAGGAAATTGCGTGTTTTTGCATTTTATTAATAACAGTCATTTTACATTTGTCTTTGACAATGTTTTTGCACCCTCTCTGTACTCTGCAGTGTTTCGTGATTGCTGTGATGCATTTCATTGAAACGTGTTAGTTGTGCATAGCTGTTAGTTTAGCCAATGCTGAAGTGTTATACTTGCCGTCATTGCAGAAATGCTTTACTCTTGTTTATTGCAAATATTTCCAGTGCAGTTACTGTCATAGGTTTAAAGCTGTGCTTTCTGTGTTTCCTGATTTCACACAATAAAGTTTGATGCTAATTTTTCGGCCATATTGACTACATAGTGACATGGAAAACTTTTCTCAGGCTTGTGACCCTTATCCAGTAAATGTATTGTGAGCATAATATATTTGGAGTGCAGATAAATACTAAAATATTTAGTAAGTCAGTGAGTTAGTGGGTTGTTCATTTGTCATTTCGTAAGCAAATTATTCGGTCATTGAACCAATGCAAGTAAATTAAGTTAGCCCATCAGTTCAGTCAGTTAGCTATTAGATTGGTCATCGTCTTACCCAGTTTTTCATTCTTGTCAACTCGTTTGTCCATCGGTTTGTCAAACAGCCACTCTGGCAGTTTCTCAGTAAGTCAATGAATGATTAAAATGTCAAGCAGCCAGTTTGTCATTTATTCAAACAGGTTGACATGTCAATCAATTTTAACATTAGAATGAGGTGTTCAGTGTGTTAGTCAGTCAGTCTCTCAGTTTGTGAGCTAATCAAACAGTCAATCTGTCAGTCAATCACATCAGTGTATCATGTAGTGAGTCAGCCAGTAAGTTAGTCATTCATTTACCCATTATGTCAGTTATGGTGGCAGTAAATATGTAAATCAGTGAGCCAGTGAGTTGGTTAGTTACTCAGTCAACCAAGAAGATGGTTAGTTAGTCAGTGCATTAGGGCAGGCAGCAAGTAGGTATGCAGTTAAGCAGTCAGTAAATCAGTAGTAGCAGCAGCAGCAGCAGCAGCAGTAAATCTCTAGTAGTTATAATATAACTTTTGAGACAAATAGTTCTTCGACTGTGGTTGCGACAAATTGCACATATAATAGATTGTCGTCAAGACATAGGTGACTCCACTGGCAAGTTTTCTCACTATAATATATAATCCAGCATCCTTGTTATAGGTATGTTCCAATTAGCACGGTGATTAAATTTCAATGGATGATGTTCATAGTGTCTATCTAATTTTGATTTAAATAAATTTACAGATGTTGCTGTTCTCACATCACAGGGCAAATATGTGCTGATACAGCTTCATATTTGTAACTTTCAGTATTAGCAATTCTCACAGCCAACTGTTAAGCTATTAAAATCTGTCAAGTTATTATTTGAGTGGTCATGTGTGGTACTGATTAATACTGTATTTTTTGCAGCGGTAGATTTCTTCAATCAAATCAACATGTTGTATGGAACAATCACTGAATTCTGTACACCAGAGACGTGTCCCGTCATGAGCGCAGGTATGCCCGTTAAATCTTCTCTTAAAATCAAATATTTACAATTTTTACCCCTAAATGTCCATAAATGAAAACAGCACTACAAACTTGGAGAATTCTTGAATGAATCAATGCATGCTGATTTATCCTTCTCTGAGCCACAGAACCATGCGAGGCGGTACAGCCACATGTGGATGTAAGTGTAGGAAGTAAAACAGGTCATAATTGGCATGGAGAGCGAAACGATCAACCTCCTATGCTGGCACAAGTCATTCATTCATGCAAAACATGCGTACATATCCACTCTGCCATGAAACCCACCACACTGTGAAGTGCAAAAGTACAGTATAACAGTCTAGTGAACCTACCAGGCTCTCAGAAAAAGTATTTTATAATCGGAGTATTCTATAAGCACACATGGTTAGCAGTATGTATATGACTAATATATAAAAGTGTATAAATAATGTACACAATGTGTGGCTTCGTGGAGGCTGTAAACCAGGGCTTCATGGAGGATGTAAACTGGGACTATGGAGTCAGAGTACCTAAAACTTAGGGTTTTAGAGTCGGGACTCAGGAGTACACTTATTATTAGAGGAGTCGGTGTTTGAGTCGGTCAAATTAGACGAACTCAAACTCCAGTTACTTTTAACGTCCCATTTTTGACGCTTTCGTATTGGCATCTATGCAGCTAGACTGTTTTTCGAGCATTAGAAGTAGTGATGAAATGCCACTGTGGTTAAATATTGAGAATACTACAAACTATTACTTAAAGGCAGGGATCGGAATTGGGGCATCGGATCTAAAATTTGAGGATACGGTCTCTGAGTCGGATTTCTAAAATTGTAGGAGTTGGGAGTTTAATGTACTGACTCCACATACAAAGTACTTTAGAAGATTCTATCAACTTCTTTGCAGTTTGTTCAAATGCAATGAAATATATTTTGTTGGTTCTCAGTAAACTAAAAATTAATGAATATTTCACATGAAATTGTCTGTACGCTGTACATGTTCAGTTTTAAATTTACGTGACGTGTGTTCAGTAAAGTTAATGAGATTCAAAAAACTCAAATGTTTGCACAAAATGTCTGTTTGTTCTTTGTACAAAACTTTTTGCAGTAGGATTCATTATTTGATGAAACATCTCAGCATTGAGCTGCCAGTTTGCATCTGTAAAATAGCTGGTTGCCATGCTGCTCAGTGACTCTGAAGTACTCATTTTAACACCTATAATAGTGCCAAAGTGTTTCTAATAATTAACGAATAAGTTGAAAAAGATTTTATTAATGGCGTAACTAGTACTGACATCACAAACGAACGTGATTTTCAACTGCATAAACATTCCATGAGCGTATTGCATGTGTTTGCAAAAGCGAAAATTGAAGTTTAGGGCTACTATACAATATGCACTGTGATAAAATTCAACAAATTTCAAGTTTAATATTCATATTTCAAGTTTTACTGCTGTGCTCATTCATGAGCTCTGTAATGTGTGCACTACATCACAACCAAACACCTCTGAATTGAGAGGTACAGCACCTGTTTTTTATGCAATGTTTACGAAATGCAGGCACTAGTGCCCATCTAACTACCAAGTGGAAAAATGCATGTAACAGCCAAAAACTAGACGTGCACATCCAAAATTTGATTTCTGTGGTAATAATTCTTTCATGTAGGTCATTCTTGAAAAAATAAACTGTTCCCTTTCAATATTTTGTAGGGTAGATTGCTTTAAGTCATAGTTTAAGATGTAATTTGGTTTTCCTTTTAAAACGGTTAATTATCAAAACGGTTTGTATAATTTTTCATCTAGGTCCGAAATACGAATATCACTGGGCAGATGGCACCACCGTCAAGAAACCCATCAAATGTTCTGCACCGAAATACATTGACTACCTCATGACTTGGGTTCAAGACCAATTGGAGGACGAACAACTCTTTCCATCGAAAATAGGTACCTCAGATTAAATTTATTAAATTCTTCATAACAAGAACAATATCCGTTTCATAATCAACCCGCTGCATTTTGTTACATTTTTGTTAGAAAAATTGAACGTTTCTAGTTCTACATTCTACTCTATATTTGCAGGGGTTCCATTTCCAAAGAATTTTCTCACTTGTGCAAAGACGATCTTAAAGCGTTTGTTCCGCGTGTATGCTCACATCTACCATCAGCACTTTGGCGAAGTGGTGCAGCTCGGAGAGGAGGCACATCTGAACACATCTTTCAAACATTTCATCTTTTTTGTTCAGGTAAGTACAACCTGCATCTGCTGTCGCCTCAGAAGCAGCAGTAGGTTTAGTAACTTTTCTGTAGGATTCTATTTCTTTTGTTAGATAAGATAAGAAATGATGTTTACTGAGGGATAATTTACTGAGCAAAGCTCGTGATTGATGCACGCTTTGCAAACAGTATTCAGGCTGATAGCAAAAAACACATATTTTGTACAAAAACACAGTTCAAAAAGCAGTTCAAAAAGATGAAATTTAAAAAGCACAATACAATTAATTAGAATAAGACTCTTGATAAAAAGCTTTAAGATGACCCTTGAACAAATTAATATTGCTACTGCTCTTTAATTTTGTTGACAAAGAATTCCATACTTTAGACCCCCCGTAGTTTAAAGATTTTTGTCCAGCTTGTGTTCGGCATAACATTATTTGTAATATATTTCTTCCGGCTAAACGGGTTCGATACTAATGGAAATATTCAAAAATAAAGTATTTTTAAAAGACACTTTTTTGCTAACACTTAAAGAGCTTGTTCCTGTTGATTAATGGTTGTTTATTAGAATATAAGAAAATTTCCCCAATTACTATCACTTTGTCCAGCACAAACCTTATAATTTATTTTTCGTTGCATTAATTATCTAAGTTGCATATTTATGAAAAAGTTACTGCATTGCTGAAACAATTGCATAACGAATGTTTTACTTCCACACAAAGCGTAGCAAAACTTCTTGACAGCAGTATCAGGGTAACAGCTGTATGTCTGTTATCAGTGGGTTGTTACTCAGATAAATTCGTTAACACTGACCATAACAGCCGTTTACAAGCGGGCAAACAAGGCAAACCCTTTGCATTCAAACTAACAACACAGCTGGGCTTCCATGTAAATGGTTTCCCTTGTGGCAGGTTACGCAAGATCAAAGAATCACTAAACGAATTTTATTTAAAGGCAAGGACAAGTCACATAGCGTGTTGGGTTTATTTTACTATTACCCTTTAAACGTTGAAGAATGTAACAAAGAACTTTGCAAAAAAAACTGCTCTATAAAACATAAAGTTAATTTATACTTTGCAGTAGCCGCAGTTCAGTTGAAAATTGTTACTTAAGAATAATTGGTGTACAGTGTTCCCTCACTTATCGCGGGTGTTCCGTTCCAGGCCCACCCGCAATAAGTGAATATGTTTGATATTTTCTATGGGTTTCTACTCCTCACACAATGCATTATCATGACATATTATATATGAATTGCATCTGCTTAGCTTAGACTAATTAAAAATCAATTTTTGTCCATCAAAAATTGAAAAAGCTTTCAGTAGCCGCAGTGTTTGCACCATAGCAATGTACTGTATCACTTGTGTGAAATTGGCTAAAGCAGAAAATTTCAACTATCCAGACACAACACTCTGATACACTTTGATCGCAAACCTACTCTATTTTTAATGAGAAATTCCTGTTAAAAGATTAACTGACCTTAATTTCTCCTTGGCTGAGCGGTTGGTTTTTTCTGGGACTCTGCACAGCAGATGGCGATCGATAAATTAGTGCGATCGCGCAAGTGTGTATGCACCAGACTAAGCTACTCAATAGGTTAAGTTGCAGTGCCTTAATTTTAACCAATTAAATCAGTTTTAAATGTCTAAACAAATAGCGTGATTGGATAGCCGATATTCTCTTGAATTGAACAGTAACCGTTATAATTGTAATCATTTGGTTATGTCTGTGCTCTTACAGTTGCGGAAAGTAAGTCTTATAAGACCTGTTTTGAATTATGTGGTCCTGAAGGAGTTAAGATTAACTGAGAAACTAAGTTAAAGTTAGAGTTTTGCTTACCAGTATTTGATGAGCCTCGCCTTACCGCCAACTCAGTTGTGCCCAGACCTGGCGTTATAGCCATGTTTGACCGTATTTTGCTTTTGTCAAAGCATAACTTGATACAGTATTGTATCCTTGCATTCATCTAGGAATTCAACCTGATTGATCGGAGAGAATTGGCGCCTCTACAAGAGCTCACCGACAAACTCACAAACAAGGACAGATGAAGAACTTACATCATAGAAATGTTTGTTACGAGTTGCATTAAGATATTTAAGCACCCGGTGACTTGTATTGTGAAGTTCTCAGAAGCCAATATCCAGCGCCAGAATTTCGTTATGTTTTGTCACAAACTAAGCATATCCTTGAGAATCCAGTTCTAAATTACATCTAGTTCAAGTACAATGAATTATAATTATTGAAACAGTGGAGAATTATAAGCTGTAGTTTGTAATTGACAAAAGAGCAAGGGGCCCGCCAAAATAAAATATAGAAAAAAGTTTTTTTTTCAAAAGTCAGTCACTATATTTCAAATCGGGTTTACACAAATCAAGTTTACACAATTCACGTTTACACAGTTTAAGTTTAAGTTCAAAATTTCAGTTTCCGAACTTTTCTGGGGGCAAAGTCAGTTATAATTTCTGAAAAGTCCATTTTTTTCAACATATCTGACTCAATATGCATCAGTGATAAATTGTTTAATTTGTCATCCTTTAGAGATGACCGTAAATAAGTTTTTATCCTTTTCAGAGCAGAGAATGATCGTTCCCCACTGCAGTTTGAAACCATCATACACAAGTACATTCTAACACATATGTAAACAAAAACTCACAAAATTAAACAAACTTACAAACGACGAGAGCTCCACAAAAACACGTCAGCTCAGCAGTGTAGCAACATTTAAAAGGCCCGATCCAAGCTCAAGCCTAAGGCCCATAAAATCATAATCCGCCGCTGGTTATAAGAAGTAATTGTTATTAGTACTAATAACTGTTTCGGTACAGATATTTCATGATTCAGTCTCTAAACTGTTTAGAATTTTGTTTTTGTCAGTGAACCACAATCATCGTTTTCTTCATCAAGAAATGTTTTACACTGTCTGCCTCGATTTTGCACTCTTGTTGGCTTGGCGACGAGCGTGGGAATCCTACGATTTTTACATGCAACTCTGAATGAAAAGTAGACGGTTGGAAAGTAACTAAGTAAACCCGTAAATGGAATATGGCAGCATACGTGATAGCATAAAGCAATTAACAAAAATGGCAGATTAGTGCTGGCCAGTATTTCTTTATTTTTCTAACATTCAGGTAAAACCAGCACAAACCTACATTCACGTTAATGGGCATTGGCGCGAATCGTTTCGGAGATTGTCGTTGAAATTCTGGCACTGGACATCTGACAGAGTGTGTTTTAACTGACCTTGTTGTCATGCAGAACAAATGAACTGCCTGTCTGCAGTACTGTGAGTACTGTATGTTAACCTTTTGTTTAGGAATAAATAAATTAAGAAATTTTGAAATAAATAAATGAAAAAAGAATAGCAAAGCATTCTCGCTGGATCTCCGTCTACCCGGAAAATTCCCGAAAAATCCTTTAATGCAGAAAGAGCAGAAGGGTATGCCTCGTTGTGAATGCTAGGCAACTTGCTTGGAGTCTCAAAAACATGCGGCAACTTTCAGAGTTTTCATGGAGTACTGTACTTTGTGTCAAATTGGTGCAGGTCATTCACGAAAACAGCATAATAGCCGGACTACTTGCACGACTGCCGGTCTTGCAGGTCAGTCCGCTATGTCATGTAAAAAGACCGTAATTCGGCAGTGGCGCGGCAGACCATTTCGGTCGCATCTCTTGCAACGGCCTTTGTGTTAATTTCTTGAAAATTGCTATTTTTATTCAACTGTGTGCTAATTGGAAGTGTATTTGAGCTCAAATCTCATTTATCTAGTCAGTTTCTGTGCTATTAGGTATTAAATCCTATGACGAGTATCAAAAAGTAGGTAAAACGGGTTTCATTTATATATATAAATGTTTTTATTTAACAAAAATAATGTAACTATATAATACTACTGTGGGAACACACTAATTGTATACCAAACTGTTGTGTTTGCAATCAAACTGTTAACTCATTATTGAGATCACAATTTCTGATATCTATAGGTACTGTTAAATTATATAGATGGAAAGAACTACCGTCCTAACCCACAATGTAGTTAATTGTTTGAAATACCAATGTTATTGACTCATTGTTTTATATTTAGAGAAACTTATACTAGTGTTAATTGTTGTAACTACAATATTGTTTACTATTTGTACATAATACATGGATAAATAAATTTTATAGAACAAAAATGGAAAGGACATTTATTCATTTGTGAAAACAAAGCGATTGCCAATCGATATGACCACGCCAGACCTTCAAGGGAGAAATTTTTTAATGTTGTACATCTAGGCAGTAAGATGGCGTTGTCGAAAATAATAAAGCTTACACAAATTATAGTTGACAATAATCATGTCTTTGAATGTTAATCGAACACGACTTCTCATCACTAGTACATAAAACCCGTAAACAATTATGGAACCACCACAGCACTGCAATCACCTTGACGGCACAAAATAGACGTGAAAATAACTACATTTTTTCTACTTCAATCCTTTTGCTTCAAGTGCTACACGCTAATTTAACAAGGGCCATGACTAAAACACCAACAGTCCACAGTATCCTCACTTTTGGAATGATTTCTTGATGTTATCAATTGATTGCAAATCAACGTTAAGAAGTCTCGCACCACCAACTGCCAGCAGAAGGGTGCCGAGTGTCAAACAAGCACCTTTATTCAAGGGCGTGGTTGCCGTTCGACTCTGATTAAACACGTAAGCAGAGGCACCTATAGGCGAAAAAAGAAAATTATCAGACAATTGCATATATGAATTTATGCAATACAAATTAAACCAAAACCAGGCCCAGTCTTAAATTGCAGGTCAAAACAATCTACTCTTTAAAATATTGAAAGTAAACACACTATTTCTTCGAAAATAAACTTACGTGAAAGAATTATTACCACAAACAAAATTTCACGTTTTTGCTCCATTAGTTCTTTGCTTTTACATGCATTTTGCCATTGGATAGTTAGACGCCTGCATTTCAGAAATGCACAAAAACCAGGTGCTGTACCTCTCAGTTCAGATGTGTTAGTTTGTGACAAACTAAACATGTTCCACACCTCAGGCATGAGCACAGCGGTAAATTTCAAATTTGAATTTTTGTCTTAAAACTTGCCTAGTTTTAGTACAACACACGGAATATCTTATAGTAGCACTGTACTTCAATTTTCGCTTTGCAAACACGTTCACGGAATATTTTTGCTGTTTAAAATTATGTTAGTCTGTGCTCGCCTGCCATTAATTACGTTTTTAATCTATTATTTAATTATGAGAACCACTTTTGCAGTATTAATTGTGTTAAAATATATACTTTTTATCACACTTGAAAATCCCGATATTAGAAGCCCACAGAGACTCTCCCGTTTCTCTATAAATATATCAGCAATATTAATTCTCCTTTCAAAAACAATAAGCTCCCACTTCTTAAAAACCCCAGTATGAATAACAGAACACTAAATTTAAGAAACATTAGAACGAACAACCAATATGGAAAGAATTCCATTACGAAGCAAGCAATACAACTTTGGAATTCATTATCGACATCACTAAAACACAGCAGCTCTTTATCAATATTCAAGTCTAAATTAAAAAAACATTTAATGACTCATTTTGAACATCCGACATACAAACACGATGATACTTACTCACATCATAATTTCATTTTTCCTAGACCTTACTAAACTAGTTTACATTTTATTTTTGAATTTCTAGTTGCACTTATAGTTTAGCTTGCACGAGACGCATTTGCCCAGAACAGTGTATGTTTTTTATATGAACTAACACTGATTGTCTGTCTTTTAATATAATGGTCAATGTTTTTAAAATGGCAAATAATGATTTTACTACTACAAATCGGGTAGTATATGAAAAATCATCCCATCTTTCTCTTTAAAATGTAAAAGCAACTGGTGTTTTTTTACATCCCTAAACTTTGTAAAGACAAATTTTTTCACTAGACGAACAAGACCTGCAGCTGAGAGCGCGGGAAACTGATGCCATGCTGGCTTGATTGTGAGAGTGTTTTGGATAAAACACACTGCCAAGGGAGGAAGGAGCCATCAAGCCTACCTCATTTCCTTGCTAATCATGTGTAGGCAGTTTTGACCAGCTCGTAAATTTTTAATTTTATAATAGTACTTTTACTGTGTACAGGGCATGGGCAGAAGCATGTATTTTCTGAAAGGAAAATCTTAATTCTAGTGGCATAAATTTCATTTTCCTCAGAGTCAAAAATTAGCATGTTGAACCAGTGAAATGTTGTCATCCAGCAAGTTACTAAACCACGGTTCATATTAAAAGACAAAAAAGAGGTATAGATTCTTTTCAGTATACTCAGTAATGGCAACAATCAATTATGTTGCATCAGTAGAACGAGAATGATATCTTTCGCTTGTGTATTCTTAACAGGTCAACAAAATGGAACACTATCATACTTTATTTAGTATTATAAGGGATAGGCTTATAAGGGACCACCAACACCGGTCCCGATTTTTCGTAACATTTTTCCTTATAAAAATCTTCGTACATAAGGTACTCGGATACAAGGGACTTTCAGTTATAAGGGACGATATTTTCAGGTCCCGCGTAATAGAAACCCAGGTAAATTACCTCGTATGTAAGGGACCCTATGATCAAAGCGAAATTGATCGATTTTAAACCTCAATTTTTCACAAACCCGGCCTTCAAACAGCTCGGTTTCCGCGGTCACATACATCTCGCAACACTGAAGGCGCTTCCTACATACCGTTTGCACTGAATGTGTAGCAATAATCCATAAAAATACGGGTAAAAGTACAGAAAACTACAGGTCTAGATATATCCTCGGTCTGACGCAACTTCGGGTATAAGGGACATCAGATATAAGGGGCGATTTTTTCCGATCCGGAGGTGTCTTTGATGTCCGAGGTTGACTGTAATAATTTTTAAAGAGATGTGTCTTCAAGCATTTTTTAAATATTTGCACAGTAGAAACTGTTCTAAGGTTTTGTGACAAGGAATTCGAAGATTTAGAAGAAAATGTAAGGTCGCCAAAAGTCTTTTTTCTATTTTAATACTATTTTTAAAACATGTACCAAAAGTTATAGGAAAATGTGTACAGTAGTTTGTTGTGTTTATGTAACCTATCAGATAAACTAACAGTTTATATATACACTCATAACTTGGTTTGCCGGACAAAAGTGGGAGATGTTGGTCCGAATTTGCCGATCGTTTGTATTTACTGATACCTAGCTAATACAGTTGGCACCGTGTATTAGACTCACGAAAATGCAGAATCATCGCCTAATTGTCTCAAAAACTCTGAGACAAATCACCTAAATCGTGCAAAAATATATAAAATCCATCGACAATTGACTCAAATAACTACAGGCAATTGATTCTATATTTTTATACATATAGAGATGTACACGTGGCTACAGTGATGTAATGATGTAAACAAAGTGACGGTCCACCAACGAGAGGTCAGACTAGTGTCAAACAACAGACGATGTCCGCATTATGTGGGACTTTTAACAGTCCGTATTTTGTCCGATTGTTCTGATATCCGTAAAAGCGAGGTCACGCAAAGCGAGATATGAGTGTGCACCTAATTCTAACCTGTAACTAGTGCAAATAAAACATAGCAGCAGTAGCATTATCACATATTCTTGCACCAACAGCAACCTTTGCTGCCAAATTCTAAATGTGCTGCATAGGTTGGTTGGTGCAGTTAGTAAAGTAAAGTAAAGTAAAGACATCTACCCAGCACTACGCAGCCAGTTACTAATCTGCAAGGCAAACAGTCCTCATCTCTTGTTAGTTCATCAATGTGATCCGTGGCTTCGTGTTTGCGACCACCTTCCATTGCGGCGGCTATAATGGCACCTATAAACAAGCTATAAAACAGGAAAAAAATTTATTTTCTATAGTTCAGCATTACATGTAAATTCCTAATTTTCGTCAAATTTCGTCGGCAAAAAACGAAAATCGACTCTTTATAGATCTGTTTCAAAAGATGCTAGTATTTAACACATCATGAGCAAAGAAATCTCGTATCACCTTGTGTACTAGCATCATACGATCGAATCCCGGTAATACGATTTGGCTCATAATGAAGCTCTCAGTAGTATGATTATATCATGTGCTTGCCAAGGTTATAATAAAATCTATGTAATCACTTATGCTTAACTCAAAATGCATTACTACGAAACTCCCATTTGTACGATGATTTCCCAAAGTCCTGCCAGTATAGTTTCAATACGTTTGTCAGTCTGATAATTACTGATTAATGCTTTCTTCTAAAATGTTTGTAAGTTGCTCGTCTCATCTAAACACTCTTCTTGTTGCCTGGTGACAATAACCTATAGTTGATCATTTTCACTGTATAATTATAATAATGATTTAAAGTCAAGCACGTTTTTAGCAGTACAAATGCGCTGTGCCGTAAGCTATACCGTAGCATATATTGGCATACAGTAATAACTAACTTATTATTATATAATATTAAGTTTCAGGAAACCATCAAAATTCGCTTGGTGATCTGAAAAGCTATATTGCAGGTTTTAACTCGCAAACTTCACATTTATAACATTATTTTTTTCTTGTTCAAAGTCTCATTCCGTCTGATGTAGACATTGAGGCACTACCAGTTATTAAAGAATTCCACCCACTTCTGTCTGCAGCAAACAGAGTAAGTTCTTCTGCTCCCTAAAGCTAGATTTCGTTGAATTTGCTAGATGGTTCTTGTCGGTGTGCAGCAACTCGTTGAAAATAACAACATTGAGCGACGTACGTCTACCATTTACTTATAGCATACCAGCCCTCGGTCTAATATTTAACACTCCATCACAGCAACGCGGGACATCGTTGTATCTTTTTCTCGAGCTGTGAAGATGTTTCATATTGTCTAAACGTGTCTGACTGGACTGACACTTGGAAGAAAAAAGTGCTAGGCCGATTAAACCCAGAAGACTCAATTGGGTGAGTCATGCTCTAAGGTTACCTGAAGATAGTCCATTTATAAAGATTTCCATGAATGAATTCAATCATCAAAGAAACCAAGAGGCGGTGCATTACGTACACGGATGGGTTTCACGCAAAAAGATCTTAGTGCAACATCTCTTTCTTTGAAAGGTACTTCATCCTGGAGAGTAGCTGAGGACCGAAGTACTTGGTAGCAGAAATTTACTAGTGCTGTACCTTCAGGAATGAACACAAAACATGATGATGATGGAACTTGGAACGTTAAGTGGAAGTAGTGCCGACTAGCCGTAACATTTTTGTTATGTTACCTGCTGTGTTTGCCTGCCTTGAGGGCAGATTTATTTTATTTTCGAATTCTGCGGCATTTCTGCCTGCCTAGTGTCTGCAGTTGATGTAATGTGCATATGATGGTGATGATGACGATGAAGCTTGTGGGTTTTAAAATTGGACCAGCGAACAGCAATATGCCTGCTGGTCTATGCTTTTTACAGGAAATTAAAATCTGTATGACAAAAACTAGAAGGCGCAGCTGTCACTGGTTTAAGCTGTGGCCTTATAACAATGTGTAGCGTTTACTACATCATAATTACCTGTTGTGTATGCCTGATTTTTAAAGGCATACTTTTTACTAATGCAGTTACTACAAGTGCATTGTCATCTATCAAAATTTTTTAACGTCTTGGTAAGAGGCTTCACCGGGCACGATAAAACAGTAAAAAAAATTTTAAATTATAGACAACTTTAAGCAAAAAATGTATTTTTGGATTTTTTTAGGCAGGTTCATCAGTTCGCAGGACAGAGGGCAGCAGCAATGGAAGAAGGTCTCTATAAATGTGATGAATGTGGCTTCTCTTTCTCGACTGAATCCCTGTTAAAACGACATCTGAAAGTCCACTCTTCTGTGACGCAATACAAATGTGACTTCTGCGGCAAGACATTCAATGATGGCAGCAACATGCGGCGTCATCTCATCCTCCATTCTGGTATCAAACCTTACAAGTGTGATCAGTGTGATTCTGCTTTTACACAGTCGACACATCTGAAACTACATGTCAGAGTTCACACTGGGGAGAAACCTTATAAGTGTGAGTATTGTGATGCTGCCTATCCAGCTGCACACCAACTGAGCGAGCACAAGCGCGTTCATACAGGTGAAAAGCCTTATAAATGTGATCACTGTGATTTGTCATTCAGACGCTGGTGTGGCTGGAAGAAGCATTCATACAAGCACTCCGGTATCAAGCCTTACAAATGTAACTATTGTGAGAAATCATTTCGTGACTCCGGGTATCTAAATGTGCACATGAGGACTCATACCGGAGAGAACACTCACCCTTGCAGTCGGTGTGAGATGTCATTTGACCGCCACAAGGAGCTGCGCCGGCATCTTAGAGAAAATCATCCAGTATGAACAGAACTTTAGGTTTAAAGTGATAAGAAAAAACTCTTCTTAAGAAATATCCGAAATTTTGTGTCCGCATAGAATGTAATGTAGAAGGCAGTAAATTGTTTTGTGCCTTGTGTATGCATCACTGCAACTGAACATGTCTTGTTAAACATACTGCCAGGTGTGAAGTCATCCAAGTAAAAAAAACATTTAAGTGTTGCCAAGATGGTGTGGCATATCTACTGCCAAGTGAGCATCGAACGTTCGAGTTTGAGCATTCTAATCGAATTGCTTTTTTTAGTTTGAATTCGAACCGAACCTAACATTAGAGATTCGAATAATTCAGCACTTTGCTGACATACGTTCTTTATCATTAAAACGTTTTAAACATCATGCAATTAGCACATTTTAGCTGTGATTTCTGTGCACAATTTTTAAGCAAATTATCAGTGGTTTTACTGCAAAGCAAAATCGAGCAATATGCATGATCTTTGTAGGATCATTTTTTACTGGTGGTTCGAAAATCTTTCAAACTCGGTTCGCAAGGAAATACTATAATTCGATTTGATTCGAAATCGAAAGCCACAAACTCAATTTGATTCGAATATCATTTGTGGTAGAGAATGCTCACCCTTACTGCCAAGCGTTTCGTGTTCCTGTTTTGCTGTGTGCTTCCAACAACATTTGTGAATAATTTCGGTTTGAATTTGAAAAAAAATATGTAAGTTCATGTTATTTGATGGTTTAGTGCCAAATCAATTAAGAAGTTCAAAGTTTGGGTCAGAAAGATATATACTTTGAACCCAGAAAGCAGTGCGTAAAATCGATTGTGAAACTTGCCGATTATGCTGTCAGCCAAGATTCTAAAACATGGAAAATTGTGACGTAACCAATAGTGTTGTTCTGATTAATTGTTTTAACTATAATCAAAGTTCTGACTGTGACCAAGGTCAGTCTATAGAGTCATTCCACTAAGTGCTCAATCATAATTTAGAACGATAGATGTTTGTTTAATACAAAGGACAAAAAACCTACAGTGTCAACTATTATAGGTAAAACAACATAAGAGATAAAATAACAATTAAAAGGTTTAATGTTTTAATTTCATACTGATGCAATGACCAAATGATGCCATATTATGATCCATCATTAATCGATCATTGATAATTTTTGAAGGCTGATTTATCATAGAAATATGACGATTCGCGACACTCATCAAGTTTGTTTTTTAAAGTGGGCCTGTAGGCGTACCACATGGTATTGGTCGACACTCAACAAAGCAAAAAGTAAATGTTTAAGCTTTAAATTTTGAAGCTGCATCAGCTGTTCCATAAAATTAATGTCGTTAGGATGTATTTTTGTCATCATTTTGTCTTTGTTATCAAAGTTGCTGCTGCTAACATCATTGTTTTCATCAACCAAAGTTAAAACGACCTCTGTGCTTATTAATTTGGCTTCAGGAAATGCAGTTCGGTTGTTGACCCATGAAAGAATGCAATATTTTGATGAACACATCATTCCTTTGTTGTATTTTTACCAAGTTTTAATAATTTTGTGCAAGCAGAAAAAATCTGCCATCAACAGGATTAAGTTTGATCAACATCTGCAAAAAATAGTGAATATGATGAAGTTTTAATTTCCTGAGAATGATGAACTTGAGTTAATGCAATGAAGGTTACCTGAACACGGCTTCTTTATTAGAGAGACAACTGAAATGCTAAAAGTCAGGCAATTTTGTGATTTTGGGTATTTAGTGGTCACAAAATTGAAGTTTTGAAGATGTCAGTGCACATGACATTTAGCAGAATTTGTAAGTTGTTTGCCTATTTGGCAAAATATTTCATTAATTGTCACAATTTATATTTAATAAAATGCTGGGTGATTTTCTGTTTGCTTCAGTAGATTCTGTCATAAAGTTTTTTACATAATTATTAAAATGCCATGCCTTTTGACTTGCTGTAAAAAATTATGTTTATTTCACAAGAGAAATATTAGATTAGTTTATGAGCTGTCACAGTTAACTCAAAAGCTGCTTCGATAAAGATTATGTGCTGCATACAGTCCAGTGGTTATGGCATTGAAGTTGCAGTTCAAAGTTCTTAGTTCAAATCTATGCTTGGTCCCTATACTGCTCCCAATTTCAGTAAATAAGGTAAGTAATAATTTTTGTTGCATATTGATGGTTTCATAATCAAAATAATCAATAGCAATATTTTGAAAAAACAAAATATACTGTTCAAAGCTTGAATTTTAGTGAATAGTAAATCAAAATTTATGAGCATAGCTGATCGTTCGTATTTACCTAATGCACAGAGTTTCAAACAATGAGATTGAAACTACCCAATTGTACCGATGTTCAAAGATAACACAACAACAGTCTAATTGCGAGATCGTGCACGATTATTGTGATATACCAATAGGAAGCAATGCGAAAGTGCATGCACAGTTATTGTACACTAACTCAGGGTAGTGCTGGACTAAACACGTGAACTGTGGCATAGCTAGCTTAGAAGGCATATTGCAAGCCACTTCCACACTAAATTTTAAGGACATATTAGCTTTTCAATTGATTGCGCAAGATTTTGATGCAATAAATTGTTCCGCACCGTCATTATTAAATCGTAATACCCCTCTCTAGCAAAGCGTTATGTCATGGCTTGTAAGTTGTAACATTGTAATTGTTGCATAATAGTGGCGCTTATATCTATGACCACAAAAGCCGGCGTGCGAACAGACTGAATATTCTCGAAAACTTTAGACTCAATGTTATGATGTCCCATACTGCCGAATAAGTCAATTTTAGTTTAACGTAGCAGTGCCTAGTTTTTTGCTGGATTACTGCTGCGTTTACCTGTCTGAAGGCAGATTTCTTTTATTTGAGAATTCTGCCTGCCCAGTGTCTACAATAGACGTGACGGCGTATGATGATGATGATAACGTTTTTTCGGATATGTAATTGATATTCACTGGCTTATTGTACTATTTTTGACAACGACTTTTGATTATTTGTCGACGACAAAGACTTGTTTTAGCCTTTCCCAAATTTAAGGTTTGGTTTTGATTTTATATTTACGGGGTAGTCGAGTTTAGTTTAGAAACAAAATAAACTTAAAAAGTTAAACATTACCTCGTACGTTCATGCTCGAACACCCAATTAACTATTTTTGCATTTAATTTTTGTATCTTTAGCAGCTGGAGCATCCAAAACATCTGCTAAAGTTGCGCGAAGTAGCCGCCACTGAAACACATTTGTTCTCTGAAGAAGGAAGTACAATTGCTTCCAAGACGTCCTTTGACGTTCTCCAAGACGTTGTTGAAGAGCTTTCAGTCTTCAGTTGCTATATTATGTTAACTAGTGAACAGAAAATCTTTACTGGTTAATAACCATGCCTTTTCAGCAGCTTTCACAAAGGCATGTGCTAAGCACGTTTTTCAAGGAAATCGCTTCCATCACGACAATTCCGGAGGCGAGGCGGACGATGGGATTAATAAGTTTAAATACCTTGTGCAGCGTAGTGTTATTGGTTATGTGTCATGCTTCAGAAAGCATGGTTTTGACTTCTTACACGTATCTGACCATCTTCGATCTGTTTAGTTTGTGCGTTTGTCTGTTGACGATATGGGTCGAGCAACAGAGGCCCACGAAAACATTTTCATTCGGTTATAGTCGGTTTGAGGTTCTCGCCGTATTTGCCAGCACAATTTTGGCGCAGCTTGGTGCATTGTTCATCCTTAAAGAAAGCATTGAGAGACTTCTCGTGCAACCGGAAATTTCTACACGTAACTTGCTCGCCGCGAGCGTCCTTGCGTTCGCTGTGCACATCATTGCAGTATACGGCGTCCAGAACAAGGCGTTTAACCAAGTCATCGAAGCGGCTAGCTCTAGTTGGCTACAAGAGCACATGTCAGATCTGAGTCATAGCATCTGCCGCGTGGTTCCGGGACTGACCCGTGTGTTGCTCCCAAGAGTCAATCCGATTTCTCTCTTTGCCTGCATGGGATGGCTGGCGATTTTTGTCACCAAGGTCCTCATCGACTACCATTCTTTTTTCAAAGCCGACACGTTAGCAGCCATGTTTGTAGCCACCATGATATTTGGCACCATGATACCGATGAGTGCTTATACGGGTAAAATTCTGCTCCAGACTGCACCGTCGCACATGATCGGCCAGTTGGACAAGTGCATTCGCGAGGCAGGAACGCTAGACGGCGTGCTCGAATTTCGGGAAGAGCATTTCTGGACGCTGGCATTCGGTAAACTTGCGGGTTCCCTGCACGTCCGCATTCGACGGGACGCAAACGAGCAACTGGTCTTGGCTCATTTATCAGATCGTTTGTCAGATTTAGTGTCCATCTTGACCGTGCATTTGTTCAAGGACGACTGGACAAGAACTCCACACACGCAGGTTCTGGTGCCCGGTCTTAACTCTTTCCGGCCGCTATCGCCCACACAGCAGACCAGCAACTCCGACACCATTAGAATTTCCATTGATGCGGAACCAAAACCGTTTATTGACAGTCCGGTGCGAACCGACGGCGACGGTTTTACGCCAACGCCAATTTGTGCGCCTTATGATAATTATGCGGCGACCTCCGCCGTTTCATCTTACAGTGTAGAAACAACTATTCCTCAGAGCAAATCTTCTCCGAGTGATAGACCTCGCTTTGTGAAACTGGACAATGTGAATTCGAAACATAAAAGCTGAGATCTTGGTTTGAGATAGGTGAAGGGAAACTAATTGTGTGCTTTCAAATCAAAACTGTCCATAAGTCGGCATAGTTAAAACTACGTTGTGATGCTTCGAAGTAGAATGTATTAAAATGTTTTTGATCAAATGTCAATTTTTTGTTTTTTATAAAAACAAATGCTATATATATTGGACTTTTATATTCTAGCATTAAGTCATGTAGAAAATGTTCAGAAAATACAAAAATTTAATTTTACAACCCTGTACCCACATTTTCTGCCTAAAAACTAGTACTACAATTGAAAATTTTGTATTTTCAAACTACGATAGTTGAAGCAGTCATTTTGCTTCAGGGTTTTTCTGTTGCCAAACCCATATCTTCATCAGGAAAAGCCATCTACTGGATTTAAATATAACTTTAATGTGCTCTTGCAAAGTCTGTAGCAACCAAAATTTGTGCGGTTGCTAGGCGTTTATAGAAACACGAAAAAAACAACGGTAAAGTTTAATAGCAATTTTCTCAAGGCTATGTTTGTCACTGCATAGAGTGCACCTCAACTTCAACGTGGATTATCTCAGTTTAGTAATATAGAACAATGAACCTGTATCAAAATGTTCTCCTTGAAATGGAGATTCAGAACGTGTGAATAATTAGGGAAGCTTAATTGCCGACTTATGGATGATTTTGCTATGTAAGAACACAAATTGTGGTCGTGTGTGAAATGGGTTTAATTTATTAATATACATATACGATATACATACACACACACACACACACACATATATATATCCATGAGGAGAATATTTTAAACAACCTATTTTCTTGTACAAGTGAAAAATTTAATAAAATTGATTTTAAATTTGGTATGAACAGCCAACAAGCATTTTGTTTCATAGTCAAGTTTTTATGCATTCCATGAATGAGTATAAGCTTACCACATTACAAGATTGTTAGTTCTCTTTGTGTTAGGTACCAGTCCTGTGACACCTAGTTGTATGATCCCTGATTAATCGAGAATTCATTGGCATTTGTCGTCAACATGACCAAAAAATGTGAAATGCTTCTCAGGCCCAGTAAAAATATGATGTAAGCTTACGAGTTGTGTTATTCTTGGATTTGTATGTTCAACTTTTGCAAGATTTTGAGCCTCTTAATGGTAGTAGTAGTAGCTACAATTAATATTTACAATCTTTCACAGGAATAGCACAATTGAAACATTTCATAGTCCAAAATCTTCTACTTTTCAGAAAACAGCAACATTACACAAAGGTTCGCAATAAGAAAATTTTGCTCAGTGTCAGTAGAATAAAGATATGATATTGAATGAGTGATGCTTACAGAATTTCTCAGAATTTTAACACTTCATTATGGTTGCAAAAATTAGTGTTTTCTTATTCATAAGCTTTTAAAGTATTAGCAGATCACAAATACCAAATTGCAATTCATAGTTGGCATTAAGGATGTAAAGTCTACATTGTTGAATCATCTTGTAGTTTCAGTTGTTAAATGACAGTCCATCAAAACGTGCTTTTCAGTTTGGGTTTCTCCACAATTACAGAATCTGTGTCTTCTATCTACGTTACACCATCTATCAGGTTCAACTTTCAAATAGTGCCTCGGAGTGTCTCAATCGCGTATAGGCAATGCCGTATATCTCAGGTGTTGAATCTGGAACAACGGGTGTTATTAAGCACGAGTTGAACTCTTTATATGTCTCTCGTTTAGTTGAGCTGCTGTTTCTTGAACATGTGGAGTAGAAGCAAGTTAATTTATCCACTAGGTGGTGTGGTGCCACGAGTGCAACAAGAAGCGTAATGATCTCCTCTATCTTTCCCTCCTGCGTACCTGGAGGTTCGGGAGCTCGTCTAACAGGGCGAGGTCTGGCTGGTTGTGGACGTACGTCCTCGGGGAACCATGCTTCACTCATCCCCTGAAAGGCCCCATCCAAATCGCCACTTCCCAATGCAGCTCTAGCGAATGCCAGAGCCACGGCTACGTCTGTGCGATTAAGCACATTCCCATTACGTATATCTGTTTCAGTACTTTCTTTAAGTGCGTCCTGGCTTGCTCTCACACCGGGTTGTGGTTCATCAACTACCAGTCCGATCCCAGCAGGGTGAGCAGCGGGGTCCCTCTCTACTTCATGATCGTTCACACCTGAGCGGGCAGCAAGGTCCCTCTCCGCTTCTACTGCCATTTTAGCGGCGGTGTAGCGGACGGATTTCCGAATTTTATATATAGCCTCAACCGAGCGATGAGGCAGGCTCTGATGGAGGAATTTGGCGAGCCCTCTCTATCGCAGTATTGCTACACTTTTACTGTTCCACAAGTTAAGAACAAAGTAGCTGTCACTGTAGAATTATTTGATTTTACTAGGCATTAATCTCAAAATAGGTTAGATCATTAAAGCAGCACCATCTGGTGATTTACTTAGTGTTTATGTTATTTTAATGGTAGAACAGTTAGGCATTGTGAGACACTAACTAGCAGTGGCTGGTTCAGTTTTCTTTGTCCAGCATGAACTTGTGTACATTAGACAGATAGATAATATAGCAAAACTGGACGCAATGTTAAACAGTAGGTCAAAACAATCTACTCTTTAAAATATTGGAAGTAAACATGCTATTTTTTCAAAAATGGTGAAAGAATTATTACCACACAAACACAATTTCATGTTCACGCCACTAGTTCTTCCTAGTTAGACGGGCACTAGCACCTGCAGTTCGGAAACACATTGCACAAAAAACAGGTGCTGCACCTCTCAGTTCAGATGTGTCAGTTTGTAACGAGCTACGTATGCTTGACAGTTCATGCACGAGCACAGCGGTAAATTTAAAATTTGAATTTTTATCTTAAAGCTTGCCTAGTTTTAGTACAACACACTGAATATCTTGCAATAGTTCTGTACTTCAATTTTCGCTTTCACAAGCACGTGCAACATGCTAGTGGAATATTTTTGCCGTTCAAATTATGTTTATTTGTGATGTCATCAATAGTTTGGCTCGTCCACCATTAATTAAGGTTTTAATCTATTATTTAATCATCAGATACGCTTTTGCAGTATTGATTGTGTTAAAATGTTTTTTTACAATAATTGAAAATAGGGTAGTATATTAAAAATCATCCTGTTTTCGGCTAAGTGTAGTTCCAGTTCTTTCACTGCAGTATGCCAAGTTACGGCCTAGTTTGACGTTGCCTAAATAGGTTGACAAATTGCATCATTACCTTAAAGGTAAGCAAATGTTACTTATTTTCACATTTTAGTAATTAAGTATTCAGTAATCACCTTAACTTCTAGCTGTTTTGCTTTAGCGTTATGTCTCTCTTTCCCTCTCCCGCCTCTCTATTTGTTGGTATAATTAGATTTTTAGTAAGTGGCAATTCTGGTCTGGTAAGCGACATTGGTATTGTAGACTGGTTAAGAGGTCTCTCTTCCCCTCTCCATCTCTCCCTCCTTCCTTCTCTCTATCTGTTGGTATAATTATAATTTTAGTAGGTGGCAATTCCGGTCCAACAAACAAAATTGGTATTGTAGCGTGCAAACGTGGGGCACCATCTATTGACCAAAATGAAAGTATTGTGGACTGGTACCTCTCTAAGTTTGCCTCCCATGCATTTTACTTGTACATGAGGGGAGTGCGTGTCTCGAATTTGTGAGAAGAGACTGTATAATTAAGTTTTGCGAGACTTGTTCTACTGCTAATAAATTGTCTTTTTTGTTTCAGAGGAATTATAGCTTTAAAGTAAGATCAGTGAAGCATGTATACAAGATCAGATGACGATACAAACGAAACAAGTGCATTTATAAAACGGTAAAATCTTTTTATTATATAATTAGATATGATAAATGTCTAAAATAAGTAACGACTCTCATTTATTGCACATACAACTAAAATAACCGTAAAATAAAAAATTTATGTAAAAATACTTAGGTAAAATAAAGCATTTTAAATCTCACTCTCTAAGTTAGTACTGCGAAAACTACAAAACAGTTCATCATGTCGTAATGTGCAGTAATTTTATAATTAGTTATATCTTAATTTATTATGTGTAATTTCATTGCGTGGGGGTAGTTTCAACTTGTACAAACTGTGTTCATGCGTGTTGTTTGTTTTTAATTTTGTGTAACTGATGTTAGAGTAGCGCAGTTCAACTGACCAGAGCCAGGAGAGCCTTTTTGTAGTCGCCGGATGTATCACTCTGAAAATAGAAACAAATTATTGTAAGTGTTAGCTGCACTAATTGATAGCTCTGAAATCTCTGTCTCTCTGTCTCTCTCTCTCTCTCTCTCTCTCTCTCTCTCTCTCTCTCTCTCTCACTTACACCCCCTCTCTCTTCTCTCTCTCTTTCCCTTACCTTTTCTCTTTTTCTCTCACTCTTTCTCTCTCTCCCTCTCTCCCCATTCCTCCTCTCCTCTTTCTTTCTCTCTCTCTCTCTCGCTCTCTCTCTTTCCCCTTCCTGCTCTCTCTCTCTCTCTCTCTCTCTCTCTCTCTCTCTCTCTCTCTCTCTCTCTCTGTCTCTCTGTCTCCCTCTCCCTCCTTCCCTCTCCACCCCTAAAGAAATGGTTCCGTAACAACAATGAACAATAAACGAATGCTAAATGACACATCCAGGCAGTTAGGCAGAACAAAGTCAATAAGCAAGTCACCCAATGTTTCGCATTCTCGATTTATTCTTGAAAAAGTGGCACAAAAAAGCCACACTCTCTCTCCCTCTTTCCCCTCCTCTCCCTCTCTCCCTCCCTACCTCCATTCTCTATCTTCATCTCTCCTTCACTCCTCTCCCTTTTTCTTTATCTGTCCTCTTTCTCCCTCTCTCCACCCATCCCTCTCTTGCCCTCTTTTTCTGTTTCTCTCTCTCCATCTCTCCTTTTCCCTGCCTTTCTCTCGAGATCTGCCCAGAGTGAGTGTTCAGCCTCAGTCGCCCGGCATTGACAGACTGTTGTCGGCACTGCTTAACTTGGTGCACCACCACACGCTGTGACCATATGACTGTTAACTTCACTTTACTTTAATAATGCATACCTCGATAGCCGACTGCAGAGTTTTGTCGAAATGTTTCCTGTATGCTTCCTTGATCTGCACCATGTCTTTTTCACAACGAGTCACCAAGATGCGGATCAGCTGGTGGTCTTTCGTGCCCATACCTTTCACGGCGCCGTCAATTCTCTTGGCAAAATACAAACCTACGTCTTTTACCATTGTAACTGCAAAATTGAACTTGTGAGAAAAAGCTGGAGTAGTCTAATGGCATTATCAATGTAAAATAAGTTTAACAAGGCTCTTCACAATTCCAGCGATTGTTGATGATTGTGAAAAGGTCAGAGGTTAAGAGTAGTAGACAAAGTGTTCCCAAGCAAGATACTGCTAGTAAATCACTCTACACAATGCATAATTAAGTAAAGTCCACGTAAAGTTACTGAATTGATGTGGCAGACGGCTTTGCTTTACCCACATGTTACAAGATGGTTGTAGTTAAGACGCGTTGCTGTGGTACACTTAACCGTTGACCTACAGCAACTGTGTCTGTGCAAAACCAAACTGTGAAAATGCTAAATCTAAATTGCATGTTAGAAGTGAAAAGAAGGTTACAAAACTCTGTAACTTTATTTCTGGGCACTTACTGAGATCCAGAAATGCTCTCTCATAATCGCCAGACATCTCCTTCTTCACGGCCTCCTCCATCGAGTGTTTTGAGAGCTTCTGGTATTCCTGGAAAACCTGGCGCAAGTGCGGAAAGCTACGGGTTGCGAATATCGTGTTGAATGTTGCCTTGTCCGTGCCAAACTTCTTCACCCCGGCCTCGTACAGACTTTTAGCATCTTCCTTTGCTGTTTCTGCATTCAACTTTTTTGCTGGGTCTCTTGTGGTCTGTAAAGTAAGTTTTTTTAAACTAAATTTGAACTTAGGTTAAGGGCAAGAAAACACTCTTTATAAATAAAACTTAAAAAATCTGTCTTTGTGTCACTTATACGCTGTTTTGTTCTATACAGAGTTGCGTTAGCAGTAACTCATTAGAGCATTCGCAGTACAGTGTTTGCTAACTAAGCTAAAGTTTAAATTATTTTATGTTCTTTCAAACAGCTAAATGTAATGCTAAGTAATATAATTTTAGAAGGCGTTTACAACTTCCTACACAACTTAAATAGCCTAATCTAATCCTAACCCTAATCCAACCCTAATTCTAATCCTAACCCTAATCCAACCCTAATTCTAACCCTAACCCGAATCCAACCCTAATTCTAACACTAATTCTAACCCTAACCCTAATCCAACTCTAATTCTAACCCTAACCCTAATTCTAACCTTAACCCTAATTCTAACCTTTACCCTAATCCAACTCTAATTCTAACCCTAACCCTAATCCAACCCTAATTCTAACCCTAACCCTAATCCAACCCTAATTCTAACCCTAAGCTTAATCAAACCTTAATCTAACCCTAATTCTAATCCTAACCCTAATTCTAACCCTAATTCTAATCCTAACCCTAATTCTAACCCTAACCCTAATTCTAATCCTAACCCTAATCTGATTCACAAACTAATTTCTTGTGCATGAGAATTGTAAAACTTCAGCCACAACATTGTGTCTAAAGTTTTTGGACTGTACTTTAAAATAAGAGAAAGTCTGAGAAACAGGGAAGACTGTAGTGGTAATTATAAGATTTTTTTTGTTATACATTAATTAAATGACCCCAAGTGTGACAGAAATTCATTAAACTGGCGACACAGGTTGCTGCATGGGAGTCTGTAACAGAGCCACAGAAGCACAATGTATTTCCCACATTTTAAGGGTTTTTGAAAATTGAATTTTTGGATTTGAAGACATGCTAGATGTCGTGACGGTATTGAGATGGCAGACATGCCAGCTGGAGACATGACAAAGATCCAAGTCTAGCAAACACATCACTTACCTATACAAGTTTAAAACAACTTCTACTGTGCCGTGCTGTGAATTATAGTTGCTTTCCAATAGTAACAAAAAACCTATTGTACACTCATGTCTCACTTTGCCGGACCTCGCCTTTATGGATGTCGGAAAAATCAGACAAAATCTGGATAGTTACAAAGTCCCGTAGGTTATGGACAGAGTCCGTTGTTTCGCAAGCTGACCGCTAGTTGGCCGGCCGTCACTTTGTTTACATCATTACATCAGTGTAACCACGTATATATATATATATATATAAAAATATAGATTCAGTTATGCGGAATTATTTCAGTCAATTGTCGACAGTTTTTATATACAGTTTGAAAGGGCAGGAGACTAGATGACCCTATGGTCCTTCCCTGCCCTGCTCCATGATTATAATTACGCAATATTTAAAAAACTTTTGATGTTGAACTAACTGGAGAAAATAAATGTTCTATGTTCTATGTCTATGTATATACCTTTGCCTAGGAGCAGCCCGTACAACACATTTTCGAGACAATTACATAATTGATTCTGCATTAGCAAGAATCTAATACACGTTGCCTACTGTATTAGCTTAGTATTGGTAAAAATGGGCAAACGGCAAATTCGGACCAACGTCTCCCCGATTTTGTCCGGCAAACCGAGGTGAGTGCACAGCCAGTTGGCCATCAAAGTAGTTGCCTAAACTAGTACCTTGTTAATTTTACAATACATTCAATCATGTATGCATAGTGCACACATATGCAAAGATCTAAATGCAAACATACCTCATTCATTTACAAGTATGCAAAAAAACTAAGTAATTTTATACTTACAGTCATGAGAGTACATAATAATTTCTCAAAAGCGCCCGACGTGTCCCCTTTGATGTCATCTATTAGCTGTTTTTGATAAACTAAAAGAAAATATAAAACCACATAAAAGTCATTTTAAGGTTCTATAAAGGTCATTTAAAGGTCACCTGCAGTCATTTCAGCTGCACAAATCTCTGAACTGTACAATACACGGTGATGAAAAGACGTGTTAATAGGTAGAAAAGTTAGAAAAATTTAAGCGAAACTTATTAACTCTACTCAGCTGCTGCGAACCAGTTGGGGCTACACTAAATCGACTGACAGAGCTGCCCTTTTTCCGTTCCTTTGTTCTTTTGAATCAAAGTATTTTTAAAGCAGAAGAACTTACTCTATTAGCTGTAGATAGGAGTGGATGGAAACAAACAGGCAGGATGAGAATTTGAAGAAGAAATATTGTTGTATTCAATATGCTAGAATTAGTCCAATCAAACTCATAATTCTGGTCAATTGTCCACATACACACGTTAAATTCTAACATGTTTATTTTGTAGTTAAAACACCACAACTTCGTTAAAACTTTTAATTTACATAGTCAAAAATCATATCAAACGTTTCTACAGAGCTACTGCTGTCATCATCAGTAGTAAATGTTTACAAACACAACCAGTTTATATAGGCAGAGCCTGCAGTATAGAACATTATGTACTAATTAAGTATTTAACAGAAGCCAAATAGGTAATGAATAAGCAGATAAGTAGAAAAGAAATTGATACAGTAAATTAAGCACTAATTATGTATTTACGAAAAGCAAAATAGGTAAGATTAAGCTGAACTGTAGAAAAAAATTAATACACTAAATGATGCACTAATTATGTATTTACAAAAAGCCAAATAGGTAATGAATAAGCAGACCAGTAGAAAAGAAATTGATACAGCAAGTTAAGCACTAATTATGTATTTACAAAAAGCTAAATAGGTAATGATTAAACAGACCTGTAGTGCATAATGTTCTGTACTGTAGGCTCTCCTATATGAACTGGTTGTATGTTTGTGAAAATTTACCACTGATGATGACAGCAGTAACACTGTCGAAGATTTGACAAGATTTTTTAACTATGAACATTAAAGGTTTTAGTAAAGTTGTGCGATTTTAACTGTAAATGTTTTTAAGTGCCTGTAATAAAAAAATTATTATTTTGATACTGGAAAACTTGCCAATAGAATATTTGCTTACGTTTCTTATAATCCTCCGCAATGGCTTGTCGTTCTTCGTATGACCTTGTACCGAGAATTTCAACTAGTGTATCCTCATCTGTGCCCGCACCCTGCACAGCACAAATAATGCTGCAGTTTCAAAGATAACTTGGAGTAAATTAGATATTGATACTTATGGTGCATTGAGGCTGGCGAGATTTCTGTCACTAGGTTTCTGTCTGACAGCAAAGTTGCAAAAGCGTGAACCGCTTTGCGAGTTACTGTCATCAAGAAATTGCAAACTCTCCAACAGTTACTACCAGTTGATTTACTGTCTAGTGTGAATGCCTCGGTGAGTTACTTTCTACATTTTTCGCAGTGAATAGAGAAGTGAGTGTTAACTGATCCTTACTGTTGGACAGTAACTCGCAGCAAGTTTTGCTCTCTAGTGTGAACACACGTGCAAGTTACTTGGAGAGTTACATGACGAGGTTATATGGTGAGAAAACTCGTTGTTAGAATCGTTTACACAACTTTGTGTATTTTTCATTTAATTTCTTATATAAATAACCCCAAACACGGGCCACTAATGAGTTTTTAAAATCGAAAGGCAAGAATTTGAACATGTCTGGGGAAATTGAATTCGAGTAACCATACTGTATTGACTGCAAGTGTCTGTTGATATTCTTGTCTGATTCTTGAACCTTTCAGGGAAACAAATTTTCGATAGAGATTTCCACAGATAAGAAGCCCAAAGGAAAAAACAGGACTTATAAAGCGCTCACTGACAATTATTATTATTATTATTATTATTATTATTATTATTACTATTAATATTATTATTATTACTATTATTATTATTATTATTACTATTATTATTATTAATATTATTATTATTATTATTACTATTATTACTATTCCTATTATTATTACTATTATTATTATTACTATTATTATTATTATTATTAATATTATTATTATTTTATTATTATTATTACTATTATTATTATTATTGTTGTTGTTGTTGTTATTATTATTATTATTATTATTGTTATTTAGGCAGTTATTGTGCCTAAAATCTTGAATTATGAGAGTGAACGTACGGCAATTGCTTTCTTGCAACATTGGGCATCGTATTCGGATGGCTTGCTCATCAGAGCAACGACGGTGCTTTTTACATTTCCACTAAGTTCGGATTTTAGCTGCTCCACAAGGTCCTGAAATGTAAAGTGAAAAGGTCAAATGTAAGGCCAAAAGGTAAAATGTAAGGTCAAAGGTCAAGTGTAAAGTCAGAAGGTCAAATGTAAGGTTAGAATGTCAAATGTAAGGCCAAAAGGTAAAATTTAAAGTCAAAGGTCAAATTTAAAGTCAGAAGGTCAAATATAAGGTCAAAAGGTTAAATTTAAAGTCAAAAGGTCAAACGTAAAGCCAAAATGTCCAATGTAAAGTCAAAGGTCAAATATAAGGTCAAAAGATCAAATGTTTTTTAAATCAGTGCACATTTCAGTTTACATATTAATTGGATTTGCTTTACTGATAAGTTTCAAGTGAAATGTGCCTGCCCTTCCATGATTGCTACAAAGATGGTGGTGCCACCTACCTTTTTGTTCTTGTTGAAGAAAGCTTCGGCAATCTTCTGCCTTTGTTGATTTGATCTGTTTGAAAGTATGTGAATGATTGCTGTTTCATCGGTTCCTATAAATTGATGAATTTTTATTATAATTTTTACCTGCTGTCATTTTAGTCTACCCTTTCCTCCGTGCTGGTAGTGAAAATTGATCTGAGTTTTTGTATGTCATTCTGTCCATCTACCTATCTGTCCTTCAGTCCATTTATCTAATTTGTCTATCTCTCTCGTCTTTATTGTCTGTTTGCTTCTTATCTATCTGTCCGGTGTGTTTTTCAGTTTGTTTATCCGTGGTCTGCGTGTCTAACTGTTTTAGTCTCTCTTTTCTTACTTCTTCATTTGCCAGTGATTTATTATATTACAGATATAGCTAATCTCTCTCTCTCTCTCTCTCTCTCTCTCTCTCTCTCTCTCTCTCTCTCTCTCTCTGCTCCCTCTCTCTCCCTGTCCCGCTCTCTCTCTATCTTTCCCTATCTCTGCCTGTCTCTCTTCCCACTAATAATAGTTAGAGACTCAAACTGACTGACTAGTTAGTATGTCTTATTAGATGATCTACTGATCTAATTACTTACCAGCGCCCTTCATGGCCTTTCTCAGAATCTCTGCATCTTTGTCAGGATCAAAACTAGCGATCGCTGTAACCGTTCCTTTATCTTCAGGATTTAGAGCAGCCATATTTTCATCACTTTCGAGACCCGATTATAAAAAATTATGTTATAAACATCAAAACGTGTCGAAGAACGTGTTGAGGATTAGTGGAAACGATATAAATTTTGTAAATTCTAATCTTCACACTCGTCCAAATCTTTTGCAGTTACGTTTGGATGTGAGTTTTAGGGGGTTTTTGAGCCAAAAAAGTTGTAATCACGCGTTGTAGAGTACGCGTTTGCAGAGGCGTAACTATGGCAAGTTTACTCAGCCAAAACCTGAATATTTCAAGAGGTTCTAGAATTCAACGTAGAACAATCGGTGAGTCACAGGCGACGTCAGCGATTTAAAGATCTAAACAGCGGAGCGAGCTATGTCTAGTTTACCAATTGGTAATTTTAGTAGTTTACTATTCGTGGTTTACTAATCTATTTTATAATAATTTGTTAGTAGTTTATTATTATAGTTTACTAATAAAAGTTTGTTTCAAAAGCGAAAGACGACAAAATTCTATTATTAATCTCAGATGTAGTAGAAATGGACCATGTCTTTCAGGAAATTTATAATGTCTAATGTGATCTTCGACGTATGATCACTTTATAGATTTTATAAAAGAAATTTTCATAGTACCAAGCTTCCTTGTACCATATTTTCTCTGTACCAAATTTTCCTAACACAAATTAAACTTTCCACTATTAAACTTTCCTAGCAGCAAACCTGTTGCGTTCCATTTTTACCTTGTACCAGATTTACTTGTCAAAAATACTTGACACAACTTCGCTAGTACTGTATTAAACTTTGCCTGCTCCACATTTTCTCTGTACGCAATTTTCCTAGTGCTAAAATTTCGTTGTACTAAAACTACTAGGACCAAATTTACCTGTACCAAACATACTATAGTACCAAATGTTTTCAGTTTATTTACATGCAGCGGGGAAGTTTGTGGGAATGTGTGTTACGTCATCAAGTTGGGCGGGGCTAAACTCGGCTTGAGATCTGTGCATTGAACGGTTGTTGAAAAGCATTCGTTCAGTTCCAGATTCACATACTGTGGCGTCCCGACTTGATGGAAGACTTAGGGGGATGGTGGGGCCTCGAATGCTGGTAACATTTACCGGTAGTTACGAAGCAGTGGCGTAGCTAATGGGGGGGGGGGGACAAAGAAGCAACCGCTCCCCAGAGCGCATTTTTTCACAACTGACGCCTTGTCAACAATGAAGTCATTACTTTTTTTGACCTGCCTGTGTCCCTGCGTGTGTTTGCCCAACTTGTTAAGACTGACTGATTGAACCAAGGATCAAATTGTCCAAAATCTAAGTAGGCCTATTATAATTTGATCTTGTCACACACTGATGATGTGGCATAGACAAACATATAATTGCTTCATCTGTCACGTCGCCTTTTTATGTGCTCACTCCCCCTAACTTTAGATCCTGGCTACGCCCCTATTACGAAGTACTTGTTTTAAAATTTCCGCAATGACGTCTACAAATAGTTCCCCTTGGGGCAAATAATGTAGAAAAATGTTGCTGCAGACCTCACTGACGTTCAGAGATTTGCTAGCAAGTATCACAAGACTCTATCTTTTGTTTCTTTATTGTCCCATTTATAATTTTGTAAACTGGGATTTAACACCTAGAATGAAGAGGCCTGCTCAATACCAATTAACTAAGTAATTAGAGGAAAATAAGCTCTTGGCTGTATAAACTGGTTGTATGTTTATAAATCTACCATTGATAATGACAGCAGTTGTCTGTTGTAAAAACGGTTGATGTGACTTTAACTTTTTAATTTTGTAAAGATGTTTTTAAGTGCTTGTAATAAAGAATGAACTGAAAGCAGTTTTGACAAAAGACTAATCAGATGCGTACGTAATAAATAAGTAAGAATCTTCAATATTTTTATTAATCATATAGTTATAATCTGTATATAGCACAGTAATAATAATAATTATAATGATTTTATAAGAATTCACAAATCAACGAAAAATTAATAATCATTTTTCCTACACGTCTGTATAATAGTAACTATAACATTGCATATCACCTTTTTTTTCCCACCTTATTTTTTCTTTCTCAATCATTCATTCATTCAGTCACTCACACTCTCACTTATGCACTCTCTCATGCACACACTGCAAAACTTACTCACTCAATGACGCACTCACAAACTATAAATTAAGAATTTTTCATTAGTAACATTATTACTATATATATATAATATATACATACATATAATTTATAAATAAGATAAAAAGACTGGGTATTTAAAACAAAAATGCTGACTAGGGTAGAGACAACTACAGCGTGTCCAGAAAAGAACGACCCGATTGTACGAGACAGCCAAAAGAAAGAGATAAAAAACGACAAATTATAAAAAATAGTAATTGCAATTAATTGTTACAATTACCAGCAAAGAATGGTTATTTTAACATCAGAGATTGTCATATTTGCAGCTCTCGTGGTCATAAATCAGTGGGGGTCTATTAATAATACCGTTTTTTTTGTTCATTTCTTCAACTTATTTTTGACTTCTTGGACAAAAAGTTAAAATTAGAAACATTACAATATTAGAAAAATAAGAAAATTTTACAACACATTTAAAGTAAATTGTGACAATTTTATGTCTAACGGGTCTATCTTTTTTGACACCCTGTACAAGTACTACAAGTCTGCACAATTGGTACAGTAGTACTTGTAGCACCCGATTATTGTGAGTACAGTAAAGTATTTGACTCACTCGTATAAGCATGACTGGGTTAGCAACATAAAATTCAAGTATAGACATCCCTTCAACATAATGCATTGATTACAGTTGACGTGGTAACACTGACATGTACAGGCATGTCTTCCTCATAATGCGTTGATTGCAATCACTATGGTAACACTAACATGTACAGGCATGTCTTCCTCATAATCCATTGACTGCAATCGCCATGGTAACACTGACATGTGCAGGCATGCCTTCCTCATAATGCATTGATTGCAATCGCCATGGTAACACTGACATGTGCAGGCATGCCTTCCTCATAATGCATTGATTGCAATCGCCATGGTAACGCTGACATGTACAGGCATGTCTTTGTAATAATGCACTGATTGCTGTTGCCATGGTAACATGGAGATCTGTTAGTATGGATTGTCTCTAGTTTCCAGCATCAAATATTAAAAATGTATTAACAAAACAATATTGTTCTCAAGGCAACTTAACCAGGAACATTAGGCATGGTTCACACCAGAAATGCAACTGGCTCAAAGCCACTAACACCATTAGAACTTTACACAAATGTAACGATAAATAACTTTCATTTTTATATGTGGAAATTAGTAAATGTTTAAAACCCTACTTCACAAAAGCTGTCAACTTTATTTGTTATTTAGAAATGAATACATTTGAAATTTTGCATGTTGATATATCACACATGTACAGCATCCACTTCTTCTCCCTCCAAACTTTGCAAGCTCGACCTAGCACGACTTCCGCGACTAAGCGCGGCACTTTGTGCGTAATCCCGGTAAGTCCTTTCAGGACTGCTACTACTAAGGACACTATCATCTATTGTGGCGCCACCGCCAAAATCATACAGATTGTCGTACAGTGAAGTCGCGTTGGCTTCGCGGTAAAAGCCCTTCGAGGGTTCTGGAGCCGGCGGAGGCGGATCACCGTGGTCGATAGTCACTGGATTGATTTGAGTAACACGCACTTTCGGCCGCGTTCTTGAACTAGCACTACTGTTTGAAGAATCGGAGGAATAAGAACTCGACGATTCACGGCGAATATGTTCCGTCGTCTCCTGAGGTAGCGGTGGATCGTCGTCCACAATGTCCGTCTCGCGGAATGGACACGAGCCGTTATCTGCACTGTACATGTTGATGGAGTCTCTTTGCGGCGAGGAGGCACTTTCACCTTCGCTGATCCGCAGCACCGGATCGTACTTTTCAAAACTACCATAGTTAAAATCAAAACTCTCCTGTTCTTCCAGACTTCGAGATTTCTGCGGTTTGAACGTGGAGAGGCGCTGTTTCCGCTGAGATTTCTCGTTGGCTGCATCAGCGCGCGTTTCCTCTACTGATTCTTCAACCGGTGCATTCACTTCTTCGTGGTTTTTCAATTGAGCCGCTTTTCTGTCATCAACATCTCTTCTGGCTCTGTTTGCTGCATCAGAAATATGCTTGCGGAACTTCAGCAGCCCGACGGTTTCAAAGACAGGCCATCGTACAGGTTCACTTTCTTCTGGGATGGAAGCCTCCTTTGGTTGCTCCACAATCGATGGCAACGGCGGTTGGAGCACTTGAGGAATTCGGTCAAAATTTATGTCGACAACTTCATTAAGTGTCTCTTTCTCTTCCGGATTGTTTTCAAGTAGCACACTGGTAGGCTCGGGTGTAATGTCTTCTTCTTCGTTTATTGCACTACCCACCAATGCAAATGTTGTTTCCTCTAACTCTACACTGTTGTTGTTGCGATTCTTGTTTTGGTCCATCGGCTTGTAATAATCCTAAATAAAATCAAAAGGAATTTTAGAGACATCATTTAAAGGACAAGAAACGTATCTGAAGTGGGTTTTAAAAAAATCGCCTTAAGAAATTATATTACTTTACAACAATTTTATGCATATGTCTCACTCGCGTTGAAAGGAATTTTTGTTTGTTTCCATTTTAAATCTCCCGCAATACTGTTCCGACGGCGCCACTTCATGACATCATATACGTGCAACGTAAATCAGGGGAAGAAAAGACAATGTTAAATTATGTTCCAAAAAGTTTTCCACACCAATCTATATTACTTAGCATTTCGCTTAACTACTGGAAAGACTTATATAAGTGTGCGTGCTAATTGGTAAAATGTCGCTGCCTCACCCTCCAGGGTGCGCCACTCACTTGCCAAAATCTTATTGACAAGATACAGTAATTTAAAATTTTACTTAATTAGCAACGTGTATGCTACGAATGTTCTGATTATTATTTCAAACTTTACTTAATGTTATCAAAACTTGTTTCAAATGACCTACCACTAAAAAGGCTGCGACTAACTGTCATCGCGCGAGTTTAAATTTACAAGTTTTATACAGAATCACTGCTGACACAAGCCCTGTATGCAAAAAGGCAGTATGTAAGAGGTATAAAATTGCAAAGCAAATTTTTTAAGCTTTATGTAAATGCAGGGTTTTCTTGTGCTTTAAACAAAAACAGGATGATTTTTCACATCCTACCCAATTCTGAGGTACGGTTAAATGTATGAAATGTAACATCTATCATAATGCTAAGCTTTTCTGATAATTAAATCGTACGGTAAAAACTTAATAAACCCTTTTGCCGTTCCAGCGATTGACGATGGTGTGGTTAAGATGCATTGGAGTGATGGTTATAGTTAAGACGCGTTGCTGTGGTACACTTAACCTTTAACCGACAGCAAATGCGCGTGCGCACAACGAAACTGTGATAAGGCTTAGTAATGGTGGGTGAGCCCAACTAGTGATGACATCAGAACTGAATGTAATTTTCAGCAGCATAAAACATTCCACGAGCGTGTTACACATGTTTGCAAAAGCAAAAATTGAAATACAAAAGTAATATATGCAATTTTGAGACAAATTTTTTAGGTTTTATTTAGGCCCAAATTGTACACAGTAATTTATTTGAAGGAAGACAGGATGATTTTTGATATACTGCCCATTTTCAAGTCAAATAAAAACTATACATTTTAATGCAATTAATACTGCAAAAGCATTTCTGGTAATTAAATTATAGATTAAAAACTTAATTAGTGGTGGGCCAACCCAAGTATTAATGACATCACAAACTAACATAATTGGCAACAGCAAAAATATTCCATATGCATGTAGCACGTGTTTGTAAAAGCGAAAATTGAAGTAAGCTACTGTAAGAGATTCAATGTGTTGTACTAAAGCTCAGCAAGTTTTGAAACAAAATTTCAGATTTGCCGCTGTGCTCACGCATGAGCTGTCGAATGTTTGTAGTTCGTCACAAACTAACACATCCGAACTGAGAGATACAGCACCTGTTTTTGTGTAATGCATTTCCAAAATACATGCGCTGGTGGCCGTCTATCTAGCAAACGGCGAAATACATGTAACAGTGAAGAACTAGTGGCGCGAATGAAATTGTGTTTGTGTGGTAGTAACTCTTTCAAGTAAGTCATTTTTGAAAAAAATAGTATGTTTCCTTTCAATATTTTAAAGAGCAGTTTGCCCTGACCTACAGTTTAAGATTGGGTCCAGTTTGGTTGTAACACAATTATGCAATCCCACGTCCAGAATGTGATGTATTTACAAAGGCAGGTCACATGATATGATACATTTTGTTCAAATCTGTCAGTTTGCCAAAATTTGCAATGTAAATTTAAATGCAATGCAACGTTTTGTAAGAGCTTGTTGTTAAGCTAAGTAGTAGCAGATAAAGTAAATATATCACTGTAACATTGCATTCCAATTTGGTAGTGATTGCTGTTATTAAACTGTGTAGTGTTAAACTGAGAAACTATTATGTTGTCGTACAGATGAGCTAAACGAACCACTTTCACACTACGTTTCTGCTGTAATGTTAAAGATTGCAGTTATTAAGCTGTGTAGTACAGTCAATTCTTCTCTGCACCATTTTCCTGAATGAGGGCTTTCAGTTGAGCCAAAATGCAGCACTTTGAAGATATTCTTCGAATTTGTTACAGTTTACTGTTATTAAATTAACTTCTTTTCTGTACAATATTGCTATGCACAGGTCACAGATGAGTGAAAATATGCAACGTTAATGCTATTCTTCCCTTTGTCAGAATGAGTTATTAAATTAAGTAGTATGGTTAATTCTTTTCTGTACCTTTTTTCCTATACACAGCTTATAAACGAGCCAAGTTGTGCTAGTTTAATGAAATCTTCACTTTGCCAAGGTTACTGTTATTAAATTAGTATGGTCATCTCTTCTCTGTAACTCCTCCAGTATATGTCATACAGAGAAACTAACCGTACTACTACTACTACAGCTATTTTTACATTTGGAAGGTATTAGTTACCTGCAGTTGAGAATTATGACACGGCACTTCCGGTGCAAGTCTCACCTTTCCATTGTGTTTCCCAGGAGTGTCATCTACAGCAGTATTGTAGGGTTCATCCTGCCGTGATCGTCGGGAGTCTCTCTTCCTCTGAAACTTGGCCCTTTTCGACCTGGAAGCACAACAGTGCAGAACAGTGTAATTAGTCATGCTTTGTGTGTAACGAATGCTCTTAGGCCGAGAATAAAAATACACGCATATCTCGGTTTGCCGGACCTCGCTTTCACGGATATCGGACAAAATCTGGGCCGTTAAAAGTCCCGCATACTACGGACACAGTTCGTTGTTACGCGAGTTGACCACTAGTTGGCGGGCCGTCACTTTGTTTACATCAGTGCAACAAAGCAGCGTGTAACGAAACATGTGTAGTTTGGATGTCAGAAGCGGCCCATGCTAGACGTTTTTGAGACAATTGATTCTACATGACGGTGAGTCTAATACACGGTACCTACTCTATTAGCTTAGTATCAGTAAATACGGACAATCAACAAATTCGGACCGACGTCTCCCCGCTTTTGACCAGCAAACCGAGATATGAGTGTACTTCTGCTTCCATCTAATCGTCCGGGTAACATTTTTTTTATCGCACACCCGGCTGGGAATACTAAACACATATTCATATACTTACGTGCCACAGCCATATAAAATCGTATATTTTCAGTTTAACAAGCAATGATTATTATAATAGCAAAGTTTCGGCGAAGACGCAGCCATGCTTTTCTTCAGCTAGCTGTCGAACAGCGTTTTGTATGATGCTGATTATCGCATTGGAGGCCAAAAAGTATCGTATTTTCCAGCAAATCAGCATATTGATGAGTAGTGTTGCCATTTATACTATAATTGTTATAACATATATTCATACCATACAAAAAACAGACTATACAATAATCGATAATTATGCGCTGATTTGGTAAAGCGAAACCAATAACTAAAAATCAAAGCTTGAAAAAATGTGCATTACAAAAAAATTAAGACATTACTGCTAACCAGTGGGAAATAAATAAACTTTAATTATAATTATTCAGCTTTAAACATTCACATTCACAACTCCTTCAGGACTGCACCATTCAGAATAGGTTTTATAAGACCTACGACTTTTTTGTTACTGTATGAGCACAGACATAACTAAATGATTACAAATTATGCACTGTTCTATTCAGGAGAATCTCGGCTATCCCTTCATGTTATTTGTGTAAACATTTATAAGTGACTTAATTGGATAAAATTACGAAAAAAGCCTTTTTCAAGCACTCAAACTTAGTCTATTGAGTAGCTTAGTTTGGTGCACACTTGCATGATCGTACACACTATTTTATGATCGCCTGCTTACTACAGCCCAAATTGCGCAGAGTTCTGCTGCTATTCCAGGAAAAATCAACTGATCAGCCAAGGTCAAATTAAGGTCGTTTCATCTTTTAACAAGAATTTCTCCTTAAAAACAGAGTAGGAATGAGGACAAAGTGTAGCCGAGTGTTGTATCTGGACAGTTAAACTTTTCTGAATTAGCCGATTTCACACAAGTGATACTGTACATTGTTGCAGTGGAAACACTGCACTTACTGAAAATTTTTCAATTTATTAGTCAAAAATCGATTTTTAATTTGTCGATGGTGAACAAATGCATTTTATATCTAATTTTGCATGAAAATCCCTTGTGTGTGAAGTAGAAACCTACAAAAATATCAAATATAATGTAATCAGTGCTTAGTGAGAGAGTTTTTCATGAATCCATGCAAAATACAGCAAACGCTTACGGTCCTGAAGGAGTTAATATACAACAAATAGTATTCTTATATTACTGCACCTGCAAGACAAAAACAAAGTTTTTTTCTGGACGGGCCTTACAAAGACAGGCAGGAGAGCTGTTAACGAACTAACATTTTTTTTACAAAACTGCAACTGTTCTTCCAGGAACAGGAAATGCAATCCCAACCCGAAATCTTCATAATTTCAAATTTTAAACCGAAACTCGTTTAGATTTTTCTCAGAAAACATACATCTAATAAACTTTTCATACCTTGATTTATACCAAGCGAGAACGAAGACACCTACAAGAACTAGCAGTCCTATTATCAAAGCCGTTGCCGTTATCACTCTGTCCCTGTACTGCTCCTCTTTGCCTAGAAAAATGTGCACGTAAATGAGAAAAACAGAACGAAGAAGTCTTTCCTTCCAAGAATGTGAGAGTATGTCTCTTGCAACTGTAAAATCGCAATCGGATGGAGTCTTGCATCCTTGTAGAATTTCATTTACAAATATTTAAACTGATTAGTGGCAGCTCGTAGCTAAAATTACTGGGGGTGCTGGTTGAGAAAAAATTTTGTCACTGTTTTAATTCTGTGTGAAACGAAACAATTTTAATGTTTTCGAAATTGTAATTTTAAACAAACAAACACATGAAACCTTATACATAAACTTGATGAAATCCAGAACAAAATTAATATTGTTTTGCTTAGGAATGACAGCCTAAATTGTCGCAGTTCAACAATATGCCAGTCCACGGCTTTTAAGCACGAGTCAAACTGACATGTACTTAGCCGCATGCGCACAACAGCCAAACACCACGTTGCTTGAGCCGTGGAGCAAACACTACTACCCTCACATGCTCTGGACTGTACAAGTACAAAGAAAGAACTAAAGAAAAAAGAGAAAAAAGACTTATTATATTGAATATTATCGATAATAATGAGTGAAAGTAGGGGGTGCTGCAGTTCCACAGTACCTATACACGAGCCGCCACTAAAACTGATAAAAATTGTCACTCAGTACAGACTGCTCGTTATTTGAAAGATACAATTTAGTGAACACTAAATGACTTTACATTAAAATTTTAACGAAATTAAAAGCAGGAAATATTTATTTACTATCTCATAATAACAATTAAGAAAATTAAAGTTGTTAGTTTCTAAATTTAAACTATTCTTAGATCAAAATCTCATGACATAAGAATTTTGCATGCACTGCAATTTATCATTCGTGTGAAATAACTAAAATGAGTTTTTTCGTCAGATTTTGCTTCACAGATTTCAGTTAACAAACAATTGACTTGTGATTTAAGTGTGAAATTGCTGCAAATACTAACATGGGAAATCTTTACAGAAAATTAATTAAGGAAGGTTCATGACAAAAGTAAAATTTGGTTTATAGGGAACATTCGAAATTAAGTATCTCAGCCCAGGGTTAACTTTTAAAATCTGAGCACTTTCAGTACCAGCAGGCTATGACGGCATCTTTGCGTCCATCGCGCATAGCAGAAATCACTTCATTGTAATCAACTTGCTGTGAATATTTCCCATGCTGTAGCACTTGCAATAAACTCATTTTTCAACCGAAGTGGTATTGACAAGCCATTGGCACAGCAGTGCTTATGATGCAAGTCTTGAAGCATTCTAGATAGAGGCCAGCAAAAAAAATTGCTAAATGCTACCGCATTTGCAGCAAGAAGCCTGCAATAGTCGATTGTGTGTCAAGCAAACCAAGTGTTTCTAACCCAAAAGGAAGTCTGCTCACAAAATCTGACTACAAAACGCAACTCATTATCAAATTAAAACACGATAAAATAAATAGAGCCACCACGATAGTAATCCGCCAAAAATAGTCCAGTAAAGCAACATGCTGAATGATGATTGGTTTGTGAAAAATACTACCTGCCATCGTACAATTTAAAAATAATCAAAAAAGGTCGAATTGCTAAATATCATTCCAGGAAATCTTTGAAAATAATGTTAGTTGACACAAAGCTTTGCACAGCGGATTAATACAAAGAGAGAAAATTAATAGCAGTAATGAAGGAGAGATAGATCCAATAACATGCATTAACAACAGCGTGCTTAAACAAGTAAAGAAGCACAGAATGATACAAGAAAGGAAAGGTATAACCGCATGCACTATAACTAAACACACATACAAAAGAGGCGACTTTCGTGCGAGGATCTTCAGAGAACTACTTATAAACGTGCTTGTCCCATTTGCCAAACGTGTGCCATGCACGGTCGCGCCACCTAGTAGTGGACATGCGTTCACACGATGACATCGGCAAGATGTCATGCGACGTACGTACTTTTGTAGTCTTGTAATACAAGTATGGGATCCCTATACTCGCAACGGTCGCCACCATACCCAGACTTACACCTGGAGACATGTAACAATGCAATTAGCAATGCTCATTGTAACACGAATACGTGTTAACAATGTGCAGTTCAGCGTAACAATGCAATAACAATGCTCATTGTTAACAAGTGTTAACAATGTGCAGTATAGCGTAAAAATGCAATAACAATGCTCATTGTTTGTTAACAATGTGCAGCACAGCGTAACAATGCAATAACAATGCTCATTGTTAACAAATGTTAACAATGCATAGTACAGCGTAGCAATGCATGTTAATTAACACAGTAGAAAAAACATAGGCCTTGTCTTTTTTAGTCCTCAAAACATAATATCGTTTAACCTGGCAGTTCGTAACAAACGTAATGTATGAAGTACAGGGTGTCTCAAAAGTCGCTAATAATAGTACACTTTGTTTCCTAATTTCATTTTTAAAATTTTCTTCAAACTCACAAAGTTGTTGCAAGAATCAAAAGGGGCATTTGGCAATTATTTCTCTATCTTTTTTCACTGGAGTCCCCGTTGCTATGACAATAATAGTAACATTAAAAATGAGGTACAAAATCTGGCATGAGGTCCTTTGATTGCCAACAGAAGTTCATGGGAAATTCAGATCGCTGTATGGACCGTTTTCTTTCACTATTAACAATGTAGATTTTCAACAAAGTGCAGCTCTTCCTCACCACTTTCTCAATGCAAGATACTCGACTTGCCATTGGATTGGTGTGTAGAGCTCTTGAAGTCATTGAAGAAAGTGTGGAAAATAGCAAAGCTACTACTGCAGCAGATTCTTTTCAGATTTTTGCCTAATTTGACTAACAGGAACAGCCAAAGGTTTTGGCTCATATGTACCAGTTTTCAAACATTTTACTTTGTAGTCTGAAATATAATAGGAAATGTTAAATGTATAGTACCTTTCGAGACACCCTGTATATTTGTGTCGTTTTGTTTGCAAATGTTTGCCAAGATGTCATGTTTTGATGACATAACATTAAAAACGCACGATAAAGGCAACTTTAAATATGCCAGGCACAATACAAAAACATGATTTTTCTTGTTAATAAAGAAAGCTGAGTTAACTGCCATTAACATGGAGTTTTTGTAAAATATCAAACTCAGGATGAAGCTGAACACTAGTGGCCCATGACAGTTGACACAGATTTCAAAATTTTCGGATTAGTTAATACCATTAAAACATATTATGACAATACAATCATGTCACAATGATTCATTATGCAATACAGCTTCCACCAGGACAAGGCACTCCCCACATAGATAAGCACAAACAGACAAACAGAGAGAACTCCGGGGTGCAAATTCACCCAAAAGCGCACAGGCGTTATACCTCTGTCGAACACCGGCGAAGGATGTACAGGAATATCCCGCGTTCCACAGCGATTACCAGTCCAACCCTCAGAACAACTGTGTGAATTCATAGTAAATTTGAACCATTCAAAAATGACAATTGTACCTTAAGTGAGTTTTTTATTATCTAATTATTGTTTAAATTGGAAGAAAATGCAATTTTGAAGAAGGGAATGTCCCCCAAAAAACTTTCCACACAAACTTACAATACTTAGAATTACACTTATGTGTTTGAAAGACATATGTACCGTATTTTCCCATGTATAAGAGACCCTTATGTATAAGAGACCCCTTCAATTTTTAGGCAAAAATTCTGGAAAAAAGTTTTTTGGTAATGAATAACTTTATTCATCATAGAAATCATTAAATTCCTCATCACTCTCATCAAAAATATCAACTGGAGTCAGACCTTCAGCAATTCCAGCCAGTTCATCATCAGAGGAGTCACTCTGCTCAAAATTGGCATTGTCCTCTTTTGACATTTAAAAAAAATAATAACTTACCCGGTACATTAATTTTATCATTAGAATTTAGCCATGGAGAAGATTTATTGAAAGGAAACTATAATTATTCGAAATAAAACAGTTGTAGAGCACTTATTTCTTTAAAATCATTAGTGTCACAATTTATGCATCTTATTGAAAAGACTTACTCCCATGTATAAGAGACCCCTTATTTTTAAAGTGAAAATTCTGAGCAAAAAAGGGTCTCTTATACACGGGAAAATACGGTAATTAGAAAAGAAAATTCTTAATAATTTAAAATGTTCACGCTAACCGGTAAAACGTCACTGATTCACTATCCCAGTGTGCACTATTGGCCCACCAAAACACATTCTTGATCTTATTAACAATATAATATAATTTAAACTTTAGCTTAGTTAGTGAAGTGTGTGCTACGAATGCCCTGATTATTTTTCAAACTTTGCGTAATGCTATCTAAACTTGCTTCAAATGACCTACGATCAAAATTGCTGCGCCTGACGGTCATTACGGGAGTTTAAATTTACATGATTTTATACAGCGTTGCTGTTAATAAAAACTCTGTATGCCATAAGACAGTAAGTGGTACAAAATTTTAGGACGAAATTTTTTGCTTTAATTCGACAGCAGGGTTTTGTCTTCTACTTAATGTTAATTCATTTATTTCGCAAACTAAACTTTATGCTACATAGAAGTCACACGTCATAATAATTTAATTAATGGGAGTAGCCTTGTAGCTGTCTACTCTGAGTCCCGGTCCCACCACATCGCTAATATCCCTGTGCTCCCCATTTCTCCAGATTTAACGTGTTTTCTTTGTAGGGTACATTAACATTTGTTCCTAAAATTATATTCGCGTATAATCATAAATCGTTTCTACTTTCGAAACTTTTCCAGTAGATGGCAGCACCGACCCTATATACTGGTATAATGCTGGATCGTTGTGCATACGTAGCTGAATATACAACATTGGGTGTTGTAAAGGGCACAAATAACTAGCTGTTAATCAATATCTTACTAATTACCTGCGTTTTGTGCAGACAAAAGAAGCTGCAGTTTCACACCTGTTTAGGCTTATAAAATCAGTTTTAACACTTCTCCACTGAACTATTATTGATTTTAGTAGTAGGCATAGTAACTTTACCCCGATCAATACATTCACACATCTACTCGCTAATGTATCATTCACCCGATTTACTTAAGTAATTTTATGCACAAATAATTGACTAAACCACGTTTATTGTTCTTTTTTAACAGTAAACAAGTAAACAGCAAGTCGACTGTGAGAGCTGGGGATGGGTTTAAGTATCATGTACTACAAGGGTCAATTTTGGGCCCTTGCTTTTTTTTGGTCTATATCAATGATCTGCCTAACATATCCAGACTGCTCAGTTTTAGATTATTTGCAGTCGATACGAAAATATTTTATGCAAATACTACTTTAAATGAAATTCGGAATGTCATAAATGCAGAGATTCCTAAGTTAAGTATGTGTTTTCGCACCAATAAATTATCGCTAAACCTAGAAAAACTAGCTATGTTATTTTCAGAGGTAGATCTATTATAAATAGATATAAGAAAATCTTAATGGGTGCAATGTAGAAGAAAAGGAGTATGTTAAATACTTAGATGTAATTTTAGACAACAAAATGACTTGAAAACAGCCTATAAATCATATAAAGGTAAAACTTGCTTAGTCTTCTGGCATATTATATAAATTAGGCTTGTATACTCATGTAGAAACTCTTGTAAAAGTTTACTTTGGTATTGTTTATCCTTATCTTTGCTATGGATTATTAAGTTATGGATCTGCTTTTGCTTTACAAAACAAATGCATTAGAACCAGTTATAAGCTTGGCCTGCGAGTCGTTATCAAATGTACCCGAATCTTTTATCTGGTACACTTAACCTTTGACTTTTCACGACCGTCATCAATCTGTGGAACTGTAAAAAGGCTTATTGCCATAGTAATGTACTGAACTGTGCATTGCTTGTTGTCAAACGAAGTGTGAACATAGCTTTAAGTTTTTGGAAAACACAAATGAAAGTGGAACAAGGAAAAAGAAGTAATCTGAAGAGCAAGTTATGGGGGTAAATGGGTAAAAAGGATAGGAGGGGCAAAGTAATTATGTGAACAAAATTATGGTTGTTGCATTTTACCTGCAAAACATGGGGGATCCAAACTGTGTGTCGGTGACCCGGTAGCATGTCCCTGAGTTGAGGCAATAATTTACGTAAACTCCGCTACACTTTTCATAATAGCCAACCGAATGATTGTCTGTAAAAAAGAAAAAAGGTCTATTCAGAGCTTGGCAAGGTCTGACCATAAAAATGCAGCATGTTTAGTACGGCTCCACACAGCTTCACAGAGCTTAATGAAGCTCAAACCCCTGCAAACTTTACAAAACAAATGCATTAGAACCGGTTATAAACAGCCACAATTAACAAATCATAATCACATGTATCATAGCCATATATATCTTAGAGTTAACGAATTGTATCACCCCGAATGTCTATTGTTTCTGTACAAATATTATAATGGGCTCCTTCCTCCTACATTTGTCAATTATTTAACTCCTGTTCAACAAATCCATCACTATTTTACTCATGGAGCTGTTGGTAACTTTTATCCTCTAACCATTCACTCTAGTTACGGTCACTGAAATCCTTCGTATACTGCTATTCAACAATGGACTCAAACTCCTCCTTGGGCAAAAGAATTTCAATTACAAGGTTTTAAAAACTACATATTTGATTTGTTACTAACTCGTAACCTAACCTGCTAATTAGCGTTTTTAAGAACCTCTAATCTCATTTGTCTGTATTGTTACCACTAATTGTCTTTACAACTTTGAGCTAATTTGTATGTATTTCTCTGTCTGCACCATGCATGTACTAGCGCAGTCTCGGGGTGAGTCCCGAATGCTCAACAGCTCAACACAGTTTCACACAGCTTCTCACGGCTCCACACAGCTTCATACACAGCTTCACACAGCTCCACATAGCTTCACATAGGTTGTTATGTTAAAGGCACACCAATGTCTATTAATTGAAGAATTATTCAACAGATGGCATTGCAACTGCCAGAATTAATGGTAGGCACAGTACTTTTGACCACGAGACAACGTGGAAATACTACTGACAAAATTCTGTCATCTCTTCATACTGTTTCACAGGTGCATATTCATGCTGAAGAGGTATAGCCATTTTAAGCTGAAGAGGTTTACCCAGCACATCTTAAGACTAACTTGTTGCTTGTTGACCTACTCATTAACATAAGGATTAGTCTATTCACACAAACAATGTTTGGTAGATTTCCAAGAAAGGGGTTTACTTAGCTTATTCATATACATTTTTACACAACGTTTGCGCTGAAAAACATTTCTGGAACATTGCCAAAAATAAATTTTGACTGAGATTACCAAGAGAGTAAGTACGATATATGTCAGCTTACAGGGCTATCCCCAATACAAAATCAAATAATCTATCAAAAATACCAGGCGTATCGATAGCCATGAGTTTTTCGATGCTCCCGCTAGCTGCCAGCTTTTGCGTCGTGGGCTCCTCGGTGGGTCTGAGTACCTCTAGTCTCGCCTCTTTTACACCCAGGCCCGCCACGGTTGTGGCTTTACACTGGTAGGTTCCAGTGTGATAAACGGCCGCTTTGGGTATGGTTATTGAACCGCTAGTGCCTCTCCTGGAACAATGTACGGCTGCACAATTTCTCAGTGGCAAAGTTACATTTTGTAGTACTGTTACATCACAGTTCTACGTTTTACAGCATTGTGACATCATAGTGTTACATTTGAATGCATTGTGACGTCACAATTTAACATTTTGCAGCATTGTGAAAGAACAATATTTAATGTTACTGTATCGGGATGGAAGAACGTTGAATTTTACTCCATTGTGACAGAATACATTGAATTTAATAGCATTGTGATGGAAGAATGTTGAACTTTACAGCATTGTGATGGAACATTGTTTAATATTACAGAATTTTGACGAAACAATGTTAAATTTAACAGCGTTGTGATGAAACAAGTCGAACTTTACTGCATTGCGGCAAAACAATGTTAAATTTTATAGCACTGTGATGGAAGAATGTTGAATTTTACTGCATTGTGACTGAACAATGTTGAATTTTACAGCATTGTGACGCAACAATGATGAATTTTACAGCGTCGTGAAGTGACAGGGTGTCCCACGTAAACTTGCCCCATGCACAACTTGCAAATTTCACATTTTTCCCTGTCTGATCATAATTGTAAGTATAAACGCAAGTTTCTGATCTTAGTAAATCAACATACGATAAAGTAAAAAAAAGCAATACAGAAATAGCATCAAGACGAGAAATTTGCAAAAGTTACGTCCACTACAGTTTCTTTAGCTAAAGTGGATTCGGAAATTACTCGGTCAATGGTTCAGCTTGTTTCATTTTAGTTTATGCAAATGGAAAGGACCAAAATGGAAAGTCTTGTGTGTTACAGTGACTAGTGAGCTCGTGAGACACCCTGTATCTTTGTCACATGCACATTTGGTTGCAATAAACATTAATTGAAAAGAATCACTAGCAATAGCATGCACTGAATAGCTACTTAATTCAGCCACTTTACACCCAACCTTTTGAGATCAGTTAATTCCCAACCGACATGTTTTAACCCAAAATTAACTCGCACGTCATGCACGGATGTACATTTCAGATTACGACGAAGTTAAAATTGCAAAAAAAATTCAGCTTCTTCGTTTTTGCTGAAGTTTCCCCCGATGTCTTACCATGTAATTGTACGCCCTGAACATTTAGTAGAGTTGGCATTAGGTGTCCTACTATCCCGGGCGAGTACCTAGATGAATTAGCAACTTACAGAGGTTGGGAATTACTGTTACTGATCTTTACTGGCTAGAGAGATTTCCATTATCGCCATAAACATCATGCACAATCAGCCATGCTTGTCTTAACCATGCAAAAATGCACTGCAAAAAAAACAACCAAAAAGCTCTAAAGTACCTTGAAATTTTAACTTTCGCTCCTTTCTCTCTCCTCCCCAATGGGACACCATCTTTCAACCAAACGAGGGTGGTAGGCAGGGGGCTTCTTATTTTACAACGCAGCTTGACTGAAGCGCCCTCTAAGATGGACTGACTTTTCAACCCCTTCACGGAGGGAACTTTTGCTAAAAGGAATAAATGTTGAAAATTAACATCCAACTGTCAGCACCACCTACACACAGCAGCCACAAAATTATAAGGTAAAATAATAAGCTTAGTGAAAAGAGACCAGAAGAGATAAAATGTGCATAGCTACAGTGCAAGCTATTGCTAGTATAGAATGAAAATGGCTGGATCAATAAAAATAGCATCCAATTTGACAAATTTATTTTGTCGACCCATTGTGCAACCTAACATTGATCCAATACAGAGGCAGCAGCAGCAAGTGTTTCACTAACAGAAGTGCAAAAGTTATACTGTTTGCCTATTCCCCTGAAGGATAATACGAAAGTTTTAGCTATAAAACAGCATCATAACTAGACATAACTAGAGGTGATAGCACACTGCAGTCTAGGAGAAAGATGTGGATAAAAGGGAAGCAAAGCCTGCTGCCTTTCGTGGTAATTGGAGACTACAACTAAGATCCACACTTTTGTTAGGCTGTGCTAACTTTTGTACAAAATAAAAAAATGTACAAAGAAAAACTTTAGCTTAACAACAAGTAAAGAACAACATATAAATGTGGATAGTATACTAATATTATCAGTATACGAACATTATGTAGTCAGGGACGAGTCACAAGCAATAATTACGTTAATCTAATGTGTGTAATTTTATTTAAAACCAAAGTAAACATTTCTTCTTTTGTTCTTACTAGTAGCCGACTAGCCATCAAACACAAAATTTAATCATAATAAAAATTCACTCTTCTCTTACATTATCAAAGGCAAGATTACATCTACTGCGGGATACGCCAAGGCTCGATTCTGAGGTCTCTGCTGTTTTCCACTTTATTAATTTAGTTACTTTAATCTACTTAATTTAGCAATCGTTTTCAAGCAAACACCATAACAAATAAATCTATGCAAATAATAGGCATTCAAACCGAAAATGTAGAAATTATTCCCTTCCTTTCTAGCTCTCTCTCTCTCTCTCTCCATCTGTGAAAAATGTCTAAAGGTAACATAGCTAAGACATCAGTATATTGCAGAACACAGGTGAGTTTATTTATACAAATCAGTTAGTCATACAAATTATCCACAGCACATGTTGATTCTATGCTCTCTGACAGCCAACTGCCCAGGTAAGTTTTCTATAAAGCAAGGAAGCCAGCAATTCTATGAAGGGTAAATGTTATGCATACTACATAGTTCAAGGATAAAAGTTTAGACTGTATATTAAGAAATAGACTTATTTTACAGCTGAAATTTCTTGTGTGGGATTTTTAATGTTTTAACCAGAGACTACAATAATATGACATAATGAACAAAAATAATGACATATGACATAATAATAAAAAATAATGACATATGACATCGTGAACTTCACGACACTCCGACCAGGAAGTTGGAAATAACAAACTATTTGATACTTTAACCTTTTAAGTCATNNAACTTTTACAAGAAATAAATTTGTTACATTTCTTAATCATTTTAAGAATAACATCTAACATCTTAAGTACGAGATGGCGCCACCAACCAGTTTGGGCGCCGTGGATAAATACGAATCACACCATTGCAAAACGGAGTATTTGGGCTATGTACAAAGAGGGTAAGTTTTTTAAATCTAATTTAATAGTGACATTAAATTTCAGAGTAATTTTGTATATAATTATCACGCTACATTCGTAACAAGTTTCATTACACACAACTTAACTATAAACTTGATATTTCTCTATTGAGTTTCACTACAAATAACCTTCAATCTCTAGATTATAAAATCATCATGACGATTTGAGTACAAAGTATCGATTTAGGATACAAATTCGTAACAAAGGGCATCGATTTAGGATGCAAATTCGTAACAAAAGGCATCGATTTAGGATGCACACGGTTTACCAATCGTTAGATTTAAATTACAAGTGGATTGCTAACCGAGGACATGCACAAGTACTATTACTATTAGCAAGTATAATAAGCAATGACATCAAGTATTGGTTACTCTTTGTGTTTATGATAAAGTTTGTACAGCATTTGCTTGGTTCGCCTGTAGGTTATGCTGTACATGGTCTATCATACAATTAGACACAATTTATCAATAACATTTCTATCATTACTTTTTTTTCAGGTTTATAACAAAGAGCACGTTTTGTGCACAAGGTAAGTATAAGGTAACTCAGGTAAGTAATATTTTAACAACTTAACAAACTTAACAAACAATGTTAACAATAACAGCAACAAGTTGATATTCAGATGATGTTAACAACAATAGCAATACTAAACAATGCAAGGTATAAGGTAACTTAGGTAAGTAATATTTTAACAACTTACTAAGCAGCTATACAAACAGTGTTAACAATAACAACAACAAGTTGTTATTCAAATGATGTTAACAACAATAGCAATACTAAACAATGCAAGGTATAAGGTAACTTAGGTAAGTAATATTTTAACAACTTACTAAGCAGCTATACAAACAGTGTTAACAATAACAACAACAAGTTGTTATTCAAATGATGTTAACAACAATAGCAATACTAAACAATGCAAAACTTATTTACACAATCTCTTCTAGTTTAAGGAAGAGCTTCTCCCCTCTGTCTAAGGAGAGGCGAAGATTCGTTGGGAATGCTTTCTTATTAATCTATTACAGCATTTACTCATCTTCATCAGTTAGCTGTTCTCCAGCTATTGACTTGATTTTTTGACGTGCTGTCAAAGCAGCCTTCCTTTTTGGACGTTTTGATGTGTTTGATTTTTCAGGTAAATTTGGTAAAGGCGGATCTTGAATTTCTGCAGAAACAAGTGGATATAAATGGAAAATTGATCGGGAAAGAGTTTTCCCCGATGGGAGCATTACCTCCGCACCTCTAGTGACTCCGTCCGAACTGGAGATCAATTTAATAATTCTGCCATGTTTCCAAGATCCGCGTGGTAAATTTGAATCATAGATCAGAACTATATCATTAACCTTTGGTGGAATGGTTACAGTATTTCTTTTAGAGTTTGGCTTTCGTATTTCAGATTGCGTATTCATGCGCAAATGCATTAAATACTCGGTTTGCCATAAATGCCAAAATTTATTTGTTAATTTTGTTCCTGCTTTCCATATGTGTAATAATCTTTCTGCTGAAGAAGGTGTTGGATTGAATTCCGGATCCTCAAAATCCTTTTGACTGTATTCAATCCCAGGAGGGCGATGAGTAGGGGGCAGTACAAAATGATTTGGTGTTAGTATTTCCAAAGTGGAATTATCTACATAGCATAATGGTCTTGAATTAATAGTGTACTGGATTTCATTCAAGACTGTTTCTAGATTTTTCCATGCAAGTGGTTGACACAATGTTGTTTTCCTAAGACACCTTTTGACCAGCCCAATTAATCTTTCCCAATGACCTCCTTGCCAAGCAGCTTTAGGCAAAGTAAATGACCACGAGAAACCATTTTTGCCTGCAAATTCTTGTAGGCTTTTACTATTCAATAGAGTATTGAAATGTATATCCATTGTTGTTTTGGTCAATCGAAACGCTTTGGCATTATCTGAAAACAATTTCACTGGGCAACCGTAACGTGATATAAATTGCCTTAACAATAATATAAGTGTTTCAGCTGACAAATCTGAGGCTAACTGCAAATGTACTGCGCGAGTAGTGAGGCATTCATATAAAAGGATCCAAACCTTTTTAAGGATGAATTTACTTTTACTCACGTAGTGCTTGTGTTGTATTGGGCCTAAGTAATCCATTCCAGTGAAAGAAAAAGGGGAAGTCGGAGTTAGTCTTTCTTCTGGTAAGGGCTTAAAAGGAGGCGGTCGATAAGGTCCAGATTGAAAACGTTTACAAATCACACAATGATTTAGAATTGACTTTATTTCATTTCTCGCATTAGGTACCCAATAATTTCGACGAAATATTGCTAAAACCTGAGATACCCCTGCATGACAATAGACTTTGTGCAGATGATTTACAATTAATTCTACGAGTTTGGATTTGCCTGGTAGTAAGAGTGGTTGATAGGTAAGAGTATTTTTCTTATTTTCAAATCTGGTTTTGCACGCTATCAAACCGTCTTTATTGGTAAAATAGAAAACGTTTGAAGATGCATTTTTGAGTTTGTCTTTAATAAAGTCAGTGTATGCATACTGTGTCCAACATAGCCATATTCTTAATGCATTACGTTTCTCTTGTGCTGAAATAACCTTAATAGGAAATTTCATTCCATACAAGAAGGCCTGTATGGCTCTGAAAAGGAATGCAGTGACAAATAAAAGCCGATCCAGGGAAGAAAAGTCGTTAATGTTAATAACTCTACCAACAGCTCTATTGCATATGACAATGTCGGAAGCAAGAAACCCAGTCTCAAAGAGTACTTCCTTTTTATGGGGTACTTCCGAAAGTACCTGTGAGGTTTCCTCCGGAGTAAGAGGCGGTACTGAGCTAGAAGTTGGCCAAACATCTTCATCTTCCAAGAGGAAGCTTGGTCCATGCAGCCAGAATGTATCTATTGGTGTATTAAATACCTTTGTTCCTCGATCAGCTGGGTTGAGTTGAGATGATATGTGTCGTATTTCTGTGTCAGGCAAATCCTTTATCTCATTGACTCTGTTTCTAACAAAGACTGATAACTGTTTTTCAGATCTTATCCAATGTATAACACAAGAAGAGTCTGTGAAGAGATAAGTCTTGAAAATCGGGATGTCAAGATGTTTTCGTGCGTAAGTGATTGCACGTGTTCCTATAAGAACACCCATAAGTTCCGAGCGTGGAACAGAAAATTTGTCTGGTGGTACCACCCTCGTCTTTGCAAACAGGAAGTTACACTGGGTAACCAAAGAAGTTCGATCACAGACCCGGAGATAGAGTACGCAGCAATATGCTTTTTGAGATGCATCAGAGAAGCAGATCAGCACATACTGTGGATCACGGGTAGAAATGTATCTAGGCACACTTACATCCTGTATATATTTCATGATTTGCACTGCCTCACGCCATAATTCCAGATTATTGGGAGAAAGCGGAGTATCCCACTGTAATTTTTGTTTCCAGAGAAATGAAATGAAAACTTTGGCTGAGAGTATCAATGGACCAACGACTCCAAGGGGATCGAAGATCGATGAAGTACAGTGTAAGACTTTTCTCTTCGTGTCTGCTGCATCAAAGGATGCGATATCCACCTTTGCAAGTTTTATGACATCATTCTTTCGGTCAAAGTAAAGACCGAGAACCTTTGTGCTACTGTCGAGGACTCTATCATATTCCGGAATTTTGCTTAAGAAGGTATCCGAGGTTGAAAACCATTCTCTCAAGTTGAAGCCTGCTTGGGAAAACAGAGTTTTCACTTCATTGTAAAATGAAACAGCTTCGGTCACTGTGTTGACCCCTGTTATGAGGTTATCTACATACATGTTTTGCAGTATTTTATTAGAGAGAGGATGACAGCTCTCTTTGAGATGGTGAGTAATCGTCGCCGCTAAGAGGAATGGAGAGCTAATCGCTCCAAAAGGAACAGAGGTGAACCTAAACACAATAAGATTTTTTTGCGAAAAATCTATTTTAAAGGGATCTCTGAGCCATAAAAAGCGGGTACAGTCTCTTTCAGATTCTAGTAGGCCTACATTTAGGAAGGCCTTTTCTATATCAGCCAAGATGATAACTTCATGTAGCCTAAAACGCAATAAAATACCCAGAAGCTGAGGCAGGATAACCGGGCCCCGGTAGAGGCAGTCATTAAGGCTGGGGTTGGTGCGTTTTGTCTTGGCACTTGCGTTGTAAACTGTGCGTAGTTTAGTCGTCTTCCTATCTTCCCTAATAACACAGTGATGGGGAATGTAATGAATAATGGCTCCAGGCTGTGTATCAGGGGTTACCTCTTCAATGATAGACCTTTTAAGTTGTTCCTGAATATTATCGTTGTAACATTTGAGTAAGTCAGGTTGATCATGCAGCTTTAAAATGAGTGATTTTAATAGAGCCAATGCTAGAAAGTAGTTATCTGGGAGAGGCTTATGGTTAATCTTCCAGGGCCAACCGACCATGTAGCGACCATTCCTAAATTCGATACTATTTTCGAATCTGCGAACCGCTACCTCATCGTCATTGACACTGGGAGAGTCCATGATTCCTAAGGAATCGAGGGCCCAAAGACGCTCGAGTTGATAACTTCTTTCTGTGTTTTCTACATTTTCAGATACAGAATCTGCACACATCAGGTTTATCTCAGGTTTAGTGCAATTTGGTGATTCTGTGTTATCCAAGGATGAATTCCCGGAAAGGCCATCAAACCCAGGTTGAAAACAAAATAATGAGTTTTCTAAACAAATATTAGATTCATTGTTTGCAACAAGGTCTGGGTGGTCCGGGTCTTCAACTACCCCTCCAAGTATGTAACCTAAAAGACTTGCATGCAGGAAGAGGCCGGGTGACACTTCATGTTTTTCTGCTCCTAGAATTTTGAGATAATTGCCACACCCAATTAAGAACTGCACGTCACCTCCCTGATTCCCGTTAGGGAGGGTGTCAGCTAGGGAGCCCTCCCACATTTTGAGGTTTGAAAGTACATGTGATGGAAGACAGGGACGCCCTCCGAACTTCGCAATGAACGGGATTACTCGTACGTTTAGGTGCATCTTAGTACGGTTGTCTTTACTGAACAATGTAACCTTTGCTTGATGACACCGTACTGGGACATACCCATCATGGGCAAATGTAGAAACGTTTACATATCTAGGATTTTCCAGTTTCAGATTTAACTGGTTTGCTAATGACTCTGTAATGTATGTGCCATTACTACCCGAATCCATCAAACCTCTAACTGTGATGCCTGATTTAAGATTATTGGGAACATCAGAGTGGCACATTCTCACTAAAACTGTCTGCATAAGTTCAACCTCTGTGCCAGAATTAAACATAACAGTTTCACTGAGCAAATTTTGTTCTAATTTTGTCTTGACAATTCTGTTATTTTCAACTTTATCGCAAAGTGAAACATGATGTTTTTGGCCACACACAAAACATGTAAATTTGCAGTCAACCTCAGTGTGTTTACTAGAAAGACAGACTTTGCAACGTTTACGCTTTTCTACTACTTTAAGTTTTTCTTCTATGGAAAACTTGTTGCAAAGGCCTGAAGAGTGTTTCCGGTTGTCACAATATAGACAAGGCATTTTAATGCGGTTATTCTGTGATCTCTTTGCCTTGTCCTTATTGTTACCATTGCTATTAACTCTTTCTGAACCTTTTGGTTTGTAACCTTTAGCATGTTTTGATTTTTCAGCTGCAGATGTAGTGAGAGACAACTCACTGTTATAAGCCATGTCATCATCATTGCCAACTGCTGTAAGTACACTTTCTTTAATCTGAACAGATGCTGCTCTGTGATTGTTTCTACTAATGGGTTTCTTTGAAATTTCTTTAAGGCTTTGAAGCCCACACTCATTAGTAGAAATCTCAAAGTTGTTCACATATCGATACATAGTATCTATTAATCTCTCTAATTGCCAATTAGAACCAGGAGTAGCATCTGGACAAAGGTTTCTAAGCTGAAAACCCATAGTTATGGGAAGTTTCTTAAGAATGCCTGAGACAATGTAATGATCATCGACTGGACGACCTAACACTGTCAATGACCGTATAATGACCTCTATGTCATCAAGAAACCTTCGTAAATCTTTGGCGTTGTTTTTGACAGGTTCTATGTCGTCAAGTTGTTTCAGATAACTTGTCACCATGTGATCATTTCCGCCAAAGCGTTTCATCAAGTGACCAACAGCAGCAGGATAGTTATTGGCAGTTCTACGGTACGTCTTGATTATTCTATATGCATTCCCTTTCAAACAACCCAACAAGTAATTGAACTTTTTACTATCCGTTAAATCGGGTCTTGAGTGTATTTCATCATTAAAAACACTCCAAAATTCTTCAAAATCATCATCACCCTCCCCCGAAAAGGAAGGCAATTTAAATTTTGGCAATCTAGTATACACAGTGCTTGCATGACTAACATTCACAGCATTTAGCTGTGATGTCATATTAGGCACAGCAGAAACAGGTGTGCTTGATACTACAGGTAATCTAGTATACGCAGTGCTTGCATGACTAACGTTCACAGCATTTAGCTGTGATGTCATATTAGGCACAGCAGAAACAGGTGTGCTTGATACTACAGGTACAGGTTCACTGACCTTCAAGTGACAGGTTTCTAATGACCTAATTCTGGCTTCAATCTTAGCACTAAGTTCAGACAAATTTCTGTTCAATGTAATTTTTGAAGCAAGAAATTCTTTAACTTCATCTAAATGGGAACTATCATCTGAACTACAATAAATATATGATAGCTTGTCATACAACTCTGTGAGCATTTCAGTTGAAAATCTCAAATCAGTAATTGAAGCATTACATCTGTCAACAAAGTTTTGATAATTAGCAATACATTTGTCAAATTCTAAGTCTAACAATGTAGTACATGTGAAAATCACCTCACCATAAAGCTGTGAGTTTATTTTCAGGTTCTGGATGAGTATCTTCACCTCCAGCTGGTGTCCATGCAATGGATCTTTGTCTGGAACCATCTTCGGAATTGCTCCAGTTGCAGCTGTTGGGGTGGCTCCATGTGCTGGGGTAGCTGGAATATGTAGTTGCTGCTCATAGTCCGGTTCCTCGTCGTCTGAGTCCTTAGAACCATGGTCCATAATGGTCACTCCTTGCTTTGATGAGTCCTTGTTTGGTTGTATTGGCTGGAATAATTGTCCAGTCCTTATGTCATGACCTTTAGGTTCACCCTCCCACGGCGGCGTATAAAGAATAGTCTTGTCGCTTGTGGTTGTTGTGGTGGCCATACTCAAACAAGGTTAACTTGCAGTCGTCTGGATTCCAAATTAGAAGCACCAATACTGTCCATATATTTAGCACTCAGTATAAACAGGAACAGAGTAACTGTATCACTTGGTTTGCAGGCTTATACCAAGCAAACTGATTTCTTTTCCAAGCAGAGCAACTGTATCACCTGGTTTGTAGCTTTGTAGATATCAAACTGATTTTTTTCCTTTCAAATAAAGTCCTAGCATAATTCCCTTGGTTCTATAAACTTGTACAAAATGAAGAATTTCGGCACCATGTGAAAAATGTCTAAAGGTAACATAGCTAAGACATCAGTATATTGCAGAACACAGGTGAGTTTATTTATACAAATCAGTTAGTCATACAAATTATCCACAGCACATGTTGATTCTATGCTCTCTGACAGCCAACTGCCCAGGTAAGTTTTCTATAAAGCAAGGAAGCCAGCAATTCTATGAAGGGTAAATGTTATGCATACTACATAGTTCAAGGATAAAAGTTTAGACTGTATATTAAGAAATAGACTTATTTTACAGCTGAAATTTCTTGTGTGGGATTTTTAATGTTTTAACCAGAGACTACAATAATATGACATAATGAACAAAAATAATGACATATGACATAATAATAAAAAATAATGACATATGACATCGTGAACTTCACGACACCATCACCCACACTACTTCCACATTTTTTCTTTTGTAAAACAATCATTCTACCGCTATATTTCTCTCTTTCCATCGTCCATAATAGTTTTACGTTTCTCTCCGTCCAACGAACATACTACTTTCATATTTTTCTCTCCGTCCAACGACCTTACTACTTTCATATTTTTCTCTCCGTCCAACGGCCATACTACTGCCACAGCATTCTCTGAGTTTATTTTCTACCTTTTTGTGCATTAGCGAGAATTACTGTGAGATTATTAGATCACTCGTAAGCAATAAAACAAGAACCAATGCTGCTGCGTTGACTGAATCCCATTTAATAATAGATCAGTCAATCTTGCGTCTGTTGACAGACCAATGATGTGCAATACATCAAACAAGAGACAGGAGGATATTGATTAAATAAGGCTCTTCTCTTGATCACTACATGATTATCATTGAAGATTTAATTTTGCTTGTAACAGCCATTCCTTGACACAGAGACATACTTTTAACCAGGCAAATGCATAAGGCCCAATTCACAATGAGGACGTAAAGTAAAATTACGGACTGAACTGATGTCAGAAAATCAGAAAACATTTAGAGAAAATTTCCGTTTTTTTCTCGAAATCCTATGCAGCAAGAATTTTCACTTCACGGTGAAACCGCGCAGTTTTTTTCCGCGCGTCCAGTTTGCTGCAATTACTTTGTGAGTTTTATTCTGTATAATCACGTCTAAATTAAGTTATACTTGCCGTATTTCTTATATACAAAGTATAGTTAATAATGTTAGTCAATGTAATGTTTGTTCTTTTTTACTGAAGTTCTACTAACCACTTCAAAATTTTAAAAATATACATGTAAAAATAACTATATATGTGTATTATATTATTCTTTTTACGAGTATAGCCACCGATGTTGCATTAATAAAATATAAAATCGTCAGTCTGTTAAAAGAAAGATTAAATCTTAGAATTTTACGCTGAAATATGTTAACTGTTGTTCGTTAAATAAGAAAGAAGTAATTGAGTAGTTAAATTTAAGACTCAGTTCCGCAAGGATTCCTCAAGAAAATGGAACATGCAGTATTTCTACCAGTATTCTCACGAGGAGAACGCATAGCTTCTAGCCAAGCCATAACCAAATGACGTTAAACCCAAGAAACAGCTTTTACTTAAAAAAAACTAAAAAAATGTCTTGAACTTTTATATCATCTGTATACTGTCCTGTTGCATCCAGAGCTTGCCTTAGCAGTAACGCTGTATAACACTTGTAAATTAAACTCCCGCGATGACCGTTAGGCGCAACCATTTTAACGGTAAGTCGTTTGAAACAAGTTTAGACAACATTGAGTAAAGTTCGAAAAAATAATCAGACCATTTGTAGCGCACTCTTCATTAACTAAGTTTATACTTTATATGTCAATAAGGTTAATAATACGTTTTTGGTGAGTCAGCGGTGCACACTGGGAAGGTAAGTAAGTGACATTTTACCAGGTAGCGCGAACATTATAAGTTACAAAAAAATTTTCATTGTACTTACACATGTCTTACAAACAGCTACGCTTAATGTCAAGTAATATAACTTTATGTGGAACATTTTAGGGACATAGCATCCCTAGAATCCCTTTTCTTCCTCTTTAAACAATTGTCAAGCTTAAAAATCGACGTCACACTTAGATATGAAATGACTCTAATCACTGTTTGCTTAGAAGACAAAAACAGACTAATGTTACATTACCGTTAATGTTGCGCTTCCGGGCACAGCTAACCGATAAAATCGCACAGAAATTTAACAAGAGAGGAAGCGTATTCATAATCATAGCGTTATACTGAACACAGAGTATACACTCTAAGTCAAACAAGACATTTTTCATGGAAATATTTAAAAGACATCTTCTTCTGCTCTTTCTGCAAGCACCGAGAACAACTAAAGTTGAACAACTAGCAAACTAGAATCCAACATGTGCATTTCCTAGTATATTACTTTTTTGTAATATAAAAGTTACAGTAAATTTTAATTTTTCTCAGATGTTAAATAGATCATATTGTAAGTTGTTTCGATTTACCACCCCGAAGAAGTTATCGTAATCCTACAAATTATCTGCACGCTAAAGGCGCCGCTGTTTGTTAACGGGGAAAATTTACTAGGAACATGACAAAAAAAAACGCACACGCGGGATTATAGTAGTACACGTGCAGTTGGTGTGGCGGTAGTGGATACAGTTTCAATATTTATTGACTGTAGCAAGCTCCGTGAGATGTTTCCTTGTAAATCTATCTATTACAAGTAATTTTATAAGCTTCAGTAGTGCACTTCCGGCCCACCAGGGGCGCTGCTTGTGATGTGAATAAAAACTGTGTCAAAGTTAGCGCAGCTGTTTATGCATTACTGTAAGGTTCGTTTTCGACAAATACTGTAATTAGATGCCCTTCTAATAACAATCTTGATTTCAGTGCTACTTCACTCACAGGCTGTTTGCTCAGTGCAATCTTGACACCACGTCCTGACCGACTAGAGTTTTGAAATCTTGAGCCACTTGAACTTCGCAGAATACACTGTGATCTGACAATGTGATGAAATTTTACAACTCTCGTCGTGTTTTCTATATGCTGTTTTGTTTTTATTTATGATCATGTGAATTTTTCATTAGAATTGGCAACTATGTTTATTATAATTGTACTCGCTGTTTTTCACTGTGTATAATGCGTGTAAATTTTTGTTACTAAGTATTAAAATATGTTCGTTATCTTTTATTATTTATGAATGTAATGTTGGATTATAATTTGTAACTATGTCTATTGTATATGATCGTTGTCGTTCAATGTGTCTCATGCGTTGGATTCTAAATTATATATATATATATATATATATATATATATGAATAGGTTTAATACGTTGCAAATGCTTTTAGAAATTTTAACATGTCCCTACAAATAGAGGGAATGTATTCTGTACATAGTTTTTTAAAAATAAAGAATAATAATAATAATAATAATAATAATAATAATAATAACAACAACAACAACAACTATTATTATTATTATTATTATTATTATTATTATTATTATTATTATTATTATTATTATTATTATTATTATTATTATTATTATTATGTGTTATTCTATAATTCTATAATACATGAAGACAGTACTATAAACAAAGGTGTACATTTTACCAAAGCACCTTTATCTAATGTAATCAGGGGTCACCGGTTGAAGTTACAGCCCACTCACTGAAGACTTGATGGTTTTAAAACCTTTTTCTCAAACAGAATAATCAAAATCTGGAATTAACTCCCTGAGTCTGTCGGTGGTGCCCCCATGATGTGTGCTCAGAGTAGCACACTTTTTAAAAAACCGTTTAAAAGATGTAAATCTTAATAATCATTTCTCTTATAACAGACATATGTAGGTAACCTTGGCTCTGTGCTTTTATCGGTAATCGGTAATAAGCCACTTTATCTGTGAAATTTATATCGGTGCTGTATATACGTTTTTCATATCTTATGCTATCTTGTAACTATTTTTAATATTTTTTAACAAAGTTTACGTATTAAACTTAAACGAACTCTTGCACGCTTCAGACAGGAACTGCAAGAACGGTGCAACGTGCAGTTTGATGCAGTAGTCTTGCTGTCAAGCAGTCAAGTCAGATAAGATGCTCTTTCAATAGTTCATTAAAGGAAAGATTAAGCCTATTAAGCTTATTTCAATTTTAGATGGATTTAGTTTTAAAACGGTGATAAGCGCCTCGTGTAATTAGTAAAATAATCAATTTAAAGTTGCGATCATTTGCGCGCTTCCATTTTGAACGCCTATTCTTCCGCCAGTGACGTCATTCATCTGCTGAAAAAAGCAGCGCAATGTCAGTTTACTTTAAAAGTGTAGTAAGTTTTTACAAAAAAATAGATAGCCAATACTGTGATATTTTTTGCATGAACGTTAGGTAAGTTGCAGAAGTTTGAATTAGTTTAAGCAGCGCGTGATAACAGAAAGCCTTACGAAAAGTCCCGAAATCCACCAGTTACGTCAAAACTTAGCATGAAAATTTTTATACAGTGGTAGTATAAATAACTTTAAGCCTTATAAACAGTTTTTTTGCAAATTTCCTTATTACGTTTTCTGAATTTAAATGATAATCGCAGTAAAATAAACTCGAAAAGCCCAATATGCTAAGTGACTTGGCCTTTAGGACGGCCTTCGGAAAGCTTCCCAGAAGGCTAGACTTGTCCTTTAATTTTACTCAGTCGTAATTTTAATTACATTAAATTACTTTATTAAATCGACGTCAATCAACGAGATATAAGATCAAAAATAAAATGTTTAATTCTAGTTACCAGGGTTTACTTAAATTTCATATATACTAAGTTTTCTATACAATTTTAAACAAATTCTGGAGTGCTCAATTTTACATCTGTGAGCACAAGTGAGACGTCACTAACTTTACTGTAATAATGAGAATTCGCATAATTGGAGACTTGAAGTTTATTTATTTATTATTATTCGTTTTTACTTATTTATTAATCTTCAGAGTGCAATACACGAGTGACAAGGCAGTTAAAAAGTGAAATAAAATAATAAAGAACTACTACAAAAACTAAAATAGCAACTTAGAAGTGTCTGTTAAAAAGTAAAAATTTGCTAAAATAAACATGACATAGCCGGTTTTTAAATAATTTTCAGTTGCCAGGATTTACAGTTGGAGCATCATTCACATGTGGTGGTAGTTTATTCCATAAATCTAATATTTCATTTTATTTCATGCGTAGCCTTTACAAACTGTTAAACAGAAGAGAAAAATGGCGTGTCATCCATCTTAACCTTTCTAAAAACCAATTTGGAGCTGCATCGGACCAGGAAGAAAGAAAATTCCATGTCCGGGGTGAAAAATTCGATTCCAATACCGCCATTTTTCATCTAGCAGTCGAGAATGAAATATTTGCGCCTTCTTCTGCGGGATGCCACTTCTTCTCCTCAGCATCCCGGCGCACGACTGGCGAAGACAAATTTGTAAAACTATTGAGGGCCTCTGTGAAGCCATTGAAATCTTTGTAAAGATCTTTGTGTTCCGTAAACTGAAGCCTTTGTGAATTTGTGTAACTGATCCATTCATCCTGAAGTCTTTAAACCACAAATTCAATACGGTTTTTCTGCGCGCATCACACTTTGGCGAGCGCACAATACGGGAAATCTTTTTCGATATCTTTTTCAGACGGAATTTAATGTATATTCCATATCCTAAGTGTCAGGAGTTTCTTAATCTAAAGTCATTAGAGGAGAGGCGCGTTCAGAGAGATTTAGCTTAATGCTGCCAGTTTATTCATAGAGATGTTGATGTTGATTTTGATAAAAAAAAATTTACCCGTGTATCTTGCAAAAGAACAAGGCAAAATCATTTCTGAAGCTTCTCGTGCGTCAAACTGCTAAAGTATTGTGGCGGGTCGCAGGATTAAACCGTCACGGGCTTCATGAAAATGTAGTGTATTGAATGTAAAATTGCCTAGGCCAATCAGAGCTCAGTTTTCTAGGCTAATTTTCTCGAGCGTGTAACCTGTTCTCGTAGATTCGAGGGCAGTGCGTTCTCGGCCATGTTCGGTTTCGGTTTCATTTTGTTTTTCTCTTCTTGGTTGCTGTTATTAAGTCAGTCGTGATTCAGTAATTTTTGGTTTCACCCCTTGGTTTGCATTTCGACTCAACGCGTAAGTGTCAGCTTTAAACTGTTGCTAAGTGTTTCATTTTACTGTTTTTCTTTCTTTTCTTTTTTTATAATTTTCCTTAATTATGTATCCTCGCTATCGTAGACGGCATCACAGTATCATTTGGTCAATTTTTCTTAAATCTAGTTTTAACTGATTTGGAATTCATTGTATATGTTGACGGTGCACCCCTCTTAACTGCACATATTATTAAGTTATTTAAAAGCCGCTTATATAAAATTAACTTATATAAAGTTTTTGTACATAATAGACACACGTAAGCAGTTAATCTATTTGTGTCTTTACCACACTCTTGTAAATACGGATTTTGCATGATTTTTGCCAACGCGTTTTATATAATTGTCTTCACTATAGATTGTATTTTACTATTTGGGTGTGAAGAAAATAAAATAAAATTTTTTTTTATTTATCTGCAGAATGTTATGTAGATATAACCTGCACATAACCGTAACTAGATGATGGATAATTATATAAAGAATATCTGTAAATCTGTCAGAGTTCCATATGGGTTATTTCAGTTCACAAAATTGCGCTTTTTTCCATTCTTTCAATGTGACACAGCTTGTGTTACTTCCCCAGTAGTTAAGCAGCGCCATTCCTGGTTAGTAAACAGATGTGTTTGCACTAGCACTAGCAAAACTGAAAACCATTAAATTTTCCAGAAAAGTCTATCTACAATATATCTACGCTTTCGGCTGTTTGCCTTGAGAATGGACATGCGACCAAACATGATTGTCACCTCTGTTGATTCACTGTCTCAGAGGCTTAGATAGAGCCCAGTCCTGCCACACCTATAAACATAAAAGGTAGACTCTGTCGACGAGCAGCTTACCGACCTACGCGCTGCATAAGACAACCACAAAGCTGTCGGTTCAAAACCCTCTGTGCATTTTTTTCCAAATCGTTTCTTTTCGATCAATTCCAAGTTTACATTTTCCAGTAATTATAGACACGACATTTCTCAAATCAATCAATCATCAAGTCTCATTAGTCAGAGCATCTCTTGCTTGTAAGAAATCTGGATCTCATAGAGAGAGGGTATTCTGGGTTAAAACAGTCACGCCGGTATAGAAAAACTCTACCGCCCTCTCGGCATACTAGAGAAATGACTCAAAGCTGTTCAGTACTGGTGCCATGTAGATGTTTGGTAAAGTACAGGTTGGTGCAGAAAAACCTTACCGTCCTCTCAGCATATTAGAAAAATGACTCAAAACTGTTCAATACTTGGTGCCGTGTAGATGTTCGGTAAAATACAGGTTGGCGCAGAAAAACCCTACGGTCCTCTCCGCATACTAGAGAAATGACTCAAAGCTGTTCAGTACTGGTGCCGTGTAGAAGTTCGGTAAAATACAGGTTGGCGCAGAAAACCCTACCGAATCGAAAAACTGGCTGGACAATTTTAATACTCTAATGAAAGGTCCCTACGCTGGCCAAGCTTCCTCTTTGTGTAACGTGTTTTACCTAAAGCAACGAAGTTTGGCTAACCATAAGACTGATGTTGAGAACTCCTTCGACAACCAAACTGAAATGTTTTGGTCATACTGGAACTTTCGGATGCGCGTGCAAAGGCATAATCATTGCCTGACAACCGTTGCCGTCTGAAAACAAATGTGAACGCGACCGGCACTCGAAAAACTATGTTAACGCAATAATCCGTGTACCCGCCGGGAACACCGGGATCTAATGAAACAATCGCATTGTGGTACAGCCCGTGCCAGCTGTATGAATGTAGTTAAAACACAGCAGTGTACAGTCCCAAATGGCTTTATGTAGCTTAGCGGTTGTTGAAGCCATAAAACTGTCCTGTTGATTTGTTTGACTTGAAGATAAACGCTCGTAAAGATGAGGAAAACTACAGCGTCATAAACCATGGAGTGATTAACGCTTTGTTTTAATAAATAATAAATCAATGGCAAATGATTCCCAGCTTCCAGGGAAAACAGTAATTTCCATGTGGTGGCGTGAAAAATGTGTTCTGAAAGATTTATGTTGCGCCATTATGAAGTCGTAAATTAATTGCTATTGCGTTTATTTTTAGCTCTCGGTCTGGTTTAGCTGCTGTTGGGCCTGTTTTAAACACTATTAGGCCTGGTTTAGCAACGGTTAGGCCTGTTCTTAGTTGCTATTAGGCCTAGGCAACTATTATATTCATTCTTTGCTGCCATTAGGCCTATTCTTAGCTGCTGTTGGGCCTGTTTTAAGCACCATTAGGCCTGGTTTAGCAACGGTTAGGCCTGTTCTTAGTTGCTATTAGGCCTGTTCTTAGTTGCTATTAGGCCTAGGCAGATATTATATTCATTCTTTGCAACCATTAGACCTATTCTTAGCTGCTGTCAGGCCTGTTTTTAGCCACTATTAGGCCTAGTTATTAAATTCATACTTTGCAGCCATTAGGGGGATTACGGGAAGGTTAAATTCGTCCCCGAACTTTTGGGCTTTTAGAAAAAACACGTGGAATATTCCCGAATGATGACTTCATCAATCTGACAAAATTTTAACCTGATGAGTCAACTTCGGTGTTTGTTTAGTTTCCCACTAATCCAAAAATAAACACATGCGGTTTTAGTTAGAAACAATAAAAATAGCATCAATACTCATTTTTGGAGGGCGATCTGTCAACAAGTTGCGCTGAATGTAAACAAGCAAATAAAATAGAATCGTGCCGACGGCAATCCCAAAAATCAGTTCCCTTACAGGATAAGAAAATGCTGTTCATAAGTAAAGCTTAAAGAATTCGTCATTTTACATATATATCAGTGGGAATTGAAGCAAAACCGAATCCATTCTTAAACTGTAGGTCAAAACAATCTACTTTTTAAAACATTCAAAGGAAACTTACTATTTTTCAAAAAGGACTTACGTGAAAGAATCATTACCACACAAATACAATTTCACGCTCTCGCCACTACTTCTTCCCTGTTACGTGCATTTCGCCATTCGTCAGTAGACGGGCACTAGCCCCTGCATTTCGGAAACAAAAAATAGGTTAAATACCTGTAACTTCAGATGCGTTACTTTCTGACGAGCTACACACGTTAGACAGCTCATGCGTGAGCACAGCGGTAAATTTGAAATTTGAATTTTTTTCTGAAAACTTGCCTAGTTTTAGTACAACACACTGAATATCTTACAGTAGCACTGTACATCAATTTTCGCTTTCGCAAGCACGTGCAAAACGTTCGTGGAATATTTTTGTTATTGAAAATTATATTAGTTTGTGATGTCATCAATAGTTGGCCTCGCCCGTTGTTAATTAAGTTTTTAATCTATTATTTAATTATCAGAAACGTTTTTGCAGTATTAATTCTATTAAAACGTATACTTTTTATCGGATCTGAAAATGGGGTAGTATATGAAAAACCGTCCTGTCTTCTTTTGAAAAAAAACCTGGCGAAACGAGTTGGGCCATCGTTACTGCCGGGGGGGGGGGTTCGAGACATGCGTCGTTAACTTCCAATAGTTGATCCAAGGACGTGACGTAATCGTATGGAAGAAATGACGTCACAAAAATCTATTACAAAAAGCTATATTCACTAATTGACTAGAAAATCTTTACTCGCTTTGCGTCTATAGGTGAATAATTAACGAGCAAAGTGAATAATTAATATGAAGATTTCGGATCGTGTTAGAAGATGTAAAAGGTTTAATAGCTTCTGAATTCAAAGGCAACTGAGCAACTGTTCCTTGCTTAATTACTAAGCCACATCCTTGATGACGAGAAGCTGATGAATTAATGAGTAATTAGCATCAAGAGATAGTTCCCACAATTGGACTGAGAGCACCTTCACGCATGAATCTCCCAGAACCACTAAACTTACCACCTTTATCAGCTCTTGATATGATTAAGAACAACTTGACGAAAGAATCTCCTAAAATCACCAAACTTATCACTTTCATCAGCTCTTGATATGATTAAGAACACCTTCACGAAAGAATCTCCTAGGATCACTAAACTTACCGCCTTCATCAGCTGTTGATATGATTAAGAACAAATTGACGAAAGAATCTCCTAGAATCTCTAAACTTATCACTTTCATCAGCTGTTGATATGATTAAGAACAACTTGACGCACGAATCTCCCAGAATCACTAAACTTACCACCTTCATCAGCTCTTGATATGATTAAGAACAACTTGACGAAAGAATCTCCTAGAATCACTAAACTTACCATCTTTATCAGCTCTTGTTATGATTAGGAACAACTTGATGAAAGAATCTCCTAGAATCACTAAACTTACTACCTTCATCAGTTCTTGATATGATTAAGAACAACTTGACGAAAGAATCTCCTAGAATCACTAAACTTATCACTTTCATCAGCTCTTGATATGATTGAGAACACCTTCACGAAAGAATCTCCTAGGATCACTAAACTTACCGCCTTCATCAGCTGTTGATATGATTAAGAACAAATTGACGAAAGAATCTCCTAGAATCACTAAACTTATCACTTTCATCAGTTCTTGATATGATTAAGAACAACTTGACGAAAGAATCTCCTATAATCACTAAACTTACCACCTTCATCAGCTCTTGATATGATTAAGAATAACTTGACGAAAGAATCTCCTAGAATCACTAAACATATCACCTTCATCAGCTCTTGATATGATTAAGAATAACTTGACGCACGAATCTCCTAGAATCACTAAACTTACCACTTTCATCAGCTCTTGATATGATTAAGAACAACTTGACGCACGAATCTCCTAGAATCACTAAACTTACCACCTTCATCAGCTCTTGATATGATTAAGAACATCTTCACGAAAGAATCTCCTAGGATCACTAAACTTACCGCCTTCATCAGCTCTTGATATGATTAAGAACAACTTGACGAAAGAATCTCCTAGAATCACTAAACTTACCATCTTTATCAGCTCTTGTTATGATTAGGAACAACTTGATGAAAGAATCTCCTAGAATCACTAAACTTACTACCTTCATCAGTTCTTGATATGATTAAGAACAACTTGACGAAAGAATCTCCTAGAATCACTAAACTTATCACTTTCATCAGCTCTTGATATGATTGAGAACACCTTCACGAAAGAATCTCCTAGGATCACTAAACTTACCGCCTTCATCAGTTCTTGATATGATTAAGAACAACTTGACGAAAGAATCTCCTAGAATCACTAAACTTATCACTTTCGTCAGCTCTTGATATGATTAAGAACAAATTGACGCGCGAATCTCCTAGAATCGCTAAAGTTACCACCTTCATCAGCTCTTGATATGATTAAGAACAAATTGACGCGCGAATCTCCTAGAATCACTAAACTTATCACTTTCATCAGTTCTTGATATGATTAAGAACAACTTGACGAAAGAATCTCCTAGAATCGCTAAACTTACCACCTTCATCAGCTCTTGATATGATTAAGAACAAATTGACGAAAGAATCTCCTAGAATCACTAAACTTATCACTTTCATCAGTTCTTGATATGATTAAGAACAACTTGACGAAAGAATCTCCCAGAATCACTAAACTTACCACCTTCATCAGCTCTTGATATGATTATGAACAACTTGACGAAAGAATCTCCTAGAATCACTAAACTTACCACCGTCATCAGCTCTTGATATGATTAAGAACAACTTGACGAAAGAATCTCCTAGAATCACTAAACTTATCACTTTCATCAGCTCTTGATATGATTAAGAACAACTTCACGAAAGAATCTCCTAGAATCACTAAACTTACCACCTTCATCAGCTCTTGATATGATTAAGAACAACTTGACGAAAGAATCTCCTAGAATCACTAAACTTACCACCTTCATCAGCTCTTGATATGATTAAGAACAACTTCACGAAAGAATCTCCTAGGATCACTAAACTTACCACTTTCATCAGCTCTTGATATGATTAAGAACAAATTGACGAAAGAATCTCCTAGAATCACTAAACTTATCACTTTCATCAGCTCTTGATATGATTAAGAACAACTTGACGAAAGAATCTCCTGGAATCACTAAACTTACCACCTTCATCAGCTCTTGATATGATTAAGAAAAACGTGACGCGCTAATCTCTTAGCAAACTTATCGCCCTGATCAACTCTTGATAAGTTCAAGAGCACCTTGGAGTACAAATCTCCTGGAGTCACCAAACTAACCACCTTAACCAACTCTTCGCCTTAACTGGAGAAATTCCTGTTAAAAGACGAAACGACCTTAATTTTTCCTTGGCTGACCGATTGGCTTTTCCCGGTACTCCAAGATTCTTCTCAATAGAACATTACCTAATTTATAATCGTTTAGTTATGTCTGTACTCATACAGTACCAGAAAAGTCATAGGCCTTATAAAGCCTATTTTGAATGGTGAAGTCCGGAAGGAATTGATGACATGGATTTGATGTTTTTAAGAACTGCCCCTGTTGTCCAGTATTTTTTATACTGGTAGATAACAATGCCTTTAAATATGGAACTATTGGCTAAGCAATTTGAAACAGTGTTTTCCAAATGAAACGTTCTCTTATCTTAAAACCCACAACGCTGACGAAAATACATGAATTTGAAAACAGTTCTCTGCGGGCGAGAAGCTTTGGCGTGAGAACTACTTTATTGCACACCAACAGAATCACTTTATTGCACGAGGCGGCTGTTATAAATTGATAATGCCTGGAATTTCTCGGCACCTCAAACCCAGCTGGCCGGATTTCAATAAACAAAAACAACAACATGTTTTGATAACTTGAATTTTCATTAAAAACGTTGATAACGAAACAGTTTCATACACAATGTAATTGACGTCTAATAAAAATGTTTTTGCTAAAATGCATCATGCTTTTTACACTATTAATTATAAACACAGATAAAAGATATAAAAGAGTCTTCTATCTTTACAGCATTATTTATCAAAAATAGAAATTTCTTTCACATCTGCTATGCAATCAGTTGAAGGGTTAAACTCAGTTGAAAGGTCTAAAATTAAGTTCTATAATTATTCTATTTATAGTTTCTCACAGACCATTATTACCTGTATTTTAATTTCTTTCTTATTTCAATAGAAAGACTTATTTCAGTCATTGAAACTATTTGGCACTTTGCCAGGAATTATAGGCGTATGTACGAGAAATGCTACGTTTGTTTTCCAAATAATGAAGCGTTTAGATCCTTCAACACTTTCACAGCCTATTACTTTTGAGTACTTAAAGGAAGACGGGGCGATTTTTCATATACAACCCCATTTTAAAAAATCCGAAAAAATACATTTTAACACAATTAATAGTGCAAAAGCGTTTCTGATAATTAAATAATAGATTAAAATCTGAATTAACGGCGGGCGAGCTCAACTATTGATGACATCACCAACTAACAAAATTTTTAACAACAAAAATATTCCACGAGCGTGTTGCGTGTGTTTGCGAAAGCGAAAATTGAAGTACAGTGCTACTGTGAGATATTCAGTGTGTTCTACTGAAACTAGGCAAGTTTTAAGATAAAAATTCAAATATCAAATTTACCGTTGTGCTCATACATGAGTTGTCGAAACTGTGAAGTTCGTCACAAATTAACACATCAGAAGGGAAAGGTACAGTTCCTGTTTTTTTGTGCAATGCGTTTTTTTGATGCGCTAGTGCCCGTCTAACTAGCGAATGATGAAATGCATGTGACAGCGAAGAACTAGTGGCGCGAATGTAAAATTGTGTTTGTCTGGTAATAATTCTTTCAAGTAAATCAAAAAAATAGTATGTTTCCTTTCAATATTTTTCCTTTTAAACACAGGATTGCTTTCACCTGCAGCTTGAGATTGGATCCGGTTTTGTATTGTATAAATTTATAGCCAAACTGTTTGTGGTGCGCTAGAGGTGCAGGCATTTCAGGAAACTTCTACTTGTGATGGTGAAACAGACTTCTCCTTTACGGAGTGGAAGTTTCTAAAATCATCAGTGCAGATTAGCAGACGATGTTAATGTGTTAGTTTAGTACATTTCCTGCAGATGTCGCTTTTTGCCGATTTGGTGACCATTAAAACGGAAAAGCTGCAGTTCGCTTGTTGAGGCTAATGAAGATAGAAATGTTATTCTTGCTTTTTACGTCTCAACGCTGAAGAGTGAACGTTTCCTTCAAAACTTGGACATAAATTTCCTTTATTGAGGCTTGAAATCCTGGATAGAATGTTAAACGACGGTCGCCTCTTCCGAGAGGTAATCAAATAGCCGTTTGGTGGCGCTGCAGCTGAGCCCTGCATCCTGATGGCTTACTCACTGCTGGCTTCTGGGTTGAGAAAACTTAATTAACTAGAAGAATAACTGCTTGGCAGAGTTTATTCAACTTCTTAAAACTTTTTGCAAACATGGTCGTTACGAGAAGGAACAAATAAAGGACTTTATTACTATGGAAAGAGTTCATGCTAAACCGGAAGAGGATGTTAGGCAAGAAACGTCACAACGGAAACGGCGACTGTAATGCCAATGACATAAATAACGCAAAACAGCAAAAAAGTACGACAAAAGCCAATAACAACCCCCCCGCTTTTCGTTAAGATCTTAGAAAATGGAGAATCTTGCAGCCACCATTGTTCGAAAGGCAATTTCATTAAATTATAGACGTATCAGACGAAAGTCGAGAACTTCTTACAATGACATATCATGTGTAACGTCTAAGATGTTCATACCTTCTACTGATGAGACGTAATTGGATTAGAATTGCTAGTTTGTGGATTTTGACAGCGCTTAGTGCTAGAAGAATACAGTAAATAAGTATTTTCACAGTCATGCTATGCGCAAGTGCAGTTGCTGTAGGTCAAAGGTTAGGTGTACCACAACAATGCGTCTTAACTGCCACGTGACATGTGGGTAAAGTAAACCCGTGTGCAGCGTCAGTTCAGTAACTTCAGTTGTTTTACGTGGACTTAATTATGCATTAGTCTGTGCGCAGAGTGAATTACTAGTTGGATCTTACTTGGGAACAAGAAAAAATGAACTAGGTAAGGTTCTAACTATCTGTTAAAACTGTTACTAGTACAATAGCATGTTCTGCGAGATGTTGTCAAGTGCACACAAATGCATTGTCTGGTACACTTAACCTTTCATCTTTTCACGATCATCATCAATCGCTGGAACTGTGACAAAAGCTTGTTCTGAGGCAAAGGTACATTATATTTCAACCGCTATGACGGTGTTGGGAAATTTGTGACATTGCTGGAAAATAAAGCCACTTAATCCGAGTTTTTGTCAGTGTAACCAACGAAGTATTCAAAAACTAGAAATACTAAACTGAAATGTAAATGGGTCGCGTATTGTATACTTCTATGCCCTTTTCCGGTTTTCAGTAATGGCGCGTTCAGACTAGCGAATTTTTTGTCCAGAGTTTTCTCTCTGACTGCAAATTTGTAAGTGTGAACTCCTTTGCGAGTTACTATCGACAAGTTACTGCAAACTCTCCAACAGTTACTGCGAGTTGATTTGCTGTCCAGTGTGAACGCCTGGGGGAGTTACTCTCGACACACCTTCCATTGAATAGAGAAATGAGTGTTACCTCTTTGCTTCGGAAAGTAACTCACAGTAAGCTTTGCTCTCTGGTCTGCACACGCTTGCGAGTTACCTGGTAAATTTAAGTTGGTGACAAAATTCGCTGGTCTGAAACGCCGCAAAGATGAGAAGCGTTTCTTATTAATTATTTATTATTATTATTATTATTATTGTTATTGTTATTGTTATTGTTATTGTTATTGTTATTGTTATTGTTACTGTTACTGTTACTGTTACTGTTACTGTTACTGTTACTGTTACTATTACTATTACTATTACTATTACTATTACTATTACTATTACTATTACTATTACTATTACTATTACTATTACTATTACTATTACTATTACTATTACTATTACTATTACTATTATTATTAATATTATTATTATTACTATTTCTACTATTATTACTACTACTATTACTTTTACTATTACTATTACTGTTACTGTTACTGTTACTTTTGTTATTGTTGCTGTTGTTGTTGTTATTATTATTATTATTAATTATTGATTATTAAATTGTAATTTTGAATCAGAATTTGTACAGTGAACAGCTGCTAACTGAAATTCAAGTTGAGTTTTAATACCTCCATAAGAATAACCTACATAAGTTTATGAGAACTCACAAAGGAAATCAACACGCACAAATCTGCAAGATTACGCGGTCTTTGTATTTAAACAATGATAGTTTAAACTAATATTGGCCTTCAGTGGCGGTGAATTTATGCGCATGATACTAGTCCGCGACGCTTAGACTTACGCACGATTTCTGCTTGTTTGCACGACCTAAACAGGTCACAATTTATGTCATTTTTTGAAAGAATTACAAACAAAGCCAGTTCATTCAATAAATATCTGATTTTTTTAACATTCAGTAAAACGTGTAAAGTTTAAAACAGCCTCACACAACGATGACGATGACGATGATAGTGAAGATGATGATGATGATGATGGTGGTGACAATATTGTTGAATTGCTGATAACGATGATGATGTTGATGATGTTGATGACAATATTGTTGAATTGCTGATAATGATGATGATGTTGATGATGATGACGGTGACTATGATGATTAAGATGGTGGTGAGGATGATGACGACGATAACGATAATGGTGGCGATGCCAAACTCAACAATAACACATAGACCAAGTGATGAAAATTATTAAAAAAGATGCACAGGGAGAAAAGACGCTACGACAATTGTAATTTCATACAGAAGCAGTTCTGTAGAAAACCTCAACAGATACACTCATTCCGTAAACGCATACATAAACTTATTAAAGTCATTTTACGTACGCTTACTACTCTTTTAATGACGCTTATAGAGAACTATCAAGCTATAACCTATCTAGTTTCCACTTAATAAGTTACGTACGCCTGTCTGTAACATTATTCAATAGATAGTAGGCAAGAGAGCCACCAATACATGCCCGCATTGACCAATGCTTAATTAGTTTAATCAAAATCTATTATTTGCAACAAACACTGCCCATATCACACAGCAAATTACTATAATTATTTTATTATTTCTGCACAATAATGAAAACAACGAATGATAGTTCACAAAAGCAGAATAATGGTAGCTTTTACTAGGCTCATAAATACACGTTTGAAAATCCAGTGATAAACGTTGATTAGCATGGTCTATCACTCAAAGCTGAGCTAATTAAAAAACCCAAATGTTTGTTTGGTACGTTGTAGGAAGTTTGACAAACATAAATTCGAAGTTGAGTTGTCAGACACTTGAGGCATAAATTTGACATGGGAGTGAGTATAACATATCAGGTGGCAAAGAAAAAATGTACCGAAGTCTACACTAGAATAATACTAACGTGCTTTACACAGCTGAAATTCCAATCTGAGACATTATCGTACATTGGCTTTTGGCTGTGAAACTTATAAGTGTATAGTTTTGCTAATTTTTATGTTATGTCTGAAAAGGTTTTGCGTATTAAAAATTTAAATGCCGGAGTATTTAACGCTATTGCTCACAGCAGTGGAAACGCTGGTTATGCTGTCAATTTTTGAACGTGTGGTTGTACTATTTAGTGATTTACGATTTTTATAGCAACAAACAATTTTATTACTATTATTGTTATTGCTGTTGCTATTGCTCTTGCTGTTGTTGTTGATATTATTATTATTATTTTATTATTGTTGTTGTTGTTGTTGTTGTTGCTGCTGCTGTTGTTGTTGTTGTTGTTGTTGTTGGTTGTTGTTGTTGTTGTTGTTGCTGTTACTACTACTACTACTACTACTACTACTACTACTACTACTACTACTACTACTACTATGCACTACCACTACCACTACCACTACTACTACTACTACTACTACTACTTTTACTACTACAACTACAACTACTACTTTTACTACTACTACTACTACTACTACTACTACTACTACTACTACTACTACTACTACTACTACTACTACTACTACTACTACTACTACTACTATTATTATTATTATTATTGTTATTATTAATTTAAATTTTTGCTCATTGTGTTTATAATCTAAATATTGGACTGCAAGGTTACAAAATTGGTAGTTGAAACAGTGTAATTTAGCTCCTCAAACTCAGTAATCAAACTACATACACAAATTCAAAGCATCAGTGAGTTTTCACTGTGCAAAAAGATCATCGAGAGACCATGACGACGATGATGATGGCGATCGTCTTCAACTCGGAGTTTGTTGAAGGATCCCGTATTATGAGATTTGGCCGGAAGATTTAGGTTAGAGAAACACTCTGTGAAACGTTTTGTCCCCAAGCTCGAGTATTTTGAAATAGGTTAAAATGCGTTTACAATAGGATTTGCTATGGCACTCCAATGTTTACAAGATTACGTACGGATTACGAAGTCGCGCGCTGCATAAACGCATTGTGACGTCACTCGACCAAGCCATTTTATTTATGTAACTTAAGCGCAGCAGTTTGTAGTGTCGTTTTAACTGCTGACTGATTCTAATTTAGTGCAAGTATGAAATTGCCAAACCCTAATTTACAACCTTCGCACAAGATTTCCTGTCATTCAGTTTAGTAAACGGAGGTTTGTGAAAATTAATCGACGTTGAATTATCGTTGAGTTGTTGTTGCAAAACAGAAAAATTTGAAAATACGGTTTTAACAATGCGAGCAGGATTACACAGTAGAACACGGAGACAATAGTCATCATTGTATAGAAGGGCAAGGTGGGCCTGTCCAGGGAGGGTCACGTAAGTGCCGAGTTTAACGGTTTCGGATGAATATGAACATTCTTCAAAAAGACATGGTTAATGTGCAATGGGGAGTGAATAGGGCTGTAATTAGGAAGTGTTGGGACATATTATAGGCGCTTTGTGGTGATGTGCAAAATGGTGAAACGGCCACGTTGTGCGCACGCGTAGTTGCTGTAAGTCAAAGGTTAAGTGTGCCACATCAATGCGTCCTAACTACAACAGTCATGTGACTGTGGGGAAAGTAAAGCCGTCTGCCACGTCACTTGTTTTTCTTAGACTTCACTTAATTATCCATCAGTCTGTGCGTACAGCAATTTACTAGCAGAATCTTGCTTGGGAAGAAGAAAAAATGAGCTAGGTAAGATTCTAGCTAGCTGTTAAAACTGTTGCTGTTACAGCAGCTTGGGCAGCGGGACGTTGTCAAGTGTACACAAATGCATTGTCTGGTACACTTAACCTTTGACCTTTCACGGTTAACATCAATCGCTGGAACTGTATATAGTCTTATTGTGTGAACTCTGTGCAGACACTGATCTCTAAAGAAAGGAACTGGAAGAATTATTATTTAAAAAAAGATCTATAACGAAGAAATTGAAAATTCCTAAATATGTATTAAGCTGAAAATGTGCAATCCCCCTCACTCATTACCTTCAAATCCTCCATCTAGTGGATTAGGAAGGAGTTTACAATTCCCCACACAATTTAAATACCCTACCCTACCCTAACCCTAGCCCACCCCTAGGTCTATCTCTAAGCCTATTCCTAACCCCAACCCTAACCCTAACCCCACACAATTTAAATACCCTACCCTAACTCTAACTATAACCCTAGCTCTAATCCAACCCTAGCCCTAGCCCACCCCTAACTCTATCTCAAAATCTATTCCTAACCCCAACCCTAACCCTAACCCCACAAAATTTAAATACCCTACTCTAACCCTAGCCCTAGCCCACCCCTAACTCTATCTCTAAACTTATTCCTAACCCCAACCCTAACCCTAACCCCACACAATTTAAATACCCTACCCTAACCCTAACTATAACCCTAGCTCTAATCCAACCCTAGCCCTAGCCCTAGCCCTAGCCCTAGCCCTAGCCCTAGCCCACCCCTAACTATCTCTAAATCTATTCCTAACCCCAACCCTAACCCTAACCCACACAATTTAAATACCCTACCCTAACCCTAGCCTTAATCCAACCCTCGCTCTAGCCCACCCCTAACTCTATCTCTAAACCTATTCCTAACCCCAACCCTAACCTAACCCTAATTCTAGCCCTAATCGTAATCTTAACCCTAATCCTAATCCTCTTCACGAACTCTTGTGTATTGGGAATTGTAAACTTTAGCCGCTGATTCAACCAATTCTACAAAGTGTCATAACGTCACGAAGCCATAAACTCATTGTAGTTTTTGCAACATTGATGTCGCCTGCTGTATGAGGTTCCTGAATTCTCCTGCTTACACAAACCGACACGCACAGACATTGATAATTCAATACTGAGAACATCAGCGTCTGTGTTGTTGATCAACTGTAGCTTTAGAAATCTCTGGTCATTTGGTCAATAATCACTGAGCAGCAGCACGTACGTCACTTCCGGCAATTATTACACGGATTCACTGAAGCTGTCAGCTTGTAAGTGATACCTGTCTTCTGATTAATGCAATGCTGAATTTCTCGTTCGCGCGCTTAGTTATTCGATCTTACATTCATTTCCCCATTCGTCTCTAGGCGAGCACTGGAATTTAAAATCGGCCACATTTTTGTATACCACACTAAATGGTGCACGATTTATCTTGAATTTTGTACAAGGTTACTATAAACGCAAGTCCTTAATACAATAAGACAGCATATAAGTGGTACTTTTCAAGGTGAACTTTTTATAGCAAAACTGGATCCAGTCTTAAGCAGGTCAAAACAACCTACACTTTAAAATATTGAAACAAAACATACTATTTTTTTTCAAAAATTACTTACGTCAAAGAATTATTACGACACAAACACAACTTCACGTTCGCGCCACTAGTTCTTCGCTGTTACATGCATTTCGACAGGCACTAGCGCCTGTATTTCCGAAACTCACAAAAAAACAGGTGTTGTACCTCTCAATTCAGATGTGTAAGTTTGTGACGAACTGCACACGTTCGACAGCTCACGCGTGAGCACAGATAAATTTGAAAATTGAATTTTTTCCTTTAAAACTTGCCCAGTTTTAATACAACACATCGATTACCTTACAGTAGTTCTGTACTTCAATTTTCTCTTTCGCAAACACGTGCAGCACGCTCGCGGATATTCTTGCTGTTGAAAATTATGTTAGTTTGTGATGTCATCAATAGTTGGGCTCGTCCGCCGTTAATTATGTTTTTAACTTATCATTTAATTATCAGAAACGCTTTTGCAGCATTAATTGTGTTAAAATATATACTTTTTATCGGACTTGAAAATGGGGTCCTTTAAGCTTTGTTTATGAAGTGCGTTTTCTTGTGATTTAAATACATTAAACCACATACTTGTGAATTAACAAATTAAATAACAGATTTAGCACAAGAAATGGTATACTGATAAAGTCTAACTGAATAAAATGCGACATTTTCTTTATCAGGCGGCTTTCACGTTTTGCTTTGATCAATTTCTGTCTAATGTAACCCCCACATTAATTTAGCAATATTTACACTGTAGTAACGTCTTAAGTGCAAATTTAACAGCCTGTTCACACAGCGCAGTGACGTCACACGAATCTTAGCAACAAACGCTGATTAATTTTTATGCGCCTGGCGAAATTAAAATCTGAAGAATGTATTATGCTTGTAATCTGTTCAAGTCAAGCTGACTTTATTAACAATTTTCGCAGAAATTTCTCCTCAACGGGCCGTAAAAGCTACGCAAGTAATATGGAGAGAATTCCATAGAGAAATTTGTTTTTAATTGAAAGGAAATTCAAATAAATGATTCGCTCCTTGTAGTGCTGAAATTTCCTGTCACAACAGTAACGGAGCAAATGTTGAACCTTGTATAACAACGTTGTTTTGATTAGTTTTATTCCGTTCACGTAAATCACTCATTTCATTTTGCCTGCCTTAATAATTTCTGTCAGGTCAAAAAACTGACTGACTGGCTAATTTATCTACACTGACTGACTGACTGACTGCATGGATGAATGAATAAACGAATGAATGAACGAACGAACGAACGAATAAATGACTAATTGGCAAAGCGAGTTATACCATACCTTATTGATTTGAGTAGAAAGCGTGTGGCTTCTTTTGGACATGACTTTTTTCTATGATTTCTCCTGGATATAGTGTTTGCGTAGCGTATGCACGCGCCGCGCATGCGCAGACGGTTCTTCATTAATGAGGCAAACATTAAAGCAGTAGCATATTCTCGCTGAATAAACGGACAGAGCTGATCAAGATTGTGTAACTTGCAACAAAGTCGACCAAGCGTGTTCACATCCTAACAAAGTTGATCAAGAATAGCTATCTTGCAAGAGACCTGACTAAGAGTACCTATTTTGCATTTGATACAGAGCTAACTAAGAATGTCTATTTTGCAACAAAGCTAATCAAGAATGCTCATTTTGCAAAAGCTGGCGAAGAATGTAGATCTTGCAGCAGAGCTTATCTATATTTCAAGATCAAGAAT
>JAQGDQ010000587.1:90000-132500 GCA_030141605.1 Tubiluchus corallicola
TTTGACCCAAGTTGCTTCGTGAACTTTCCCACTGCTAAACCTAGTGTAGGGCTGTTTAGGCACCTGACTATAATAAGCTTTCCCAGGGCATTTTTAGACATGGTGCAACTTCCTGCAAATTCAGTTTCTACCCTCGGGCTTCTTATCTGTGGAATTCTCCACCACGAATTTTAAATTTAATTTTGCTACTTAATTTGATTTTTTCGACACGTATTCGTATCTTTACCTTCTTTGCTGGATGCTTTTCTACCATGCTTAGTCTTTGTTATTTAATGCTCCTGTTTAGAACGACTTGTACAAAAGCGTGACATAAATTTCATGGTATTTTTAGCTGCAGGGGAAAATTGAAAACTCACAAATATTGCGCTTTAAAGGAAAGACCAGGCATTCTGGGAAATTAGGCCTATTTCAATGCTGGGGAAAAATGTTAGAAAGATTTAGCAATATTAGTGTTATAAGTGTCTCGTGTAATTAGCAAAATCACTTAGAAGTCACGATCATTTAACGTTATTTCTCCCACCAGTGACGTCATTCATCAACTGAAGAAAATCAGGACACTGTGAATTACCGTCAAAAGAAGTTTTTACAAAAAGACAGATTGGTTATTTTGTAATATTTTTGCTTATGCAGAGTGCAGCAAAGCGCGCCTACGTAATGCGATGATGCGCTTACAAAAAATCACAAAGTCCACCAATTACGTCATAATTTTCGGGTGAATTGCTGTTACCACTGCGCCTGAAAATTTCTATTCAGAGGTAGTATAAATCAACTTTATGGATTTTGGACAGTTTTTTCAAATTTCTTTGTTTTATTTTTCTAAGTTTAAGCGGTAAGAGTAAAATAAACACAACAGGCAAAGGGACATGTACTTTCCTTCAACACTGATTTAATAAAAAGCTTGAAAACGAACTAGGTTTTGTGTATTTCTTCAAGTTAACTTGAACACCATCAGTATAACATTTACACCCACTCAGAGCGTTCATGTCCCACTCAAGGTCTGTCAGACTTGATCCTCTTATCTGATCCTGGAAAGTTGACATCCTGGGACAGGCCCTCCTCCTCTCGGAAACATGGTTTATCAGTAGCGGTGCTTTTGTTGCAACTTCCACTCATTCGTCCACTGAGTTCCATTCATTCAGCTCATTTATTTTATTCTGGCGCATCGAGGCTGCCGTACATTACTGATACTAAAGACGGCATTCATCTAGTTCACGTAGCACACGTTATTCTGAATGGTGACTATTAATCGACTCGCTGATCAATGCCAGGGATCACATTAGCAGCTTCACGTGCAGGGTGGGAAATGTTCGTCACGTGACAATGCTGGTCAAAATGGCTTCCTTTGACAGGCACAAAGTCGTCTAGAGCAACCTGGTTTTTGAGTACGCGCAAGCTGAAGATAATATTGTTAAAACAGGCTTCTACTCAGCATATTCCAAAATGCAGAACGGCTGCTTAAAAATCCGTTTTTCATTGGACCTCTTTGGAATCCTTGCCAGAGATTGCTTTCATGTTAGCTACAACCTCAAACCCTTAAAATAATGTCAGCAGATACCTCCTATTACGAGTAATTCGTCAAACTTTAAGGAACTGAATTCGAATTTAAACCGTTCTGCTGTTTGTTTGCCTAGCATTTCAATTGAGAAGTCACGTGAGCGCTGTCATCACAGATGGGGACGAAAGTTTGTTGGTCCCCCACCAATTTGGGCAGCTTTTCCTGGACACTGCCGCGTAGTTAACACTTTGAAGCCATCCATTCAGGCAGCCATAACTCCAGGGTTTCATTTCGCTGACCAGCTGAGCTAGAAATCGATTTAGCAGCTCCCAGTAGTAAACATGATGAAGTATGTGAGTTATGTTTGAACGAGTCACGTCTAAAAGTGTTGAGATTTGTGAGTTATATTTAAATAAGTCACGTCTAAAAGTGTTGAGATTTGTGAGTTATATTTGAACGAGTCACGTCTCAAAGTGTTGAGATTTGTGAGTAATATTTGAATAAGTCACGTCTAAAAGTGTTGAGATTTGTGAGTAATATTTGAATAAGTCACGTCTAAAAGTGTTGAGATTTGTGAGTAATATTTAAATAAATCACGTTTAAAAGTGTTGAGATTTGTGAGTTATATTTGAATAAGTCACGTCTAAAAGTGTTGAGATTTGTGAGTTATATTTAAATAAGTCACGTCTAAAAGTGTTGAGATTTGTGAGTTATATTTAAATAAGTCACGTCTAAAAGTGTTGAGATTTGTGAGTTATATTTAAATAAGTCACGTCTAAAAGTGTTGAGATTTGTGAGTAATATTTGAACGAGTCTCGTCTAAAAGTGTTGAGATTTGTGAGTTATATTTGAACGAGTCTCGTCTAGGAGTGTTGAGATTTGTGAGTTATATTTGAACGAGTCTTGTCTAGGAGTGTTGAGATTTGTGAGTTATATTTGAACGAGTCTCATCTGGAAGTGTTGAGATTTATGAGTTATATTTGAACGAGTCTCGTCTGGAAGTGTTGAGATTTGTGAGTTATATTTGAACGAGTCTTGTCTAGGAGTGTTGAGATTTGTGAGTTATATTTGAACGAGTCTCATCTGGAAGTGTTGAGATTTGTGAGTTATATTTGAACGAGTCTCGTCTAGGAGTGTTGAGATTTGTGAGTTATATTTGAACGAGTCTCGTCTGGAAGTGTTGAGATTTGTGAGTTATATTTGAACGAGTCTCGTCTAGGAGTGTTGAGATTTATGAGTTATATTTGAACGAGTCTCATCTGGAAGTGTTGAGATTTATGAGTTATATTTGAACGAGTCTCGTCTGGAAGTGTTGAGATTTGTGAGTTATATTTGAACGAGTCTCATCTGGAAGTGTTGAGATTTATGAGTTATATTTGAACGAGTCTCATCTGGAAGTGTTGAGATTTATGTGTTATATTTGAACGAGTCTTGTCTAAAAGTGTTGAGATTTGTGAGTTATATTTGAACGAGTCTCGTCTAAAAGTGTTGAGATTTGTGAGTTATATTTGAACGAGTCTTGTCTAGGAGTGTTGAGATTTGTGAGTTATATTTGAACGAGTCTCATCTGGAAGTGTTGAGATTTATGAGTTATATTTGAACGAGTCTCGTCTAGGAGTGTTGAGATTTATGAGTTATATTTGAACGAGTCTCGTCTAGGAGTGTTGAGATTTGTGAGTTATATTTGAACGAGTCTCGTCTAGGAGTGTTGAGATTTGTGAGTTATATTTGAACGAGTCTCGTCTAGGAGTGTTGAGATTTGTGAGTTATATTTGAACGAGTCTCGTCTAGGAGTGTTGAGATTTGTGAGTTATATTTGAACGAGTCTCATCTGGGAGTGTTGAGATTTGTGAGTAATATTTGAATTATAAGCACTGGGTTGGAAATATTGTCCTAACAATTTTCTAAAACGTTTTCGAAATGAATCTATTTCATTCTTTTGACAATGTTTGACTAACTGAATTTTGTTTCAAAGCACATCGTCCATGGCTTCTCTGGATAACTAACCTGACTTTCCGTTACGATGGCTTGATTGCTTTCTACTCTATCAAAAGTACTTCCCAGCCTGCTAACAGTCCGGGACAGATTTTGACTTTTGGGGCACCTGGGCTAATGAAATTATGGGGCCACCTCAGACCAAGCCACCCTCTAACTTTCTCGTACTCGCCTCGAATATTTCTACTTGATATATTTTAGCAAAATTTAAAAGCTGGGGGGTGGACCGTACTTCAAATAAAGGGTTTCAAAGAGGGGCCTTTATCTTAAATAAAGGGCCTGAAAGAAAGGCCGTTTATCTCAAAGAAAAGGGCTTCGAACAGGGATCCTCTATTTCAAACGAGGAGAAACTTTAAAATTGGATTTTTAGATTTCCTGGCTTTCTTTTTTAAAGTCAGAAATGCAAAGTAGCCCCCCCCCCCCTCAAGCTGAGGGGCCCTAAACTGCAATCTGTAGTAATCTATATTGTAATCCGGCCCTGTTCCTAGTGTTATCGTTCACTGTGCACAGAGCTCATAGATACAGGCAATTATCTCAGTATTATACTGAACCATTTTGAAAAATGCGAGAAAAATTTGCTTGTAAAAGTCACGCCTACAATGCTCTAGGAGAGTTATCACTATGGCTTTATCATTGATACAGGTATCCTATTCATTAGTACCAATTATGGACATTAGTCGTGTGCAGAGAAAGATCAAAGACCGCCGACAGCTACTGTAAATTACACAGCTTCAGATGGTTACTTTGATATAGAATCACATGGGGATAAGTCGTTCACTTTGGCAATACCAGAAATCTTCGCAATATCAATAATGCATACGCACCGCAGACCTTAGCGACGACAAAGCTGCCACCTACGCAAAGGAATATTGAATCAAAGAATGAGAAATAACTTTAACGCGCTGATGAGGAGCATGTAACTTGGATACCTCACAGATTTAGGAAGTTTTTAACTAAATAATCAAACAGCTAAATTTCGACAAGAAGTAGGCAAGTGAAGCATTTTCGAAGCTTACACACCACAAGTAATTTAAAAACAAAAATTGTATATATCTATTCACATTTCACAAACTTGAAAAAATGCATTTGTGTATGATGTACAACGGACTTAACAACATAGATCTGTCACATTCACACGTCCATCTGCAAAAAAAGAGAATTCGACAACCCCTTGAAAAAAATCAAGCGGTTAAACTAGCAAACTATTTCTCATATTTTATGTAAAATAACCGCAAGAATATGGCAGTTAATTCACGCCTCAGCATTTAAAGCTTGAGTCGTGACTTGGTGATAAAGCTCAGATAACTCGCTTGTATAAAATCAGGTTCAAAGCTCGGATCAGTTTGCATTAAGGCTGTCAGGTACAGTTGATAACTGTGCAACATAGTTAGCATGGATTACTGTAACTACACTCTGTAATTCTCCATGTTGCACTAAAATCACCATCATCACCGTCATTGTCATCATCATCATCAACAGCATCAGCATTTTCGTCACTATCGCAATCGTCAATATCATCATCAATATCATTCATCACAAAAAATAACTGCCACCATCCATCACCACCTCCACAACAACAGCAACTGCAACAACTACTACAACACTACTATCACCACCACCACTATCATTACCATTATCATCGTCATCATCATCATCAACAGCATCAGCATTTTTGTCACTATCACAATCGCCAATATCATTCATCACCACCACCACAACAACAGCAACAGCAACGACTACTACAACACTACTATCACCACCACCACCATCATTACCATCATCATCGTCATCATCATCATCAACAGCATCAGCGTTTTCGTCACTATCGCAATCGTCAATATCATTCATCGTTTCAGTCAATCAGGGAGAGACCACAACAACAGCAACAGCAACAATTACTACAACACTACTATCACCACCACCACCACCATCATTACCATCATTATCATTATCATCATCGTCATTATCACCATTGTCATCAATACGTAATCGTCCTTGATATCATCGTACTAATTTCTCCACAAATAAAACGAAATCACGGCTAGATCCGACCGCCCCAGCAATCAGCAATCTCACCACACTAGTCTGAATACGAAATGTTCCATTGTTCTTTTCGGCTAAAGAAAACTGCACAAATTCTATGCAGGATTAGCGCGGATTAAAGGCGTGATCCACACAAAATAACACTGAATCAGAACTATTTACATTCCTGAACGCCCCCGCAATTGCATGCCAGTGAACCGAACTCACAGGCGGGTGAGTTTTTGCGCTCGTTTTTAACAGCCGGGAGCTTTGAGTTACTGGCAATTTACGTAACACGGGGGTTGTGAAACGGGCTCACCCAACACTCAGGGGTGCTACTGGGTGTCTAGGGCTGGAAAATTTCTCAGTATCTTCGCTGTGACTTGATTATCTTTACGTCAGACAATAGTTTTGTTCAATGATATTTGTTCTGGCGTATAATTAAAAGGTAAGATACGCATTACTTAGGCAAAGCTAAAAAAACACTTTGAAATTTTGTCACCTGATTATCTGGGTGCAGAGCTTGCGTTGGCAGTAACGCTGTATATAACTTGTAAATATAAACTCCTGCGATGACCGTTAAGCGCAGCCATTTTAATAGTAAATCATTTGAAACAAGTTTAGATAACATTGCGTGAAGTTTGAAAAAAGAATCAGATCATTCGTAGCACTTTTCGCTAAGCAAAAGTTTAAATTACTTTATCTTGTCAATACGTTTTTTGGTGCACACTGTGAAGATAAATCAGTGGTGCACACTGTGAAGATAAATCAGTGGTGCACACTGTGAAGATAAATCAGTGGTGCACACTGTGAAGATAAATCAGTGGTACACACACTGTGAAGATAAATCAGTGCAGTGTTACCAGTTGGCGCGAATATTTTAATTTATTAATAATTTTCTTTTCTAGTTATTAGTCTTCCAAGTAAGAAAGCATAATGGCACTTAATATAACTTTGCAGGGAAAGTATTTTGAGAGATAGTTTAACATTGCCTTTTCATCTCTTTGTTTACGGATATGACGTCACGCACTTTAAAATTCCCTTTTCTTCCCCTTTACTTTATTTAGATGTTTTATTTGCGCTGTTGTTGTTGTTATGAAGTTACACAAATTCAGGGGAGCGTCTAAGCACATTTTACTAATTACATGAGACGCTTATCACACTTTTATTACTGAATCCTTACATTTTTCGCGTGTATCGAAATAAGCCTAACTTCCCAGAAGGCTTGGTCTTTCCTTTAATCACTGTTGGGCGCCATTACACCGGTCCTCTAGACATTGAGCAAGTCGTAACCAGGAGGCTGTGAATAGGACGAATCATATGTCCATATTTCGCTGATGCACTGCAGCTACTGTTGCTGGACTTTGCAAAACCTAATCAAGCCTATAATGATTTGCTGGTTAAATGTGTACACAATCAATAGGGGAGTCAGTAATCTCGGGGGAAAGAAGCCATGGTCACGCAATGCTGAACAAGCTCGTGTGGTGAAAGCTTCGTTATGATGGAATGTTTCCTGAGAAATAAGAGGGGAGGGAGAAAGAGAGAGAGAGAGAGAGAGAGAGAGAGAGAGAGAGAGAGAGAGAGAGAGAGAGAGAGAGACAGACAGAGACAGAGACAGAGACAGAGACAGAGACAGAGACAGAGACAGAGACAGAGACAGAGACAGAGACAGAGACAGAGACAGAAAGGAAGAGATAGAGAGAGGAGCGAGAGAGAACGAGGAAGAAGGGGAGGGAGAGAGATAAAGACCGAGAAAGAGAATGGGAGAGAAAGCGACCGAAAGAAAGAGAAGGGGAGGAAGGGAGAGATAAAGAGAGAGAGAGAAATTGAATAATTAGTGAAAATCTTCTGTGGAGATATGGAGACAGAAACAGAGAAAGGGGGAGAAAAAGAGGGAAGAATGGTGAGTGAGAAAGGGAAAGAAAAGATGTGAGGAAGCGGGAAGGAGAGAGAGAGAAGAGTGGGAAACAGATGAGAGAGAGAGAGAGAGAGAGAGAGAGAGAGAGAGAGAGAGAGAGAGAGAGAGAGAGAGAGAGAGAGAGAGAGAGAGAGAGAGAGAGAGAGAGAAATTTCAGAGCTATCAATTAGTCAATTAGTGCAGCTAACACTTACAGTAATTTGTTTTTATTTTCAGAGTGATACATCCGGCGACTACAAAAAGGCTCTACAAAAAGAGAGAGAGAGGCTGGCAGAAAAAAGCAAGGTGTTGAGTGAGAGAATGACACAGTGAATAAAAGAGAGAGAGAGAGAGAGAGAGAGAGGGAGAGAGAGAGACTGGCAGAAGAAGCATGGTGCTGAGGGAGAGAAAGAGAGAGGGGTTGCAAAGAGAGCAAGGGAGATAGAGAAAAGGAGCAAACAAAGAGATCGAGAGAAAGAGAAAGAGGGGGAGAGAAAATACTGTGGTGTTCTGAAAGCTTAATTAAGATCGAATGCAATGCTCACTGTCTATTTGCTTAACAAAGTGAATTGTTACTAAAATTCACGCATAGAACTTTCACTGGCAACCTTGCTGAGAAATGTTTTTATCTTTGCGTAGGTTTGCATACCTTTAGTTATCATTTACCTGTGGCAACAGTTAGAATCCCTTTGCAGCAGCAACAGCAACGTGGTGATTTGTATAATTTATGCATAATTAATCGCATACATTTACTTGTCTTCCCTTGCAGCATTTGCTTACTGTTGTGGTAACTAGAATGAATTACAGCACAGTGGCTGTGTGGCAAACTGATAACTGTAGAAACGATGATGATAATAGATGATGATGATGATGATGACGATGACGATGACGATGATAATGATGACGATGACGACGATGATGATGATGATGATGATGATGATGATCATAATAATAATAATAATAATAATAATAATAATAATAATAATAATAATAATAATAATAATAATAATAATAATAATAATAATAATAATAATAAAATAATAATAATAATATCAACAACAACAATAACAGCAAGATGATGATGATTATAGGCGATGCAAGTGATGAAATAAAAATGTTTCAACCTTATGTGGAATTTGAGTAAACACATTTAACGAAAAACTAAATCTTCTCTTTCTTCCTCTTCCTCATCCCTCTCTCTCACTCTCTTTCTCTCTCTCTGTCTTTCTTTCTCTCTCTCTCTCTCTCTCCTCCCTCCCTCTCTCTCTCTCTCTCTCTCTCTCTCTTTTCTTCTTCCCCCTCTCTCTCTCTCTCGCTCTTTCTCTCTTCTCGCTGTCTCTCTTTTTTCTTCCCCCTCTCTCTCCTTCCTCCTCTCCCTCTCATTCTCTCCCCTCTCTCTCTCCTTCCTCCTCCTCTCTCTCTCTCTTTCTCTCATTCTCTCTCCTTTCTCCTATCTATTTCCTTTCTCACTACAAAGAATAATTACCTAGGACAGGTTTGCTAAAAGCATAAGGAACTATGCAATGCTGCCCCCAGATTTTATTACAACTCACAGGACCATTTAATATACACATTAGCCGAACATCGCGCATTAATATTCCACAGGGAAACAAGAATATAATCCCTTTAAATAAATGATGGTAGGATTAATATTTAGTAAGTCCTGCTCTGTGGCGGAGTAAGGGGGAGCAAGAAAACCTCCGAGTCTGCCCCCTTTGATCTGCCTTATATTATGCCTTCCATGAACTTAATAAATTACGTAATTTAAGGAAATTAAAAAAAGTGGAAATTCGCGGAGAAATCTAAAGATTCTCAAGGGTTCAAAACTGATAATAATGAAGGGGCATAACTACGTTGTGTAAAGGTCACCTAGGCCTCTGAAGATTCATCCTTACTCAGTACCACCTCTTCGTGTTTGGATACGCCCCCGCCGTTCTGCATAAAACAAACGGCGGAGCTGTTTCTCATCATGGCGGCGTGGTGCAAAATAAATGCGGTTATGCAATATTCATGAAACGATTGAAAGCAAAAAGCTAATTTATTGAATCTAATTAGCACTCCGAAAATTACTCGCCTAATTAACGTTGCTAATCACGTCACGGGTGAAAAGTATGCTGCTGATAATTATGCGCAAATCGAGGCTACGAAAAAGGTGAGGTAGCGAAGCCATTTATAAACTTAAAATTTCAAATTCAGTTTGTACAGGTACTCGCAGTATTATTGGAAAAATAACTTTTTTGCTTGGAAAAACAAGACAGGATGATTTTTCAGATACTACCCCATTTTCAAGTCCGGTGAAAAGTATACACAATTAATGCTGCATAAGCCTTTCCGATAATTAAATAATAGATAAAAACTTAATTAACGGCGGTCGAGCCCAACTATTGGTGACATCACAAACTAACATAATTTTCATCAGCAAAAATATTCCTTGAGCGTGTTGCCCCTGTTTGTAAAAGAGAAAATTGAAGTAGAGTGCTACTGTAAGTGATTCAATGTGTTGTACTAAAGCTCGGTAAGTTTTACGATAAAAATCCAAATTTCAAATCAACCGCTATGCTCACGCGTAAGCTGTCGAACGTGTGTAGTACGTCACAAACGAACACCTATGAACTTACTTGAAAACGGGGTAGAATACTCAGCCTTCTGTTTTTTCTTGTACTAATTTTGTAGTCCCTCCAAATCTTCTTTAAGTATCTGACGCGCGTCACTACGGTCTGTAAGCCATAGACCTGCATGCTGCTCCTCAACTGTGTAGTACAAGTCGAGTATTCTATTTACCAGAAGAAAATTATGCGTGTTTGTGATTGCTGCATGATAGAGGGAGCTTGAAACTCAATCAACATGAAGAGAAATTCAATATAATTCAAACTTAATTATAAATTGCGCAATTAAAGCCCCGGATTTCTGTCGCGGCCAGCTCGTGTAGATAGAGACGAATCAATACCTCACTTGCGGTTACCAGAACACTTAATGCAAATGTGTGTTCAAATGCTTCCATTCTGGCTGTAACAATCGCTTAACAACCCGAGTATGCAGAGTGCTTGTCCAGTCCAAGAGCTAGTTGCTATTAGTTGTTCACATGTACCAGCTGGCGCCAAAAAAATGCGCCTAAATTTGACGTACGGTAGAAAGCACACATCTTAACACCAATTACAATACTGCAAAAGTGTTTCTGATGGTTAAATCATAGATTAAATAACAGTTTACTTAACGGCGGGTGAGCCCAGCTGTTAATGACATCACAGACGAACGATATTCCGTGAGCGTGTTGCATGTGCTCGCAAAAGCGAAAATTAAAGCACAGTGCTACTTTACTAAATCCAGTGTTATATACAATGACGGGTAAATTTAAAATTTAAAAACCTCCAACATGTGCACTACGTCATAACTGTGCAGTTTTTGTGCAACGCATTTCCGGAATGCAGGTGCTGTGTCCATCTAAATAGCGCACGACGAAATTCATGTTACTGGGCGCGAACGTGATTTTAAATTTCTGTGCTTATAATTCTTTACGTAATTACGAAAGCGATAGTAATTGTTAAAGAAACAATTACGATTGTTTTCAACATTTTACACACCATAGTCCAAATTATGGCCAAATTTTGATGAAATAGAGACTAACTGGATACAGCTGTCAAAGTTTCAGAAATATTTCCTAACGCCATTTTAACATTTTTTTACATTTTTACAAAATTTTGCATTTTGACGCGTTGTCCCGTGGCACTAAAAGTTCAAGAAATAGTCCTAGGTCACTAATCGTACAACCAAATGAAAGCCCACAAGCAATTTCCTATTGAACCCTAATAGTAGCCAAGTGTCAATCTGTGAACGTTATGGATATTTTTTAATAATAATAAATCTTTATTCAAGAAATGAACGTATATACAAAAAGGTGCCTCTTTTTGCAGGCTCAGATCAACAATTTACATTTTCATATAACAAATCTTTTAAATATTTCCAGTTTCACCCTATGTACAAGGAATAACATATTATACTTAAATTAGATTTAATTTCAAATGATTCACAAGTATTATACACATGAATTAAAAGTTATAAAGCTCCAAAGTGCAGGACTATTTCTTGACTTTTTAGATTCCCGGGACAGCGGGCCAAAATGTAAAATTGTACAAACAAATGTCCAGAACGTGGTCAGAACGACCTAAAGAATCATTCCTGATAGTTTGGTAGCTGTATCCAATCAGTCCCGTTTTTGGCTAACAGACGGTTTAGTCTAGTGGTAATGCGTCTGCTTTCCGTCTGGGAGGTCGTGAGTTCGAACCAGCGGCCGGGTCATACCAAAGACTTTAAAAACGGGTACCTGCTTTGTCCTGCCTGACGCGTTGTATTTTAGGGTAATAATGTAGTTGTAGGTTGTTATTTACAGTCAGCGATAAAAGCTCTTTGAGCTAATGTTAATTGTTGACCCAAAAGCCGACTTTAAATAATAATAATAATAATAAACTACTGATTTTGTGAAATGGATACTCATGACGTATCCAAGGTCACTAATCATACCACCATACGAAAGCCCAAATGTATCTTCCTATTCGTCCCTAATAGTAATCAAGCGTCTATCTGTGAACGTTTTGGAGTTACAAGCCTCCAAAGAACAGGATCATTTGTTGACCTTCTAGTGTTCGCGGACAGCGGGTCAAAATGCAAAATTTTATATAAATGTCCAGAACGTTGTTAGAATGGCCTAATAGAGACTCATTCCTGAAAGTTTGGCAGCTGTATCCAGTCCCCTTTTTTCGGCTAACACGCCGAACAATTCGATTAATCTTAACTATAGTTTGCAAATGGACCCTGTTTTCTCCAAGGCAGTATTATAGATTTGCTACACATCTTTCGGTTTTGCTCATATACACCACTTCTGATGGGAGCCTTAATTTAATTACGTAATCAGAACTGCTCTACGTCTTGGAGCCTTTCGGGAAGAAATATCCCGCTTTCCTTAGGGATAATTTTGCCGGCAACTTTTATATTTGACACAATGATATCAGGTAAGCCTTCTGACGAAATGCAATTTCAACAGTTTACCACAAATATTCTCAGTCATTGCACTGTGGTTGTCAAATATTTACATAGCGTCTCGACTGCGGGAATTCATCGACGAAAATGCACACAAATATGTCAGATTTCGATATGATTTTCTCGCAAAGATATTTGCCAAAAACGTTTGAGTAACGCTAGCGGCACGTATCACGCGATTTCAAGCTACAGAGAAAGAGTTAAGTGACTTATTCTTAAAGGAAAGAACAAGTCACTCAGTATGCTGGGTTTATTTTACTGCTATCACTTAAACTGTTTGTGGTGTGCTAAAGGAAAGAACAAGTCACTCAGTATGCTGGGTTTATTTTACTGCTATCGCTTAAACTTAGAAAAATATAACGAAGATAATTGCAGCGAGTGTGCTACGAATGCTCTAATTATTTTTCCAAACTTTACACAATGTTATCTAAACTTATTTCAAACGATGTGCGGTCAAAATGACCCCGCCTAACGGTCACCGTGGATGTTAAATTACACAAGTTTTATGCAGCGTTACTACTAACGCAAGCCCTGTGCGCAATGTAATACAAAATTTTCAAACGAATTTTTTAAGATTTACGTAAGTAAACAGCTTTCTTGTTCTTTGAGACAAATTATACCTACTGCTTTTGAAATTTACCAGGAAAGCTATTTTTAGAGTGGCTACCACGTGGTTTTTCTATCTGCACTGACTGGTTGTTTCATATTGATCATGTCAGTTTTTCCAAGTCTTTGTAAACTCATCTTCTCGGCAGCTTTCTTATAAAACTCAACGTTTTTATTTGCTGGACGGGATAAGCCGATGAAATGCAGCATCACGGAAAGCTTTTACTGAATCAGGATGCTATTACTGAAAGGTTAAAACCAACAGATGCTGTGAAACGTCAGAATCTATCGTCCATCAAGTAAATAAGACTGCACCTGCGCCTTATAGCTACCGAAAAAATAAATAGGCCTACTGGTGTCTTGCTGACATGCTGCAGAGCTACAGGATAACTACTCAAAAATCAATAACTTCTGCAATTGAACTAAACATTAACCCTTTCATCCCAAATTATTTTTTTAATAAAATTTTTTTTTGGCTTGGTACTTTTGTTCAGTATGTCCATCTTGTTTACACATAATAATTATTTTTTTCTACCTGTGCCCGCGTGCTAAATATAGCCTGTATCCCACGGGATACATTGGGATTCAATGGTTGCTAAACATGACTTTTTTAAAAACACAACAAAAGCAAAAAATGTGCTTCATTTTGCAACTGCTGATAATTTTTTAAAGTATTTCAGACATTTAGTGTGCATGCTATGCTGATCTGTACAAAGCCGTCTCTAAAGTACTGTACCTTGCGCAGTTTTTTATACTATGTAGATTTTCTAGTTTGCCATTTTATCACCATTTTTAGTCTATTGTTATTGGCTTAAATCAAAATAACTATTAACAGATCAAATAACTGTCAGTTTTAAAATTTTATTAATTTTAAAGGCAGAAAATATTCTCGTATCCCACGGGATACAACGGGTATGAAAGGGTTAAAGGAAAACTCGACCAAATCTTGAACTATAACTCATAACTATTTATTCTTTAAAACATTGAAAGGAAAACATACTCTTTTTTTCAAAAATGACTTAAATGAAAAAAATCATTGCCACACAAACACAATTTCGCATTCGCTTCACTTGTATTTAATCTATTATTTAATAAGCAGAAACGCTTTTCCTGTATTATTGGTGTTAAAATGTATCGGACTTGAAATTGGGGTAGTACGTGAAAAAACTCATCATATCTTTCTTTAACTTGACTCAAAAAACGGCTCCCCTTCAAACGAAATAAGTAAATTGTTTCATCGTTCTTAGTACAAAAGCTCTTCCTCTTAGTACAAGACTGCATATTATAGTTAAAGAACTATTTACTTACGAAACTTTAATGACAATGCAAACAACGAAAATCAATAATTTCTAAATCAAATTCATGCGAATTTTCCCCTAAAATTTTCAGTTTCGTAATAGTTGGGGAATAGCCTTCCTTTTACTCATAGATTCCCAAAAGAACAATGTCGGGCAAGGAACTACCAAACCAACAAATTTGCCTAAAGCGCATGCGCAAATAACTGTGACACTCCACAGAAATGGGAGATGGAAGGCAACTTCAAGAGCTTCGGAACTGTTGAAAAATTGACCGCTTAGCGAACAATCAGTCACAGGAATCCATTTGCTAGGAATTGACTGATCGTTTGGCTTGAAATAAGATTGCTCTTCTTGGAACTAATCGTCTGAGCAACCATTCCCAGGACAATAAACATTCAGCGTGCTGGACTGCCACGTTTAACGAAATGAAAAGTAATATTTCAACTTCGACTCGTTTGAAATTGAAGCTGAATATTGATGTTCAAGTAGGCACCGTTTTCACATTAATACTCGTTTCTTCCCGAAGTCAAACAAAAAGGTTTCCATTATTAACACTTGCAGCTACCGCTGATAGGTCCACGTAAAGTGATGGAAGTGGTGCTGATAAGCCACTGGCATAGCAGTGTCTAGCATACAGTGCAAACTTGCTTTACAATGGACCATTTTATATTAAGATCTTGTTGCTAAATTTGAGCAAAATGCGCCTTAAGTTTGGGCAGTTTTTTAGATTATAATTACTTGAGATTATGTTAATTTACATTTTTGTGTTACTAGACAGGGAACTTGCTTCATTAATAATCTTGATTTTAGCAATCACTTTAATACTGTTTGTTTAACATCACTGTAAATAATGTTATATGCACCATTAAAAAAGCTAATTAATGAATGTGCAATATGTAATGTTGTAGAATTCACTCTGTTCATGTAAACTGTATGATAAAAGAGAAATAATTAATAAGATTTACATCTTTTAAAGGTTTTTTAAAAACTTTGCTACTCTGAGCGCAGATCAAGGGGGCACCAGGCACCACCAACAGACTCAGGGAGCTGATTCCAGATTTTAATTATTCTTAAATAACTATGGAAGTTTTTGCTGAATTAATCAAAGTGGTTTATTTATGATATTGCAGCAATGATCAGGCTGAAATAACAACAACAAAATAATTACATATAATACTGCCATACCGCATAGAGTGTAAGTACAAATATAAATGTTTCGAATTATACTAATTTAAGAATTGTTCCTTTAATCACAAAAGTAAAATTGCAAATAATATACCGTTCTAAATGTTAAACATCTGCTTGACACTGCATGGAGTTCTTATTGTTAAATGTGTTAAAAATTGCCTCCTGGCAAACAGCAATATGGGTGCCTTCATATGCTGAAATCTTCGAGATCCTCTAATTCTGTTTGAGAAAAAGTTTTTAAAACAACCAAGTCGGCAGTGAGCGGGCTGTAACTTCAAGCGATGACTCCTGGTTACAATAGATAAAGGTGCTTTGGTAAAAATACATCTTTGTTTATAGCACTGTCACCATGTAATATAGAATAACACATTGTCAGATCACAATGTAATATAGAAAAACACATTGCCAGATCACAATGTAATATAGAACAACACATTGTCAGATCACTATGTAATATAGAACAACACATTGTCAGATCACAATGTAATATAGAACAACGCATTGTCAGATCACAAAGTAATATAGAATCACACATTGTCAGATCACAATGTAATATAGAATAACACATTGTCAGATCACAATGTAATATAGAACAACACATTGTCAAATCACTGTGTAATATAGAACAACACATTGTCAGATCACAATGTAATATAGAACAACGCATTGTCAGACCACTATGTAATATAGAACAACGCATTGTCAGATCACAATGTAATATAGAACAACGCATTGTCAGATCACAATGTAATATAGAACAACACATTGTCAAATCACAATGTAATATAGAATAACACATTGTCAGATCACTGTGTAATATAGAACAACACATTGTCAGATCACAATGTAATATAGAACAACGCATTGTCAGATCACTATGTAATATAGAACAACGCATTGTCAGATCACAATGTAATATAGAACAACACATTGTCAGATCACTGTGTAATATAGAACAACGCATTGTCAGATCACAATGTAATATAGAACAACACATTGTCAAATCACAATGTAATATAGAATAACACATTGTCAGATCACAGTTCTACGAAGTTCGAGTGGCTCAAAACGCTAATCGGTCAGTGTGTGACATACTGTCAAGTTTGCTATCAGTCAGGGTGTGACATACTGTCAAGTTTGCTATCAGTCAGGGTGTGACATACTGTCAAGTTTGCTATCAGTCAGGGTGTGACATACTGTCAAGTTTGCTATCAGTCAAGGTGTGACATACTGTCACGTTTGCTAATCAGTCAGGGTGTGACATACTGTCAAGTTTGCTATCAGTCAGGGTGTGACATACTGTCAAGTTTGCTATCAGTCAGGGTGTGACATACTGTCACGATTGCTCCTAGCAAATACTGCTTGCCGCTGTCGTCATCTCTTCCATTAATGATGATGACAAAAACTGCTATGTCTCTTTGAAAATTTCCCCGTTGATTGTATCAGCCAAATTTTAACAGCTTTATTTGTTTATTGGGTCACCTTTGAATTTCTCCAGTCGTTAAGGTGCAAAAATGACGAAGTTGAATTATTTGGAAATTGCGATTTTGTGTGAATTGCGCACCCACAAGCTCTTTTATCGAATTTTTACGATTGAATCAATGCGTTGCCGTCACGCGAAGGACTAATAAAAGAGATTCCTTTTATTGCGTCTCCGACTATAAAAATCAGATTTTCACTGAGACTACTGACAATGACAACACAAAGGCTGGACAACAGAGATGCATCCTTCCAGCAGAACTTTCATGATAAGGGAAGCCACTAAAAACAGGATGATTTTTCTTATACTGTCCATTTTCAAGTCCGAACATATATAGTTTAGCACAATTAATACTGCAAAAGCATTTCTCATAATTACATAATAGATTAAAATCTTAATTAATAGATACTAGCTAGCTGTTATAACTGTTACAACAGCGTGGGATTCGAGGCGTTGTCAAGTGTACACAAATGCGTTGTCTGGTATACTTAACCTTCGACCTTTTCACGATCATCATCAATCGCTGGAAGTGTGAAAAGGCTTGTTGCCGTTACAATTGCTTTGAGCATGACTTAAAACATTGAAACTAGAATTAGAGGTTAGTGCTTCCTAGTGGGTTTAAGTTTGGGGTTAGTAGCTTGCTACACGCGTAGATTATTTTTGGAGGATACGTGGGTCAAGGTTCATTGGTTGCCATGCCAACTGGCTCAACGACAAAGCAGCAGACTGTTGGACTAATTACCTAAAAATTACCTAATTATCTGCAGTTTTCTAAATAAGTATGTTCTGTTTGGTTATTCTTCCTTGTATTCATTTTGCTTATCAAATTTTATATCATTTTCGTACAAGCAGACTAAAACACCATCCTAGTCACTGAGTTTTGCTTTCGGTGCATTTCAAAATAACTATGTTCTGCTGGGTTATTCTACCTCGTATTCATCTTGGCTATCAAATTTTATATCATTTTCGTAAAACTGGACTGAAAAGCGATCCTAGTCACCGAGTTTTGCTTCCAGTGCATTTCAAAATAACTATGTTCTGCTGGGTTATTCTACCTCGTATTCATCTTGGCTATCAAATTTTATACCATTTTCGTGAAAGCAAACTTCATTATTTTCAACATCACGATACGCACATGATTATGCGTCAAGGGAATTGCCATTAATTTAGTTGCACGTCACAGACGACAAAAAGCACAATACGTTTTCGTGAGATGACAACTCTGATGAGAAAGCTAAAAGAGGAGCCCTGTCAGTTCAGCCATTTGCTGCAAATTTCAGAGATATGTAAGAACAATAACCGATGCTCGAATTGTCGTAATATTAGCAACACTAATTGTAATCGTAATTGCAATTTATCAGTGGCGGTTTCTAGCTAAAATTAGTGGGGGTGCTGATTCAGAAAATTTTTAGCCATTGTTTTAATACTGTGTAAAACGTAACAAACGTGTAATATTAATGTTGTAGTTATATTAGAAGATCAGTTGTTGAACGGCCTCTTTTCTTAACTGCAACTTTCTCACGGAGAGACAGTTGTGAAAAATTATGCTGTTGTAGTTCACTTACTGTCGCAGAACTCAATTCTTGCAACATTAACAATATTGCATTGAGCTACAGCACACATTAATACCTATTTTACTCAATTTTTACAACATTAACAATATTGCATTGAGCTGCAGCAACATTAATACTAATTTTAATCTATTCTTGGAACATTAACAACTTTGCATTGAGCTACAGCAACATTAATTCTTATTTATTCAATTCTTACAACATTAACAACATTGCATTGAGCTGCAGTAGTGTTAATACATATTTTACTCAATTCTTACAATATTAACAATATTGCATTGAGCTGCAGCAACATTAATACTAATTTTAATCTATTCTTGGAACATTAACAACTTTGCATTGAGCTACAGCAACATTAATTCTTATTTATTCAATTCTTACAACATTAACAACATTGCATTGAGCTGCAGTAGTGTTAATACATATTTTACTCAATTCTTGCAACGTTAACAACATTGCTTCGAAATGCAGCAATACTAGTGCTTATTTCACTTATTTTCTGCAGCATTAACAACATTTTACTTAGCTGGTACAACAACATTAACACTTATTTGACTCAGTTACTTGCACATTAACAACACAGCACATTACTCAACAACAACAACATTGGACAGAACAGCAGCTACGATTGTTCGCTGGAAACAACAATTTACATTGGAAAACTCATCAACTCTTCGTCTGACAGTGGCTGTAGTCGTTGCACGGAGCTGCTTAATGAATCTGTCAATGGGGATTGGAGCAGAGCTGAGATCACGTCACTCTGGCTTTCTGGATCGAGTAATTGATGAACAGCAAGACAAGCAAACTATATATTCTGCAGTTTAATTATCTGGTCAGTGGGCCAAATGTCTAATTTAAATGAGGTTTTGACTGAGAATAGTACAAAGAATGCCCACCAGCGTCGCTCGGATCCTCACTCGGAAATTGGCATTCTCTTAAAAAATGACAAACGCCTGGAAAGTGGCAATTATAGCAACTTTTTATATGAGTGCTAGTTAGCTTGTTTGGAGCCAATAAATGCAAAACTGCACGCAGGTTCAATCAGACAGATTGCTATCGCTCATTTGTAATCTTAATGAATGTGATGATTATCATTAATGATGGAATAATTCCACAATGTTAATCTTGAATTTAAGATAATATAAATAATTGATTATTTGCCCACGGAAATTTGGAGCTTAAAATTAATCGAATAAGAATCGTCTAATTAGTTAGAAACATTCAGGTATGAGCAGTACGCAAGCTTTATACAGCGTTGCTGCTAACGCAGGCTCTGTGTGCAATAAGACATCGTGTAAGTAAAATAAAATTTTAAGACGACTTTCATGCTTTATTTGTGAAGACTGTTTTCCTGTATTTATATTTTAAAGAAATTGACTTAGGGACACAATCAGTAGTTAAGCAATACTGCCAATACAAGATTTCTGCACCCAATACATTTATTAAAGTGATAACAGGAATTAGCCTTTTCACTGTTTCGTTGTGCGCACGCGCAGTTGCTGTAGGTCAAAGATTAAGTGTTAGCACAGCACCGCGTGTTAACTACAGCCGTCACGTGAATGTGTGTAAAGCAAAGCCGTCTGTCACATCAGTTCAATCACTTCAGTTGTTTTACGTAGACTTTGCTTAATTATGCATTGTGGTCGACCTGTTTAACGTTTTGTTCTACTCCAAGTGGCTTTCCACGTACCGTAAAGAGTTAAACTAACTTTAATTTTCATTTTACAACAGTAACATTCCAATCATCAGATGGGTGCTAATGGGATGCTGATATTGATTTCTTACCACCATTTGTCATACGCATTTTATTGCGTCATAGACACATGGCTGCCACGCTGATGATACCCGGGGAACCGGTATGCTTTTCAGCGGTTCGTCGGTCATTAACTGTGGCTTCATTAGATACCGTTTTTCCTTCGATGAAGCCATGTAAGTGTAACCCAGTAATTACCCCTTCAGCTTGTTGAAGCCATGCAGTACGGTTGATACAGAATCAGTCAAGTTCAGTGGCAAAAGAAAAGTTGCAAGATCATTTAATGCAAAGCAAAGGTTTCTTTGAAACCGACACTTAGAATTTGCGTATTTGTCGCATAGCCTTTTAACACTAAAACGGTTTAAGCAACTGAGTAAACTGTCTCAGTGAACAAGTAATTCCCTTGAATGCACGTATGCGTAAACCGTTTCAGAATGTGAACAAATTATTGCATGAATGGGTATAACACTTCAATTTATTATTCTAAATTTATTTCATACATTTAAAAGTACATAGCATTATATAAAAAATTAAAAAAACGCTCAGCTGTACTATAAAATTACGATAGAAACTAATAAAATATTTACATATATACATATGCAACCAGAAACAAAACATAAAAACACAAGACAAATCACTAAAAAATACAATATACAGAGGCACAAAATCCAACAAAAGTCACCTTTGCAATGGTAAAAATTGTTGGTTTCATAATGCAAAACGCAGTTTGTACCAATTCGTTCATAAAACTGTATTGCGATATGCAGAGTAAACATACAATTTATCGATGATATCATTAGGTATTTCTGCCAGCCCATTACATAAAGGATGCTGTTATCTTTATTGTAATTACATCCTAGTTAGGAAAATTAAAATTTACAAATTTTTCGCGAATGCTGCATCTTCCCATAATATTTAAAGAGCCTACGAAATGCATTATTGTGGGCCACCTTTAAAAAAAGTGTAGCTGTTTTGGAAAAAGTTGCACCAAAGGCGCATGCGTAAAATTGATAATGAGGAATTACGTATGTTGTATTTGAGAGAGTGAAGCACCATTTATTTACATACTAAATAATACGTAAACAATACAGGTTTATAAAAATTAATTTTAAAACCTCTCAGTACGTTAAACATCCACTGTGTGCCTCTCCGTTTGAAAACCAGTAAACCACCTCAGTGTGAAAATGGACAAACCGTCTCAGTAAGCAGAGGAGTAAAGCATTTCAGTTTATGGATGAATAAACCAATTCGTTTGCGGAAGAGTAAACCGTTTCGGGAAGTCTATGAACAAACCGCTTCAGTGTGTGAATATACCACATCAAAGTGTGACAACAGCAGCCATACACTAACGTACGTAAATAAACAAAGCATCTCTACACCCCATTCTTCCCGGAAAGACGGAAGAGAATAAAATTCCCTGTTGACAGACGTAAATGGCCTGGTAAGTCGTTTAGATGCAAACAAGACATTTTACTTGATTAAATTTCAAAACAAACGTGCAAAGACACGCGCTCAAATCAGAAAAGCTTTACACATTTATTTGCGTTTGTCAACATGCACGAGACCTGCTAATAAGCCTTTTCGCAGTTTCGTTGTGCGCACGCGCAATTGTTGCAGGTCAAATGTTAAACTACCAGGCAACGCATTTGTATACACTTCACAACGCCTCGCAGGCCATCCTATTGTAATAGTAGCAGTTCTAACAATTAACTAGAACCTTGCCTAGTTCATTTTTTCTTGTTCTCAAGCAAGATCCTGCTAGTAAATTACCCTTAAGTGCAGACTAATGCATAATTAAATAAAGTCCTTATTTAAATTAATTAAATAAGTGACTTTACGGAACTGATGCTGCAGACGACTTTGCTTTACATACATGTTGCGCGTCGAATGCAGTTAAGACGCGTTGCTGTGATACACTTAACCATTCATCTTCAGCAACTGCGCGTGCGCACAGTGAAACTTTGAAAAGGCTTTTTAACAGACATCTGTAATTGTTTCTCTCATAAAAAATTAAGGAAATGAAGTTCTCATAAAATACATAAATACCCGCGCGGCAGTCTCTGGCAGGCATTTTTTCTATTAAACCGACAGTGAAATATTAAACCGGGTAGCAATATATAAATTATGCATATAAACAAACCGTGTTCTTACCAAAACCTTTGATTCCCTTGTTAGAAGCGTGCGATGGACATGGTAAAATATATTACATAAGCAAACGCAGATCAAAGTCTTTGGCGCCAATTTGCAAAATGAAACGCACCCGAGCGATAGATCGTCAGACTTGGGGGAAATTCGGATCTTGTTCTTAACGTTTTATGTAATTTTCTTCGGCGCACCGTTTCAACCAAAAGCAATCTTCCCGGAGATCGGCTCTTGCAAGGCTCATAAAATTGCGTTAACTGTCGACCTGACGAACTGGTCGCCGTGAATTTAAATAAGCTAATTTGAATCGAGTCGCTGAGCAAAGGCCGTGTCAAGATTGCGGAATTTTTTTATCCGGTAATCCTATTTAGAAAATGCGAACAGACGAGTGGCGGTAATGAAGTGGTTCGGAGTTAATATTGCAGTGATGAGAAGGTTATTGGACTGCAGTGTTTGTGTTAATTGTTTCTGTTGTCGTCAAATTATCTTCTTCTTTCTATAAATCATTTAAGCATTTTACGCACATAAGTAACTCGGGTAAATTTAAAAAAAAATTGGTCGGCCAAGAAGGGACGTTTTGGAAAGAAAACATTTTGCATTAGAGAGAAAGAGAAGGAAAAGAGAACGATAGGGGAGATTGAGGAATGTGGCAGCGAGAGAGAGAGAGGGGGAGGGAAAGAGAGAGGGAGAGGGAGAGAGATACAGATGAAGAGGCAGAGTAACGAAGTGAGAGCTAGAGAGAGAGAGAGAGAGAGAGGGGGGGAGGGAAAGAGAGAGGGAGAGAGATACAGATGAAGAGGCAGAGTAACGAAGTGAGAGCTAGAGAGAGAGAGAGGGGGGAGGGGGAGAGAGAGGGAGAGGGAAAGAGAGAGGGAGACAGATACAGATGAAGAGGCAGAGTAACGAAGTGAGAACTAGAGAGAGAGAGAGAGAGAGAGAGAGTAGATAGGGAGGGAGAGGGAGAACGAGAAGGGAAAGGAGGGATAGAAGGAGATAGTGAGAGAAAGAGAGGGAGGATGAGGAAGTGAGCGAGAAAGTGACAAAGAGAAAGTGAGAGAGAGAGAGAGAGAGAAGAGGGAAAGAAAAAACAAAAATCTACACACAAAGGCAATGAAAGGCATAAACGAAAGCAAAGATAATCTGTAAGAGATAATCTGATTGAACGAATCTGAGGACAATTTAAAACCTAAATTAATTAAGCTAACTTAATTATATTCTCCCCAGAATCTCCGCACACGAGAATATTCACTCCTTTCACGTATCCGACTTTACCTTCGTCCTTCGCCATTATCACCCTTTCCCGAAATTCCTGTTTAACTTCCTCTTCCGCCCACGCGGTGCCCGGCCAGGTTAATTTTTTGGCAACGAACCAAGCACCTCCACCAAACTTCAAGGTCCTTCCTGCATTCCAGTCAAGATTAGAGGAGAATCCACTCACGACTAACAATAATTGCATTACCCACTGACGCATATAGTGAAATGCAAAGACCTTTGTATTACAATAGTATATTTCAGGACGGACACTTAATCACCACCACATTGGGTATATATTCATTGTAATAATATCATAATGAGGCGTTTAATGCTTTTGAATCGATGCCTGACACACCTGCATGGTTATATAGGCGTTACGTAACCCAGGTGAGCTCAATTCGTGATTATTCAAAACTGCTGATTCATTGATTTTTCTCTAAATCTCAAATGACAGCCATTGTGTTACGAGTGATGCAACTGAGTGTTTGCATCGTGACGAAGTTTGAAAGCAACTAAGTTTTTTATCAGGAAGCGTGAATTCTTTCTACTCTGTCACTGACCTTGAACGTAGCTCTAGGTTTCTAGAACGTTCTGTTATCTTCCACTAGAGGCCCAAACGAATCTCTCCGAATTAAGGGTTATGATTATTGCTTGGATTAAGCCCGGCCAAGTGAAATATGGACCATTTAATGAAGAGAAGCCCATTAATTAGGATTTGGAACATGGTAGTTGACAGAAAATAAGTGAATACAATACTTATTCTAATTCAGCGGGTCCACGCAGTTTGCAATTGGTTAGAAATTTCATTCAAATTAGCAACAACAACAACAAATCACAATTAATGAAATCTATTTAATACAGAGACGTTCGTTGGTTAGGAGCTGCAATTTGGTAAAAGTTTACAGAAAATCAAAGTTAACCAAATCTGTCTTACTGCAGACAGGTCGAAAACAGAGTAACCAGACTAAAGAAAAAAATCATTAGCAGTCAGTTGAATCGAGACATGAATAAATTTTATGTCATAATTAACGTTCTGACATCAACTTGTTTTGACATCAAACTAAGATGTTATCAACATAGATTTTATGACAGAATCTGCAAAAATGAAAGCATATTTACCTCATAGAATAGAATATTAAAATTGAAAATGGATCAATTTCATAGCAATAATGAAATTGTGAAGGGAAAAAACGAGCACTTCTATGGTAAGCATTTATTTATGTCGTTCAAAATTTCATAATTATTATAAAATTTATGCATTCACAATTTTCTTATTTCATTCTATAATGTAAATGTATTTTCATTCTTACAGATGCTCTTATAATTTCTACGCATCTTGCTTTGATTTTGAAACGTCTGTTATGAAATAAATCATGTCTCTATTCAAATGGGTAATTAGTGATTCTTTTCTTGTGAAACGTCGCTTTCCCAGTCTAAATGTGTTTCCCAACCGGATCCATTTTAATGGAAAGACGGCAATTGATTAAGACTTGCATTTATTATGAGAAAATCAAATCCATTTTAACATGTCTGTATGTAACATTATCTTCTTCTTACCACGTACATGTACAGCATAGATGCAAGGTCAACTTACGTGTCAAAATTTTCTAAATTCTTTACATACCTCAGCCTTAACAGTTTTTTTCGACCGCATTATCAAAGTATTGTAACAACTAAGCCTTTACAACTCATTAAACATGCAAGCTACCTGGTCAGCTCGCCTAGCGTGTATAAGTGACCACTTGAGCAAGAAAAGTGAACTTTAGAGGAGGAACCTCTCGTCAAGTAAAAGTGCAAATCCACCTAAGTGACTGAGAGATGAAAAGGAAGGAGAATGTAACAGCCGAACGAGCGAAAAATGGAGCAAAAAATGACAGTAAGTCCCTCTTAACCTCTCACTGGTGATGCTTCCTGCCGTTAGAATTGTCTGTTATTCTGTTAGATGGTCAAAGAAAGTTCTTTGTTGCATAAAAAATCGATAACTTTTACCACTTTCCGCGTTTTTTGTTCATCTGCTCAAAACTTTTTACCCACAATTGGTTAGTTAGTTAGTCATTTATACTGGTACACTGGTAGTACTAGTAATAACTGAGTATAGCAAATATGTTAGCAGAAAGTAACATATTCCACAGGTAAGAGGTCGGGGGAAAATGGTTTATAGGCAGACTGAGGGCCTGAAATTTCTTGCACTGTTTTATAGTGTGCACTCTATCTTTGTTTGCAAACTATAGGTAACAGAAACAAACCAATTAAGTCACTGTTGTTGTTGCTTTCGTCGTCGTCGTCGTCGTCGTCGTCGTCGTCGTCGTTCTTATAATAATGTTACACCACATGCAAATTGTTTTTGCACGTTTGCTTTTGAACCAGTGCACCACTGATTACCATTACATGCATCATTTAAGTTACAGTGACCTGACCGGCGTATGGTTTGTTCACCAGTCCGTCTCTCTACATTCATTACTAAATTCACAGCTGTATGTAAAAACGTACTAAGTTTAAATGAGAAAAAGTACTGTGAACTGTGAACTGCAACTGAAATCAGACAACCGAATCGATACATTTCTAATCTATGCTGCAAACTGGCCCAATTGTTTCTGAGAAAAATCACTCTTCTGTAAAAATTTGGTGCGCCCAGATTTCAGAGATCTCCTCTATACTTCACGATGCCCCGCATTTTACAACAATTGTTATAAAATTGTCGCTTACTTCCAGGTAAAGACTGCGGCTGTGTGAAAAAGGGCGAATTCAAAAAGGGACTGAGAAGGTATCTGCTGTTACCACCCTGAAGATCTGTCCCAAATACAAAACAACAACAAAAGTTACTTTCACAATAATCACTTAGGTACAAAAAACGTCGCTGCGAACTGAAAAAGCTCCCTCTTTGACAACATTCAAACTTCAACTGATTTTTGTCTACCTTCTCTGAGCTGGATCCAACCTCTGCGCGAACATGTTTTATGCCCTTGTTTTACAACCGTTTAAAGGCTGAATTAGAGCTTTTTTACCTACAACTAAAGAGTTGAACTTCATTTGCGCCTGTAGTTTATAATTAGAACATTATCCACATCATTCAGCCCCCAGAAAATAGCAATTATGAGTTTAGTTTGTGGGTAGATTCACAATTATTTATTTAATTGTCTGTTTACTTACTTATTTATTTATTTATTTGCTTGCTTGTTTATTTTTTATTTATTTACTTATATATACAGTATATGTGTAAGTATAATTGTTTATTTGTTTATTTATTTACTCATTTATTTATTTAGATACATTTTTTAAACTCACGTTTTATTGATTTTTTAAACCGTCAATTATTGATTTTTTTTTAATCTAACATTTATTACGTATATAAGTTATAACAAAATTTCATAATATTATATAATGAAATGTAGGGCCTAATATAATAAACAGATATATCATAACAGATATATCATCAAATTTAATGTTACATCACATGTAATATAATAGAGTAATTAGCACCGTTTACATCGTTACATCATCATCATCAGCAGCAGCAGCAGCAGCAACAACAACAACAACAACATACACGGCTTCTAGTTTTCCCCTTTCGAACCCTAAACAAAGTTTGTAAAGCATTATTGTAAAACACCCTCTTTTCATCAACAAATCTGAAACACCTGTCTTTATTTTGCTTTTATAAAAAAGAGTCTTGAAGCCATAGTTTAGCCAGGTGCTCTAGAGGCCTTCTTGGTTAGCTACTTAGTTACAATTAGTTGGTCTCGAGCTTGTGTTTTGCTCAGTTTCCATAGTAACGTAACTGTTAATGAGACAACTTGTAGGAGTCTGCCTAGCAAAACAGTGAGAGGTTTCTGCATTTTCAACTGCCAAAGCGATAAAATAACTGAGTGGTGACGGTGTTTGCGTAGCTATGAAAATTAAGTAGCGATCAGCAAGTGCCACGCGGATGGATGATTTTTTGTCTGTTTTCATTTTAAATCTCCCGCAATACTGTTCCGACCGCGCCATTACGTGACGTCATATACGCAAAACGTAAATCAGGGGAAGAAAAGGAAATGTTAAATTATGTCCCATTAAGCTTTCCATGCAAAGTTATACGACGTAGCATTTCACTTACCTGCTTGAAAGATTTATGTAACTAGAAAAGAAAATTATTAATTATTTAAAGTACTTTCACCAATTGGTAAAATGTCGCTTACTCACCTCAAAGTTGCACGGTACAATAGATATTGACAAGATACAGTAATTTAAAAAGTTTTCTTAGTTAGCGACATCTGCGCTACAAAAGCTCTGATTATTTTTTTAAACTTTACTCAGTGTTATCTAAACTTGTTTCAAGCGACCTAATCGTCAAAATGGCTGCGTCAACGTTTAAATTTACACGTTTTAAACAGCGTTGCGGCCGATGCATGGCAAAAGGCCGTAACTAAATGGTATAAAATTTCAAGACGATTTTTAAGCTTTATGTAAGTGGAGGGTTTTCCTGTGCTTTAACGTGACGTCATTTCCCTTGTCTGTCATTACACTTCATACACACTGCATTTAGCTACATTACAAGTTGTGTTAATTTTCCCTAACCTTGGCATTAATTAACTTGTATGCAACCAGAAATGCCAACGTTACTCGGTATACATCAAGAGCAGGTAACTTGGTTTATTTTATCGACGAACATCACAAAACAATATACAATACAATGTACATGTAAAAATCATTATCATTATCATTATGGTATTTGCATTGTTTGAGGCCTTCATACAAAAAAGCCTAGCAGCCAACAGAAAAATGCACTCCATAAAAGAGTACTTTCAATATTTTCAAGTCTCATCCTCGGCAATCTTGACTCTGTGTCTGTCTGATCCCTCGGCAAGAGAGGCAATTTTGTCTCCGCCTGTCTTATCCCTCGCCAAACGCGGCGATCTTGTCTCTGTTTCTGCATCTTTTCTTGACAAAGCTTGATCAGTTTTGTCATTCCGGTCGCGTAAAGCGAACAAAGGATTTAGCGAATAAACTTGTATTTTACTTGACAAGCCCAGATTTCTCCAAGGATTTAGAAGAGAAGGTTCTGCGGAAAAGAGGCACTTGAGCGTCAGGCTAATCGAATCCTGAATTCTTGATCCTGTCGAGAAACTTGTCTGCTAAAAAAACTTGCACGGTCACGCCAAAAACCGCCACTGACACGCCAAAATCCGCCAAAATAACAGACAACCAGAGAATTTAACAATTGCTAACATAGTCAATTCATACTCACTTTTTTATTCTGATCGTGTCAATGAAGACCAATGGCCATTCGACCTGACAGACTATAGTAATTAAGTAAATATATGAATGCAGGTCTAGAAAAATAAAAATTTCATAACTCTTTTGCCAGTGATACAAGATTTTATAAATCTTATTACCAATGCATACTGTCTTGTTGCATACAGGGCTTGTGTTAGCAGTAACGCTGTGTAAAACTTGTAAACGTAAACTCCCGCGAAGACCGTTATGCGCAGCCATTTTAGCGGTAAGTCGTTTAAAACAAGTTTAGATAACTTTGTGTAAAGCTTGAAAAAAGTCAGAGAATTCGTAACGCACTCTTCGCTAACTAAGCAAACTACTTTACATTGTCAATTAGATCAATGATGTGTTTTTGGTGAATCAGTGGTGCACAATGGGATAGCGAAACAGTGACATTTTACCAGGCGACGTAGAAATCGAGAATTTTCTTTTTCTTTTACATAAATCTTTCAAGCAGGTAAGCGTGATTCTAAGTAATATAACTTTGTATGGAAAGTTCTTTGGGATATGCTTAAAAATTCCCTTTTCTTTCCCTTTAAGTTCTGGATAAAATAATTCGCGTTGCATAGAGTTAATAGGAATTAATTTTCTGCAAGAAAATACCACATATAAGAAGCCCGAAAAAAACTGACTGGAACTGGAACCAGAAATTCTTTTAAGTAACAAAAGCGCACTCTTTTCGAAAACCTTTCAGGTAATAACATTATAATATTATTTTATTTTTTCCCTTAATTAAAAATGTACAATATGAAGCCAAGTGACACGAATGCGTAACCATGGAAACAGCCTGAAGCTATTGTCGAAGCAGCTCACTTGAAAGGCTCTAAATGACCTACTTAATGATAATAAAAACGTTAATCATCATTTTGACTTTGCGAGAAAGTAAAAAAAAAACAGCGCCATCAAGCGACAAAAAACGCAGTGTGTTTACGACACAATGAAATCTCACAAAACATCCAGAAGCTCGGAATTACGACTCTTGTATGAATATAAAATTCAATAAATCAACCAAAAATGGAATATGAGTCATTTTTCAGTGCCTTGGCAGGGAAATTGAATCTTAATTCCATTGGGCACAATATTACATGCTCTCAAACTCGCAGAGTGGAAACAAATTAAATGACGTGTGACGTCATAAATGCGCAAATTGAAATTTTTCTTCGTAATATAAGCAATAAGGCGTGTGCGCATGCGCACAGTATTCAACAGTTGGAGATTTTATCAGCCTATAATAGTTTGCTGATACAATAAAAGCCATTTCAAAGGCTATTATGTCAACATTACTTAGTAGGCCCACTGTCCTGCAGTTTACAACTGGAGGTACCGTTGACTTGTGAAAGCATGCGGCAAACAATAGTCCTGCAGTTAGCTTACAGTATGAACATTGAATCATGCATCCAGGGGTATGATTTTGTTCACCTCTTTATGCCAAGACTCCCTTCTCTCTTCAATGGAAAAAGTGCTTCCATCAGGGACATGATTTTGTTCACCTCTTTATGCCAAGACTCCCTTCTCTCTTCAATGGAAAAAGTGCTTTCATCAGGGACATGATTTTGTTCACCTCTTTATGCCAAGACTCCCTTCTCTCTTCAATGGGAAAAGTGCTTCCATCAGGGACATGATTTTGTTCACCTCTTTATGCCAAGACTCCCTTCTCTCTTCAATGGAAAAAGTGCTTCCATCAGGGACATGATTTTGTTCACCTCTTTATGCCAAGACTCCCTTCTCTCTTCAATGGAAAAAGTGCTTCCATCAGGGACATGATTTTGTTCACCTCTTTATGCAAAGACTCCCTTCTCTTCAATGGAAAAAGTGCTTCCATCAGGGACATGATTTTGTTCACCTCTTTATGCAAAGACTCCCTTCTGTTCAATGGAAAAAGTGCTTCCATCAGGGACATGATTTTGTTCACCTCTTTATGCAAAGACTCCCTTCTCTCTTCAATAGAAGAAGCGCTTCCATCAGGGACATGATTTTGTTCAACTCTTTATGCAAAGACTCCCTTCTCTCTTCAATGGAAAAAGTGCTTCCATCAGGGACATGATTTTGTTCACCTCTTTATGCCAAGACTCCCTTCTCTCTTCAATGGAAAAAGTGCTTCCATCAGGGACATGATTTTGTTCACCTCTTTATGCCAAGACTCCCTTCTCTCTTCAATGGAAAAAGTGCTTCCATCAGGGACATGATTTTGTTCAACTCTTTATGCAAAGACTCCCTTCTCTCTTCAATGGAAAAAGTGCTTCCATCAGGGACATGATTTTGTTCACCTCTTTATGCCAAGACGCCCTTCTCTCTTCAATGGAAAAAGTGCTTCCATCAGGGACATGATTCTGTTCAACTCTTTATGCCAAGACTCCCTTCTCTCTTCAGTGGAAAAAGTGCTTCCATCAGGGACATGATTTTGTTCACCTCTTTATGCCAAGACTCCCTTCTCTCTTCAATGGAAAAAGTGCTTCCATCAGGGACATGATTTTGTTCACCTCTTTATGCAAAGACTCCCTTCTCTCTTCAGTGGAAAAAGTGCTTCCATCAGGGACATGATTTTGTTCACCTCTTTATGCAAAGACTCCCTTCTGTTCAATGGAAAAAGTGCTTCCATCAGGGACATGATTTTGTTCACCTCTTTATGCAAAAACTCCCTTCTCTCTTCAATAGAAGAAGCGCTTCCATCAGGGACATGATTTTGTTCAACTCTTTATGCAAAGACTCCCTTCTCTTCAATGGAAAAAGTGCTTCCATCAGGGACATGATTTTGTTCACCTCTTTATGCAAAGACTCCCTTCTCTTCAATGGAAAAAGTGCTTCCATCAGGGACATGATTTTGTTCACCTCTTTATGCAAAGACTCCCTTCTCTCTTCAATGGAAAAAGTGCTTCCATCAGGGACATGATTTTGTTCAACTCTTTATGCAAAGACTCCCTTCTCTCTTCAATGGAAAAAGTGCTTCCATCAGGGACATGATTTTGTTCACCTCTTTATGCCAAGACGCCCTTCTCTCTTCAATGGAAAAAGTGCTTCCATCAGGGACATGATTCTGTTCAACTCTTTATGCCAAGACTCCCTTCTCTCTTCAGTGGAAAAAGTGCTTCCATCAGGGACATGATTCTGTTCAACTCTTTATGCCAAGACTCCCTTCTCTCTTCAATACAAGAAGCGCTTCCATCAGGGACATGATTCTGTTCAACTCTTTATGCCAAGACTCCCTTCTCTCTTCAATGGACAAAGTACTGAAGTGCTGAAGTGTTTAAATCTTTCTGGGTAAAATCTAAATATGTCAACATTTGCCTTCCTGCAGGTTTCCTGGCTTGTTGAAGAGCTATCTTCACTGGATTATCATCAGGTAGTCTAAGCATATGGCCAATCCATCTTAAACGGCATCTTTTTATTTTCTTGTTTAAGGTTCGTCTTTTACGTTTTCATATATACTTTTTCATCTTTATTTGAGATTTTCTTTGGCCATCTGATATTCACAATGTTTCTGTACTTTCGTGCCTTTGAAACACGTCAGCATATTCAAAACTCACAAAATATTTTAATAACAGGAAAATATCTTTCTAGAAACAAAAGTTAGAATATTCCCAGTCCTAGGTGAAACTGTATTTTTGTATAACTTTGAGCTGTGTACATTAAAACCAAATTATAAAGCCGAAATTGAAAGTAATAAACAAGTGCAGCACAGATCACGTAGCAATATGAGAAATCTATGAATGCGTTCAATACTAACCGTTGCAGTAAGCTATTACTAACATGTCCAGGCATTGTGTGCTTATAATTGTTAAGCTTTCTAGGAAATAATTAAAATGCCAATGAGTAATATGTGCTAGAAACGTTTTCAGGAAACCTAGCAAGTGTTACCATTGTATATTCTGCTAAATTTGCTTTATTAATAAACACAGTTTAACTTTCGCTAATAACAAAAATGAAGCCTGTTTGATTAAACTGATAAACACTGTGTTAACTTGGCTTCATTACATCATAGATGCTGTTGTGAACGGGTTAAGTGAGCTGTCACAAAACGCTGTCACAAACTCGAAAGAGTCAATGACTGAACAAAACAATATTAAAACATCAAAAACAGAAGCAGCTTTCTTTTTCAAGTGATCACGCTTGGACGGTGTGAACAGTGTTGGGCGAAACAGTGCTGTGTGGAAAGACTTAACCCTCAACTTGACCAGTCAAAGAGCTGCTGAGAGTTGTCCAAGTGGAGCATTTTCTAAGGAACAAAGGTGGCAAAGTTTTAAGCATTACCCTGTTTCTTACACGGTTCAGTGCACAGCAGGCCAGTCCAACAGTCAACGCAGTATAGTATCAACTTATATGTTAACGATGGTGGCAGGAAGGTATCTAGCTTGTTACAAACTGCCCGGAAACTGCTTCCAGGTCATAAAAATGCTGTGTTAAGCAATCTCTAGATCTAACGCATTAGACCATTGTCAAAAGAAAGTTGCTGCTTCTACAAAAGTGAAACAAACTCAGTGAACGCTGATGTAGGACAAGAAGAAGCCAAAATTGGAAAAGGAAATTCTTCTTTCTCGCTTCTCAGTTAAATATCACCTGCTGTTTTAAGCAATCTCTAGATCTAACGCATTAGACCATTGTCCAAAAGTAACCTCTGCCTGTTGTTGTTTGTACAAAAGTGAAACAAACTCAATGAAGGATGTTGTACGACAAGAAGAGGACAAAATTGGAAAAGTAAACACTTCCTACTCGCCTCTCAATTAAACACAAGCAACTAATAATCACCTCTAAGACGCCTCTTCTTCATGTCCTCTAAATTGCAAGGTAATTAGAGACTGAAGGAAAGCAATTAAGATGCTGTATCATCTGCCTGACATGAGTGGTAATTATGGGTAAACGTGGAGCAGACAGAATTTGACGCAAGGCAGCTGCGAGCTTTGACTAAATCGTGCTGCTCACTAATTGCTGTTGTCGCTTTCTGTTACGACCACGTGCTGTCTTACGAACGAACGAACGAACGAACAAGTAAACACCCGAACTTGTGAATACTTAAAAATAAAGAAATATAGAAACGAACAACCAAAGATTAAAGCAAGACAGGACCCAATCTTAAACTGTAGGTCAAAACAATCTACTATGTAAAATTTTGAAAGGAAACACTATTTTTCAAAAATGACTTACGTGAAAGAATTATTACCACACAAACACAATTTCACGTTCGTGCCACTAGTTCTTCGCTGTTACATGCATTTTGGCATTCGATAGTTAGACGAGCACTAGCGCTTGCATTTCGGAAACGCATTGCACGAAAAACAGGTGCTGTACCGCTCAGTTCAGATGTGTTAGTTTGTGACGAACTACACACGATCGACAGCTCATACGAGAGCACAACGGTAAATTTGAAATTTGAATTTTTATCTTAAAACTTGCCTAGTTTGAGTACAACACACTGAACATCTTACAATAGCACTGTACTTCAATTTTCGCTTTCGTAAACACGTGCAACACGCTCGTGGAATATTTTTGCTATTGAAAATAGTGTTAATTTGTGACGTCATCAACAGTTGGACTCGCCCCTCCGTAAATTAAGATTTCAATCTGTTATTTAATTATCAGAAACGCTTTTCCAGTATTAATTGTGTTAAAATGTGTACTTTTTATTGGACTTGAAAATGGGTTAGTATGTGAAAAATCATCCTGTCTTCCTCTAAATAATAATTACGTTAATTCCAGACTGCATTTAGCTAAAATACTTTTGTAGTACAAAATAACGAATATAATGTACATAGTGTAATATTTACAAATCTCCTGTACAACACAGAAAGTTACTATGACAACAGCTATTCATCACCTGCCTGCCGCCTCGCCGAATGTATCCAGGGAATAATTGCATTATAATAATTCCATTTCCCCATTTTCCCACGAAACCTAGAATAATGCAATGCTATCACGACATAACAGAGATAAAGTGCATGCAATAATGTGTTTGCAGATCTAAATGGTGCGGGGGGGGGGTCTGAATAAGGCTTTGTAGCTAATGGGCCTGTAAACTAAAAAGCCTATGACAGGTCTAATACCAAAGTGGTCACGATATGCGCTTAGATATACAAGTTACGCAACAGTAGGGCCTGCGTAGTAAACTGAAGGGGAGATTTACGTGATACCGCTTGCCATACTGACCATAGCTGACCATACTGGCCATGTCTTTTTGAGGAGACGCAGCCAATCACCATGAAAATACTTCGCTAGAGAGAGATTGCCAAGTAACTAAATTGACGGAAATGCGACAGCCAGGTAAACAGGAAGGTGTAGTTACCTGTACCTGAAATATTTGCTATGGGGGCAGTAGTCAAATTTCCCTTCCCAGTCGCTTCCGCACCAGCCTTTATTGTTCTTATGACGAACTTTTACTCACGAAAAGTTAAAATTAGCAAACAAAACTGCATGTGTAGGTAGAATTCACGTTCCGAGTTGCTGAGTTGTAGAGCCTAAATTCTGAATTGTTGTACCGTAGAGCCTAAGTTTTAAATTGTTGTACTGTAGGGCCTAAATTCTGAATTGTTGTACTGTAGAGCCTAAGTTTTAAATTGTTGTACTGTAGAGCCTAAATGCTAAATTGTTGTACCGTAGAGCCTAAATTCTAAATTGTTGTACTGTAGAGCCTAAATTCTAAATTGTTGTACCGTAGAGCCTAAATTCTAAATTGTTGTACTGTAGAGCCTAAGTTTTAAATTGTTGTACCGCAGGGCCTAGATTCTGAATTGTTGTACTGTAGAGCTTAAGTTTTAAATTGTTGTACTGTAAGGCCTAAATTCTGAATTGTTGTACCGTAGAGCCTAAGTTTTAAATTGTTGTACTGTAGAGCCTAAGTTTTAAATTGTTGTACTGTAGGGCCTAAATTCTGAATTGTTGTACTGTAGAGCCTAAGTTTTAAATTGTTGTACCGTAGAGCCTAAATTCTAAATTGTTGTACTGTAGAGCCTAAGTTTTAAATTGTTGTACCGTAGGGCCTAGATTCTGAATTGTTGTACTGTAGAGCTTAAGTTTTAAATTGTTGTACTGTAAGGCCTAAATTCTGAATTGTTGTACTGTAGAGCCTAAATTCTGAATTGTTGTACCGTAGAGCCTAAGTTTTAAATTGTTGTACTGTAGGGCCTAAATTCTGAATTGTTGTACTGTAGAGCCTAAGTTTTAAATTGTTGTACTGTAAAGCCTAAATTCTAAATTGTTGTACCGTAGAGCCTAAATTCTAAATTGTTGTACTGTAGAGCCTAAATTCTAAATTGTTGTACTGTAGAGCCTAAATTCTAAATTGTTGTACCGTAGAGCCTAAATTCTAAATTGTTGTACTGTAGAGCCTAAATTCTGAATTGGTGCACCGTAGAGCCTAAGTTTTAGATTGTTGTACTGTAGAGCCTAAATTCTAAATTGTTGTACTGTAGGGCATAAGCTCTAAATTGTTGTACTGTAGAGCCTAAATTCTAAATTGTTGTACTGTAGAGCCTAAGCTCTAAATTGTTGTACTGCGCAACGTAATTTCTAAGTTGTTCTATTGTAGATCATCGCTCCCCTTCTGGCGGATTACGACAAATTAAACAGAAATATTCGCATATTGTAAATAACTTGTTTACAATGATCACTTGTAATAAATTGGCAAAGATCAGAGTAAATCTTACCGACCGATTTGAACTTCAAGCTCTGCCCTAAACCTCAGTCTAAGGTATACCTCACGTGTTTACACGAAATCTTACAAGTTGCTTTTAGGTTAATGTAAGCAACAGCAAACATCGTGGAGAAAGTTCGCCGCCTGTCATGAACCAGATGAAAATCTGCTCCCTGGTTACATATAAAGCGCCACCTACATGAGATACAAGGTGGAGCAAGGTCAGAAGTCTGCTCCCTGATTACATATAAAACATTGTGAAGCAAGGTCAGAAGTCTGCTCCCTGATTACATATAAAACATTGTGAAGCAAGGTCAGAAGTCTGCTCCCTGATTACATAGAAAACAAGGTGAAGCAAGGTCAGAAGTCTGTTCCCTGGTTACATATAAGACAAGGTGAAGCAAGGTCAGAAGTCTGCTCCCTGGTTATATATAAAACAAGATGAAGCAAGGTCATAAGGCTGCTCCCTCGTTACATATAAAGCGCCACCTACATGAGATACAAGGTGAAAAAAATCACAAGACACAATCACTTGGTTTATAAGAATAAATAATAAATTAATCAATCAATCAATCACTATTTGAATAATTAAAATGCACAGCATGCAATAACATACAAGACGCACACAGAATATACTCCTAAACCACAATCAGCAGCAGCAGCACAAAAATGTGACCAATCATTACTACGCGCACAGACGTCTCAAATATAATGGTAAACATATGATAACTGTTTGTGGCGTGTTAAACAGAAAGTGACGAGGAAAAGAAACAACCAATTACGTGTTATCACGTTGACAGAGAAGAAAGAGAGATTTCCAATTTACTTGGCTTAAATTTATGCTGTTAGCTTTGTTAAATTTATTATGTTACAAATTTAATAACATAAATTTATTTATTGAATTTAACTTTTATTTTGGAACTTGCAACACTGTCCTTTTTGTTTCACAGAAGATTAGTTCCTCAAATGCACATCATGACGCTGCGTACAATGAATGCAAGCAGAATTACGCGGGTGCCCGCTAAATCCAAACCCTATTGAATCAAACTAAGTGAAACATGGTGAACAAAACAAATGTAGATTATAGATGGCTCCCCAGTCGAAACGTGCCATTTTCTTGTAATTATTTCCCAGGACTCAGTAAGTGAATAATGAATGTTGCCTTTCTAACATATTGCATTATCTTCGCACCGAATTTTTTCGGTTTTTCGTCATTCAGACGGACAAGAATTCATCACGGGAGCAACAATTGCGAGTGTCTGTCATTCTGTTATTTGGCCTTTTTTCACAGCATTTCAGCAAGACTTTATACACCCTGGAAGGAGGAAGGTTTTGAATGTAGCGAGACGCGGTAGGTCTGCAAAGATGAACCTCCACCGTCATAGGCCTAGCGTAAGTTGAAAAATACTTGTCAATATTTCCGGTCTTGCCAAGCTCATCTTCCAACCCAGCGTGCATCCATCCAGTTTAACTTTGAATAGGCATGCTTAACTTTTACGACTACTTTGACTATGTCCTGATTATTTATTAATTTTGATTGTTTACTTATTTATTATTTATATATAAATATTGTTTACATTACATTATTTATTTATTAATTTATTTCACATCTTAATATAATTTTTATTTTACTACTGTTTGAAAAAATTATAACCATTTGGCTAGCACAGAAAACCAAAGGTGCTACACATGGGAATTGAACCCACTGCCTTCCAATGTTCTTTTTGCGGTCAAACTACTACTTCTGCCCATTCGTACCCCATAGTGGCACAATACTGTCTTGGCCTTATTTATATTCACTTCAAGAATACTAAGCTTCTAGTGCAGTTTTATTTACGAACAATTACGATTGTTTATTTTTCCTAACCTTAGCTGCTTAGTGACTACAATGCACTAATTAATCAACAGCGACCTCTCGCCTCAAGGTTTACAAAAAATAAAGCAACTGTTTGCAACGCCAGTCAAGGTCTTAGAGCTGCGCGAATTGTGAAAATGCGCTTCCGCCCTACTTTGGAAAAAAATGTCTTCGCCATAAAAAAACTTCTTATTTTATGGTAAAGCGCGTTAATGCGTTGATGTATATTCTTATTTCGGTTTATTATCAAAGCACCCTCGGGCCTTTGGTGCAGGGATAGTTTAAAAGCCACAAAAATAGACACAATTCTCACCGAAAATCCCAAGCGATGAAAAAAATCAATACATCGTCTTGCTTAGAATAACAAACAAAACCAGACCTGCTGGCTCTTCTTAGTACGAAAATTGATTTTTTATCGATTATTGAGAGATGTGAGGCGTTTTTGTTTAGCAATTTCGATAATTTTCTGCGGAAATCTACGAAAAGAACCGAAAATGGCTCATTTAAAATCAAAATCATAAAAAAAACATTTAAAAAATCATAAAACGATTTAATATCGACTTTTCCCTCCGAAATTTTAAAAATTTCAGGCATTTAAACAGTTTATTACTACAACCAGGGGTAATTATTCCTGGTAAGCTCTCCATTATGTCCCGGGGCTCCGGATGTCAGACACGCTCAATTTTCTGCAAAGAGGCCTACGCTTCGAAACATCACATTGTAAGTTTACGACCTTCCGGAAGTGAAGATAAGCGGTATTACAATTATGAAAGAGAACATTTTAAAGCTAGCTCCAGCTCACGACGACAAAATCGGATTAATTAGAAAGAGAATTGTTTCTACGAAACCTCGAAACACCTGTGAGAAAGATCTTTTACCTTTCATTAGACATTTAGAATTCCATTCACGTGTTAAGGCAGTTAATAACATCAATACCTTGACTCTAGCAGCGATCGTGTGTTATCGTAAGCGTGAGTCCCTCTTTTTGGATATTGGACCCGGGTAGAAACCTTTGAACGTAATTACTGATCAGAGAAAGCGCACCGTGTTTGGTATATAAACAGAAGTTCTGCAATTTGCAATAGGTTTAGTACGTAACGTCTATGGTCAGTTGGTTACAGAAGAATTCATTGCTTTTCGGTGTAGCGCTGCTCCACTGCTAGAGTTTATTCCGCGCGATATGAAAAGCTTGGAGCAAATTATCTACAACATTAATGATATTGTCTTCTTCATATTTTTACTATCCTGAAATCAGATTGAGCAAGTTTGGTGTCTACACGGGCGTGCCAGTAACACAGACACTTACTTCTGACTGTTCTGCCTTTTCTTAAAATAATACAGCGTGAAAAAGTATTAATGAAAGCTTTTTTTATTTATTTATTTGTTAGGAATTTTGGAGCACCAAAATCAGAAGACTAAGATGGGTAGGACATTTAATGAGTTTGCCAGAAACAACACCAGTAAGACTAGCATTAAACCGAACCAAAGAGGACCTTTGGAGCACTAAAATCAAAATGAGAAGACTAAGACGGGTAGGACATTTAATGACATTGCTAGAAACAACACCAATAAGATTAGCATTAAATGAGGCACTGAAACCTGCTAAACCATCTCCAGGCAAAACCAAAAACAACCTGGATATCAAGAATTAATAAAGATTCACAACAGCTTAAGACCAAACCTAACAATAGCATCACAGGAACTGAAAAATTTTAGTTGCAGCAGGAAACATCGGGGGGGGGGGAGCTCTAGTAAAGGATAGAGGCTCTATGTCTACAATAGATATTTAGAGAAACAGAAGAAGAAAAAATATCTATAATAGTCCAATAGATTTTCGGGAAATTATAACAATTGTATGACAACGACGAATAGTAGTAGACAATAAAGTACTACTAAAATCATAAGCCTAAATGTTCGTGTTTTTCAGACGAAATTCTGATTATCACCGCGAGAATGATTCACTATCAGTGTTGCGCAATTTTGTGAATTTTCGCGAATTTCGCCGATACGACAACATGAGAAAAAAAAATCAATAAATTTTTAACTCACCACACGCTCCCTCCGCACAGATGACTTTTTTCAACGCCTTTTTATTCCTTCTATTGGCCGAAACTGGAGGCGCAAACAAGGTGAAAACCCTTTCCTCGGTCGTGCTGTTGAGAAATAATATCAATTTTTGTTTTGCCTGCCAGCGAACACTACACGGACCATCTTGATCTGCTTTTACTTGAATTTTTCGCAGAGTAATGTGCTTTTCCGGCTTTTCTTTATGCACAGTTTTCACACGTATGTGAGCGAGATTATTAACAGGTGCTGGCTTCCTTAAAACGACGCCTTCGACGGTGATTTCTGATAAATACGCCAAGGAGCCGGCGTCTTTGTACTGCGTGTGACACGTTTCAACTTGAGCGCAGAAACAAATGAAAATTAACAGGTAAAAACTGATGAAAATGATCTGTTGAGTGCGTCTCACTGTCATCTTGTCACTCTGCCCGTCTGACCACAGATAAACACACACTTTTCAAGACCTAACCTCCACGCAATTGCCATAATCCACGACCGACTGAGGCATATTATATAGAACCGTTACTATAATACGCCGGCTGCGGTCGTGACGTCACGTGCGACGTGCGCGCGCAGCTTACACTCGCCACGCAATCAGCCCACGCCGCCCAGCGGCAGCGATGAGAGACGAGTGTCAGAACCGGCGTGTTCGATTTAGGGAAGTGATTCAGCGGGTATTTTAAGCGGGTTTGAGAGTTTATTTTGATTTCCTCCCTTCCGAAAAAAGGCATGCGATTAACACGTTGTGCTGGGATGTGATGAGAGATGGGGTTTTGCTCATCAAGGTTTGATGCAGTGCAGGGTTCACGGTAAAAGTAGGTGGTTGTACTAAGAATCAGTGCCAGACGAACATAAAAAAATTGGATAAAATCATACCTTATATATCTTCATGTTCGAAAAGTAAAGTGAATCATACTTGACAAATAAGCTTTAACTTTTTCATACAATTCGGTGCACACTGGAATACAACATTCAATATGTTCTTTTGTATTATTCTTGTATTTTTTTTTTTTTTGTATTCTTGTAATTACATTTTTTGCAAAGGTACATTGTTGTATTTCTGAAAATAAACCTGAATTGAATTGAATTGAGTAGCCATGGATGATTGTGTCGAAACAAGTAGTAAATTAGCAAAGCTACGCCTGTAATTCAATGCAATTCAATATTTTCGTATTTTCCCGATATTTTATTTGCTGATTTTTATGTAAGATGAGCCATTGGACCAGCAGGTGAGTCTCACTATGAGCCATTGTACCGGCACGGGTGTCTCATTTCTGCTAGCAAAGGACAGAAACGATAAACAACAGTGCAGAAAAACTTCTTACGTCAAAGTATTATTCAAATGCCATGACGTAGTTTTTACAATAATTACGCAATAATAATAATAATAATTGCAATGATTTCACAATAATTTTAAGAGTGATTCACTTGGGAGGGTTTGAATTTCAACGGTTTGCCCTTCTCAAGGCGTGACTGGGAACATCTGATTCATAACTGCAAAAACTCATCACTGAGACCCATTATGATCACGCAATGTTGAAATTACCATCAAGGCCACTGCAGCTGTTTAAGTAGCTAATTATAGGGGCTAACGAGTTAAGACGGAAAAGTGGGATAAAGTCCTGTTTAGAGTTAACTAAGGGTAGCTTTAGGATAAAGATTTATGGGCACTGACTTGATGGTCAGTTGGTTTGTCGCTACCCTTTTTCCTGCACCCCTGGCACTTTCTTTTTTATCATATCTACATAATATATAGAAATAAAAAGAAATATATATATATATATATTTATATTATTATTATTATTATTATTATTATTATTATTATTATTATTATTATTATTATTATTATTATTATTATTATTATTATTATTATTATTATTATTATTATTATTATTATTATTATTATTATTATTATTATTATTATTATTATTATTATATTATTATTATTATTATTATTATTATTATTATT
>JAQGDQ010000284.1:0-187500 GCA_030141605.1 Tubiluchus corallicola
AGTTTCGATTTCTGTTCCAAAAATAATGATTGGCCGACACATTATATATCAGTATATGTATGAATATGTATACTGGTAATGCAATACCTGCTTATCTAGGTCATTAAATATCAATATTTGATCAGGGAAAAGTCATGGAAAAGTCAGGGAAATTTATTTTAAATTCTATGGGAACCCTGATTAGCTTAAAAGTCGGAAGGCTGTAAATTGTAGTTATACATTAAGTTAAATTTATGCTTTCTATTGATTGGTGCGTTTAAACACAATCAGTAAACTCGCCCAGAAAAATGTATAAGTTTTCCTGGCCCCGGAACCGAACCCGCAGAGTTGTCCTACATTAGATTCATGTAGAACTTTAGCAAGGAAAATGTAGAGAATTATTGATTGATGGTGGGAAAAACAGCTTCCCAAAATGAAGCCAGCACCCACTTAAGCAAAGACGTGGCTTCATTCAGACCTGACACAAACATCTGCAACTTTTTCCGACCAGTTGTTCTCCTGTTCAGAATTATGTTCGAGTGTACAATTCTTGGGATGACCAAAATAATGATGGGAAGCGACATGGAATGTAATAAATTAGAACACCATGGAATGACGTTGTAGTGGTTAGCGTAGCTCCCGGACAATAGAAGGCCCGGGTTCGAATCCCTGTGGAGCGCAAAATTTTTTCATACTTTACTGTCGGTTTCATTGTTACACTCATATCTCTGTTTGCTGGATAAAAATGGGAAGACGTCGATCCTAATTTGCTGATTGTCTGCGTTTACCAATACTAAGCTAATATAGTAGGTGCTACAGTACAGGCCGCTCCAATGTAAAAGTATAGAAAAACTGTTAGCAATTGACTCTAATCGAACGTCTTCAGCACGCTGACATACAAGTGGAGTGGAGCCTTGAAGGCGGACCAGTGCAGCATGCTCACTGACTCCGGCATCTCCTACAGCCAACCTGGTGCCAAACGTATCGCTCCGCTTTCCTTTAGACTACACCAGCGAGGAAGAGAGGGGGTTCCTGTTGTCTGGGCTACTCAGGATCTCCATACACCTTGCCCAGGCGTGCGCCCTGGAGACGTTCAAGGATCGCACTGCTCAGCCACAGTCGACGCTGCAGCTCCATCAATGTGATTAATAACTGACTCTCTTGGCGCACACTCCATTGTCTTCCGAGACAGAAGGATGCCAACAATGGTCATTATTGCACTATGCTATTACTGTAGTGTCATTAGCAGATTAGGCATGCTACGCATACATGGTGTATAACAGACTAGCTAACAAGATGGGTGGCAATACAGTCCAATTAAAGTTCTTTGGTGTGTTATTAAATGCAAAATTTGTGCGCAAATAGTACAACATGAGCTTGATTCTCTTTTTGCAGTATTTGACGACAGTCATACCGTATAATTCCGGAATGGGACCTCCTAGTATTCAAGCACTTCAGATATTGATAAAGAGTAAGTATGTAAAAATGTTTCATTCAATAGTGATGTAAGATTACGTGTTTGATTGGTATGTGTCTAGTGTTCCACTTATAAATTTGTTTAGTGGTTTGTTGTGCAAGAGTTACTAAAAATGTTACAAAAGTTACTAAAAATGTTATATCATTGCTGACTTTGGCACTAAAACTCTATAAAATTAGAATTCGCAGGTGACCATTAACTCCTTGGTTAGGGTAGTACTGTACGGTGGGAGGTTATAAGCTGAGTGATCACGGGGTGTACTCTGCGACCAAAATTAAGTAACATTAAGGCTGGTCAGTAATTAGCTGGCTTCATTACACGTTGTGGGAAGTTTCATTCGTCATGTTGAGTTGGGCTGTTTGCTTAATTGAAGCTGCGCTCGTTCATGGCTAAGTCACTTCTGCCAGTGCAGTTGCTCCTCTCAGGGATTAGCCTTGATAATGAGTAAGGTTCCACCCCTGTCACAGTTATATTAAATATTCCTGTCACTCAGTGTTATATCATAGCTGGCAAAGTGCCAAACTCTAAAAATGTTTGCTTCAGGAATGCTTTAATAAATCTAATTTTGAAAAATTCACCTAGAGTTTTGAGGACTTCTGTTGAATTCGTTATGATTTCGTTCAGGTAGTAATGGCAGGTTTGTAAGGGAAAAATGAGGCAAAATTAGAAATGGCTGAACAGTTATTAAGCAAGGTCTAAGGCAAGTCTGTGCTGCCTAGTTTAAAAAGCAACCTTGCAAATTGCTGTTCGATCACGAATGTTCACGAGATAGTGGAATGAACGATGGAAGAGATAGTGGAATGAACGATGCACGAGATAGTGGAATGAACGATGGACGAGATAGTGGAATGAATGATGCACGAACGATGCGCGAGATAGTGGAATGAACGATGCACGAGATAGTGGAATGAACGATGCACGAGATAGTGGAATGAACGATGCACGAGATAGTGGAATGAACGATGCACGAGATAGTGGGATGAACAATGCACGAGATAGTAGAATGAACAATGCACGAGATAGTGGAATGAACGATGCACGAGATAGTGGAATGAACGATGCACGAGATAGCGGAATGAACGATGCGCGAGATAGTGGAATGAACGATGCACGAGATAGTGGAATGAACGATGCACGAGATAGTGGAATGAACGATGCACGAGATAGTGGAATGAACGATGCACGAGATAGTGGGATGAACAATGCACGAGATAGTAGAATGAACAATGCACGAGATAGTGGAATGAACGATGCACGAGATAGTGGAATGAACGATGCACGAGATAGTGGAATGAACGATGCACGAGATAGTAGAATGAACAATGCACGAGATAGTGGGATGAACGATGCACGAGATAGCGGAATGAACAATGCACGAGATAGTGGGATGAACGATGCACCAGATAGTAGAATGAACGATGCACGAGATAGTGGAATGAACGATGCACGAGATAGCGGAATGAACAATGCACGAGATAGTGGGATGAACGATGCACCAGATAGTAGAATGAACAATGCACGAGATAGTGGAATGAACGATGCACGAGATAGTGGAATGAACGATGCACGAGATTGTGGGATGAACGATGCACGAGATAGTAGAATGAACAATGCACGAGATAGTAGAATGAACGATGCACGAGATAGTGGAATGAACGATGCACGAGATAGTGGAATGAACGATGCACGAGATAGTAGAATGAACAATGCACGAGATAGTAGAATGAACGATGCACGAGATAGTGGAATGAACGATGCACGAGATAGTGGAATGAACGATGCACGAGATAGTAGAATGAACAATGCACGAGATAGTAGAATGAACGATGCACGAGATAGTGGAATGAACGATGCACGAGATAGTGGAATGAACGTGCACGAGATAGTAGAATGAACAATGCACGAGATAGTAGAATGAACGATGCACGAGATAGTGGAATGAACAATGCACGAGATAGTAGAATGAACAATGCACGAGATAGTAGAATGAACGATGCACGAGATAGTGGAATGAACGATGCACGAGATAGTGGAATGAACGATGCACGAGATAGTGGAATGAACGATGCACCAGATAGTGGAATGAACGATGCACCAGATAGTGAAATGAACGATGCACGAGATAGCGGAATGAACGATGCACGAGATAGTGGGATGAACGATGCACGAGATAGTAGAATGAACAATGCACCAGATTGTGGGATGAACGATGCACCAGATTGTGGAATGAACGATGCACGAGATAGCGGAATGAACAATGCACAAGATAGTGGGATGAACGATGCACGAGATAGTAGAATGAACAATGCACGAGATAGTAGAATGAACAATGCACGAGATAGTGGAATGAACGATGCACGAGATAGTGGAATGAACGATGCACGAGATAGTGGGATGAACAATGCACGAGATAGTGGAATGAACGATGCACGAGATAGTGGAATGAACGATGCACGAGATAGTAGAATGAACAATGCACGAGATAGAGGAATGAACGATGCATGAGATAGAGGAATGAACGATGCACGAGATAGTGGAATGAACGATGCACGAGATAGTGGAATGAACGATGCACCAGATAGTGGAATGAACGATGCACCAGATTGTGGGATGAACGATGCACCAGATTGTGGAATGAACGATGCACGAGATAGTGGAATGAACGATGCACGAGATAGTGGAATGAACGATGCACGAGATAGTGGAATGAACGATGTTGTAAACATTCAGGGGGTGAGCGTGAAAATGAATTCGATTTGAACATTTTAGTTTTGAACACGAAATAAAAAGCGGTCTCGCAAAGATTGTGCATATTACTTGATTTTGTTGTGTGTAATAAAGACACTAATAATTTGTTTAAAATTATACGCAGAATTTGCGCTAGATTGTCTTGATTGCTTTGATGCTTCAAGCTTTTGGTGATGAAAGACGTTGTTAGAGAAGTGAATAATTTGAATCCATAATTTTAGATAAAAAATTCTTGAATTAAAAATCTTAATCGAATTCGAAACGTTCAATGCTCGCACGTCGTTAAAACTTTTATTGTGTCCTGTTATGTTGTAAGTGCTAGCATGAACAATCTGTTTAAGTGATTATGAGTCTTTTTTTCCTCCATCCATCATTTTCGCCTATATTAAGCCTTTTCTCGGTTTCGTTTTGCACACACGCACTTGCCGTAAGCCAAAATTTAAGTGTACTAGAGCAACGTGTGTTAACTGCAATCATCACGTGACATGTCGGTAAAGCAAAGCTGTCTACCACATCGGTTCAGTAACTTCAGTTGTTTTACACGGATTTTTCGTAACTATGTATTAATCTGCATAGAGTGCATATGGTGATTTACTGGCAGGATCTTGCTTGAGACCAAGAAAAAATGAACTAGGTAAGATTCTAGCTAGCTGTTAAAACTGTTACTATTACAGTAGTGTGAGCGGCGAGGCATTGTTAAGTGTATGCAAATGCGTTCTGTGGTACACTTAACTTTTGATCTTTTCACGATCATCATCAATCGCTGGAACTGTGAAAAGGCTTATTAGAAGTGAGAATGTCGTTCCCTTTTTTCGGAGATTGTCTGATTTTTAGTGCATTGCACAATGCATCCTTTTTGCCATAATATGAAGTGTTATGTTAGAATGTTGCGCCTCATTTTCCAACATTCTACACATGTCAGATTTGCTTGGAGAATTTTTATACAGGTAGTGGATCTTTACAATTTAACATCAATAACAAATGTTGATAAGATTTGAAAAGTTGTGTAGAAATAGTAATGAATTATTCTGTGGCATTTAGTAGGCTGATATCCCGTAGCGCAGGGGTGTGCAACTTGCGGCCCGCGGTCCACTTGCGGGCCCGCCGAGAGAATTTGTGCGGCCCGCGAAGAGATTTGTCAACCTAATGAAAGTGCGGCCCGGGCGATTAATTGAGTGTATCCAGCTGAAGTCCGTGCCACGATCCCAAAGTTAGTGCGGGTAGTTTTTTCTACTAGATCGGATGCCATTAACCCTTACAAGACCGTTGTAGCTTAATGTCACTGTACTACACAGACTGTGTGATACACATTACTAATATGCATTGTAATGAAATTACCAGTATCTGTCCTGAAAGTAGAAATATATGGTTTGTAATATAAATTTTAATAACTTCTAACATAGTTTCTTGAGGGTAGTAGTAATGATGTACGCAGGTCGGATGCAAAAAAAATCGTTATTAGGCCCTTCTGTACTTGGTTCCTTGGTCAAACTGCCTGTGGCCCACAGGAATTGCGGGAAAGTTTAATATGGCCCGGCTAGTCAGATAATTTGCACACCCCTGCCGTAGATCATGTGTAATTTACAGGATTGTAATTTGCGGATTAATGTTCCATTAATATTGCTACTGGGCCTGCTAGTCCCTGTTCCCAGTTTTGTCCTTAAAAACCTAAATTTCTCTCCTTGGGGGGAATTATTCCCCCGTGGTTCATAAACAAATCAACTCTGTGATTTCAGTACGTGTGATATCTTCATTGTCATTGTTTGCACGCGATGTGATGATATGTCAAGTGCATTATTGCACACGCGTTCATTAATAGTAACAACATGGTTCACGATTTTCAGATTTAACAATCAGATTATTACGTAAAGGAAGACAGGATGATTGTTTAGATTCAATCTCATTTTAATGCCTATAAAAGTTAGCAATAGCAATTGTTTCTTATATTTGAATAATTAGCTTAGAAAGTTAATTAACGGCAACCGAATACAGCTATTGTTTACGTCAGAAACTAACCACAGTTTGTACAATGGCAGGCGTCTTCCCTTGCGTGTCAAGCACATTTGCATAGGTGTTACAGTACTGTTTAGACGCATGATGTCACGAAAAATGGGCTCTACATCATATGACGTCAGAAACTAACACGGCAGTTCATGATCATGCTTATCACAGTACCGTCTTCTATTTGTCGGCCACGCGAATGTGACAAAAAGGCGCCGCTGCCAATCTTAGTAGATTCACTGAGCTACACATAGCTTTGAAAGTTTGAGTATCCGAGACAATTATTATTTAATCTAAGCTTTGATTTACAAAAAGCTATTGTAGTTTTCAATATTTTAAAGCATTCTTTATTCTGAACGAATGTTTACACAATGATCCGGTTTTCCTTTACAGGAAGACGGAATGATTTTTCATGTACTACCCCATTTGCAAATCCGATGAAAAGTATACATTTTAATGCGATTAATATTGCAAAAGCGTTTCTCATAATTAAATAATAGATTAAAGAATAAATGCAGGCGCTATTGCCCGTCTGACTAGTAAATGGCGAAATGCATGTAGCAGTGAAGAACTAGTGGCGCCAACGTGAAATTACATTTGTGTGGTAATAATTCTTTCACGTAAGTCATTTTTGAAAGAAATAGCATGTTCTTTTTCCATATATTTTAAATAGTAGATTGTTTTGACCTGCAGTTTAATATTGGGTCTGGTTTTGCTTTAATTAATTCAGTTGTTTATTTATTTATTTGTTTGTTTGTTTGTTTACTTATTTACTTATCTATCAACTTGGCTTGTAACACAGGTAGAAATGTATGTCTTTCCACCTATAAAAAGTAAGATTTCCATATTTAGTTGTGTCGATAAAAATGATCTGCATTTAAACGGTATCCTTCCTCGCTGCACTGAGTATCCTCTCCTCTCCTCTTCCTGCATCTTCTTATTTGTATGTTCTAGATTTCTGAAGCTTGTAGTATGCCTTGGGGGTCTGTACATAGTTCACTCGTGTTGCCCGTGTTTGGCTTCGCACACATGGCGTGCAAGAAATTCATTGATTTGAAGCCAAGCAGTTGTAACGCACCATCTCCGGTATTGATCAGCTGACTCAAATGTGGTGCCAGCCTGATGCAGGGTGGGGCTCAGCTGTAATCATTTCGTCTGTATATGGATTTATGATTATGTAACGACGTTGTAAATGTCTTCTGTACAGCTTACTGAGAGTTGGGTGTTGTACGGGTAGGAAGGAGGACAAAGACATGGACATAGACATAGACATGGACATGGACATGGACATAGAGATGGACATAGACATAGGCATAGAACATTTATTTTTTCCAATTAGTTTAGTATCAAACGTTTTTTAAATATTAAGTAATCATAATCATGGAGCAGGGCAGGGAAGGACCATAGGGTCATCTAGTCTCCTGCCCTTTGTTATAAATAGATTCGTATATTAAAAATTAACGGTGATGCTGCAGATAACAAAAATAAAAACAAATAAGAAAAAATAATAAAAAAACAGTATAAATGATACAAATTAGCCAAAAAGAACTGAAAACAAAAAATAATAAAGTTAGATACCTAAATCTAACCAAAACAATACAATTATTCAGTAATTAGGATTATTATATGTAGTAGTTTCAAATTGGGTCTTATTAACAGGGGAATTTGACCAAGGTTAGTGAGTAAAGTTAAAAACTGAGAGTATAGAAATAAATAAGCATAAAAAAGTGTAATATAGAAAAATGTATGAGAAAAAGTAAGTATGAGAAAGAGCAACAATTGCTTAGGAGATGAGGAGAAACATGGTTGAACTCAGTAGCCTGTAAAACGGAAGTTAATCGACACTTGAAGTCTTGAATACTTCTAAAAGTCTTCGACGACATATTAGAAGTTTTGGGGTACACATAGTTTTGGGTGTTGTACGGATAGGAAGGAGGACAAATAGAAACATGGTTAAGACTAATAAGCAAGCTAGCAAGTTTTTTCTTTTTTTCTCCTCATCTCCTAAGTAATTGTTGCTCTTTCTCATACTTACTTTTTCTCATAAATTTTTATATATTTTACGTTTTTATGCTTATTTTTTCTTTCCATACTCTCAGTTTTTAACTTTACTCACTAACCTTGGTCAAATTCCCCTGTTAATAAGACCCCATTTGAAACTACTACATATAATAATCCTAATTACTGAATAATTGTATTGTTTTGTTTAGATTTTGGTATCCAACTTTTTTATTTTTTGTTTTCAGTTGTTTTTGGATAATTTGTATCACTTAGACTGTTTTTATTATTATTTTTTCTTATTATAAGAAAGGGCAGGAGACTAGATGACCCTATGGTCCTTCCTTGCCCTGCTCCATGATTATAATTACTTAATATTTAAAAAACTTTTGATATTAAACCAATTGGAGAAAATAAATGTTCTATGTCTATGTCTATGTCTATGTCTATGGTTGAACTCGTTAGCCTGTAAAACTGAAGTGAATCGACACTTGAAGTCTTGAATAATATACTTCTAAAAAGTCTTTGACGACATATTAGAAGTTTTGGGGTACACATGGCTAGTATACACGCTGCAACTCTTTAACTGGTGATGGTATTACTGCCACTTTTGACTCTCTATGTAAAGTCAAACGTCTTTGTCACTGTCTGATTTGAGACTCTTAAATAAGCTCGCATTAAGCGAGCTTGGCATTATAAAAGAGCTGCATTAATACATCCTCGTCCATGCAAATACAAACATTATGTTTTCCTAGAAATTTGGGCGCTAACCGATGTTTACATTATAAAGGGGGAGTCCAGTCTTGTAATGAGGTTAGACTGTATCTGCACATCTTAGTCATTTGATAAATGTTTGACCCTCATAATTATTTAGCCCCTATTTGGACTACATGTATATACATGAATGCCCAGTAGTGGATGTGTAATGAGGATATTGTGTCCTTTGTCAAAGTTGCAGAATTGTAGCACCCCCCCCCTTCTTGGTGCCACCACGAAACTGAAACTATGAATATTGCAAGACATGACGGCACAGGCATTAATCATTCCGTCCAGACGAAAGTTTAGGTCACGCGGTTGGCAATTTCCTCGGCGCTCTGATGGCGTTCATTCTGATGGTAATTAGGCCGCCAGCTTTACAGACCTTCATTTTTTGTGTAATATTTGGGATCCGTCGCAGTTTTCAATCAATCACAGAGGATTTGGGAATCTCTAGACTAATTAACAAATCATCACCACTAGGGCAGTGACCTAATTGTGGCCAAACGAAGACCTAAGATCTAAGACCTAGATTAAGTCACGAGGTTGAAACATATGTGTATATGTATATCATTGTATATACAAGTAAGCAATATGGTGCATTGTAATACAAGCAAGTGGTGCATTGACACATAATCACATAATTCATATTCGTAACTATTTAAAAAAATTCACTCTTTAAGGCTCACTCAAAGTCGTAATTACATATTATGTTTTCCTTTCTCAACTTTCAGGTTTATTGCTCTTATATCATTGCTATTATTACATCATTTACTTCATCCTTATTTACATTAAGTTATCTACAGAAGCATGCATAACTATAATCATTTTTTCATTAAAGTAAGGTGAGTGTGTTAATGACCGTATGGTCGTACACTCACCTCGCACTACTCAAATTATTACATCATTTACTTCATCCTTATTTACATATAGTTATCTACAGAAGCATGCATAATTGTAATCATTTTTTCATTTAAGCAAGGTGAGTGTGTTAATGACCGTATGGTCGTACACTCACCTCGCACTACTCAAATTATTACATCATTTACTTCATCCTTATTTACATTAAGTTATCTACAGAAGCATGCATAACTATAATCATTATTTCATTTAAGTAAGGTGAGTGTGTTAATGATCGTATGGTCGTACACTCACCTCGCACTACTCAAATTATTACATCATTTACTTCATCCTTATTTACATTAAGTTATCTACAGAAGCACGCATAACTATAATCATTTTTTCGTTTAAGAAAGGTGAGTGTGTTAATGACCGTATGGTCGTACACTCACCTGGCACTACTCAAATTATTTTATTTAAAATTTATTAATGTGTTTGATATTGTATTTTTGATGTGTGAAAGAAAATTCCTAGTTCCTAGTTCAATTTGAAAATTGGATTTCAAAATGTAAGACAAAGACAAGACCGAACCAACAATATTCAAGACAAAGACAAGACAGAACCTGTAAAAATCAAGAGAAAATAAAAATAATGTCAATATCACAAATTTTAATTTTGTTGTTTTGTTTTGCGCAAGCAATGCAAAGTGAAAGTTTAAACAAATAAGGCACGAGTTCGGTACATTTACTACCAAAGCTGGAGTTGAGTAGTGAGTATTTGAGTACTGAGTAGCTGAATAGTGATTATTTGAGTACTGAGTAGCTGAATAATGATTAGTTGAATACTGAGCAGCTGAATGTTGAGTACTGAGTAGCTGAATAATGATAAGTTGAGTACTGAGTAGCTGAATAATGATAAGTTGTGTACTGAGTAGCTGAATAATGATAAGTTGAGTACCGAGTAGCTAAATAATGATTATTTGAGTACTGAGTAGTGTCCAAGTTGTTTAAAAACAAATGCCATGTACTAAAAGTTTGTATATTTTATTTATTTCCACTCTGCATCTAACAGTTATAATAAAAATGCAGATAATTTCACTGAAGTAAATATAAATATAAATGCAATATTATCCAGAAATTACAAAAGAGATTCTTATGCAGCATATACATGTGCAAATTACATTACAGAATAATTTTGATGCATGCAGTTTGAGCCTAAAACTATAGCTTGACAGGCCAAACTGTACGTGGAAATCTTAAAGAAATTATTAATAATTGAAATAATAATAATACATACATAAATGTGGGGGGGGGGAGTAGTGAATGAAAGATGAAATGGAGCGAGAACTAAGAAAAACTAAGTTAACCAGTCGAATGTGTACACTATGTTTATTATAATGTCGTATTTAGACCGCACCAGTCCAAAATGTAACTCAAGCAGAAAAATTTGTTTTTGAACTTTGTGATCACCAGTTTAAGATAAAAGCTGGAAAAATTTTCACTAATGTTCACTTTAGAGTCCGTTTTCTACACTTTCTGGTGGGTGTGGACTTGTGTTTTTTTTACAAAAATGAATGCAAATCGTGCGGTCATTATGTTATCAATGTTGTTCTCATAAGTGTCGATATGATACTGTTTTATGAGCTTTCCATGTTCAGGCATGTTTGTCCCATCAATACAAAACCCAGCCGAGAAATGGCGTGCACGTGATCTGTTCTTATCATTGTGTTTCTTTTTTTAGTTTTGCAGGCAATTAATGAAGATAGTCCTGCAGTTGCACCATTGCTTACCGATTACATTCTGAAGGGTATGTCTTTGATTTTCTTGTGTTAGCCTGTCTTGCAAGTACAGTAAGCTACGTACAACTCGAACTGCTATTCAATTCAATTCAGTTTTTATTTATTTATCTCTTTATAACAGAACAATAGAACATTATTCAGTAACACAATCGCTAATACGTTTTGAAGAATGGTTAAAATGAATAGATAGATCAAAACTAGAGAAAGTATAGCGAAAAGACTATTCAATTCAGTTTCAATTTATTTATCTCTTTATAATACTACAATAAAACATGATTAATAAAGGACTCGCTAATAGGTTTTGAAGAATGGTTAAAATGAACAGATAGATCTAGAACAAAAAAAGGATAGCGAAAAGACTAGTCAATTCAACTCAATTCAATTCGATTTCAATTTATTTATTCCTTAATAATACAACAATAGGACATTATTAGTAACACAATCGCTAATAAGTTTTGAAGAATGGTTGAAATGAATAGATAGATCTAGAACAAAAGAAAGGCTAGCGAAAAGACTAGTCAATTCAATTCAACTCAATTCAATTGAGTTTCAATTTATTTATCTCTTTATAATACTACAATAGAACATAATTAATAAAAGAATCGCTAATAAGTTTTGAAGAATGGTTAAAATGAATAGATAGATTTACAATTAGACCAAGGACAGCAAAAAGACCATAAAGTCACCTAGTCTGCTATCTTTTACCGAATATAGATAAATTTTTAGACACTGGTGGGCATTAAGGTTATCAGTTTAATTTAGGAAACATTAATAATTTTAAAATTATGACATTTGCTATATAATTAAGTAATCCAGAGTAAAGAAAATACATGTACTTTAATTAGTGGGCAACAAAATAAGGTCAATCTTGATTAAACTAAAAATTGCATTTAGATTTTATGTGAAATACAGGTCAAAATTGTTATGAAATGATAAAAACACTTTGGGTTAATAATGCAATTAATCAACAAACGGAGTTAAATACATTTTGATTTGAGTTCAACTTCATTATTTCTAGGCTTATTGATTATGAATAAATCTACTGACTTGGACAATAAATTATGACTCGAACAGATCTCGTGGGGACGGATTTTCTCTTTCACAAACACTGTGTAACTCAAATTCTTGCGTAACTCGAATTGAGTTCTTCGTACAAGTTCTTAGGAATCTGATTTCTCGCCCACCTCGAACAGCCTCCCACGTGAGAAGCCGTACGATGAGTGTTCACCCGCATTACGATTTTAACTGTTAGTTTCAGCAAAAATGCACGTATTACTTCTTGTATACAGATTTCTTACTTCTAAAGATTTCTTGTATTACCTTGGCAAAATGTTGCACACAAGAATGCTACTCAAACTACAATAGAGGTGGACCAGTCATTTTATTTTAATTATTCACATAAATTGTTTGATGTTTGATTTGACCCCAGTTTGTCATTTTCACACAAGTTGTGCACTTAGTATCGTATTGTGGGACGTTGATGAACGACTCAATCTTGTTTTCTTATGAACATCGTCTAACTCAAAACTTTCACACAATCTAAACGAATTTTCTGGTCCCGAGTTGTACATAGTTTTTTGTATGTAAAGTGTCTAAGTGACCAGTGTCCATAAGTAAAATTGTATTGCACTCATAAGTTTGAAATACCAGCGTAGTCCAAATAGCCACTCGGTCTAAGAGCCGCTTGATCCTGATGACACATTGCCTCTTAGTGGTAGTCTGATGAATTCCATTTGAATTTTTCTGTTGTTATAAAGACAAATTATGTGGGGTAGAGTATGCTCTGTATGGCCATCTAGTGGCCACTTTATTAACCCTTTCATACCCGTTGTATCCCGTGGGTACGAGAATATTTTCTGCCTTTAAAGTTAATAAAATTTTAAAACTGACAGTTATTTGATCTGTTAATAGTTATTTTGATTTAAGCCGATAACAATAGACCAAAAAAGGTGATAAAATGGCAAACTAGAAAATCTACGTAGCACAAAAAACTGTGCAAGGTACAGTACTTTAGAGACGACTTTCTACAGATCAGCATAGCGTGCATACTAAATGTCTTAAATACTTTAAAAAATGATCAGCATTTGCAAAATGAAGCACATTTTATGCTTTTGTTGTATTTTTAAAAAAAGTCGGACTTTGTTTTTTTGCACATGACAAAGAATGTTGTGTATCCCACAGGATACATTGGGAACAAAAGTACCAAGGCAAAAGATTTTTTCTTATTAAAAAAATAATTTGGGACTGAAAGGGTTAAACTTTTTTGTGTTCTTATTGGGATTATGTTTAATGAGCATTATATCAGTTAGTAGTTTTTTGTCGGTGCTTGTACAGTTACAACGATTTTATCTTTTATTCTCTTTTGCAGTTCTTTGCCCGAGTTCCAGCTCTTGATCTGTGTGAGTTCTTTTCGAAGCCGTTTTCTCCGCATAAGATCTGCTTTGTTAAACCGACAAAAACTGCAAAGCGAGTACTGATATTTCCCCCGTGTGGTTGTAAGATTCATTTCTTTTTTTCTCGTGTGAAACCACGCCGGTGGATGTGATTTATACCCAGCATTTAAGCAGACTGTATCCCGAATTTTACACCGAATTACTGTGAGCAATATGCCCTACCTTTGTACATGAATATTTATCAAGGCTGTATACAGCATAGTAATTTATTGTTTGTTTACTAGCGAATTGTTACTAAATGTAGCTTTAACAGTGTAACATTAAAAAAACATTGCGCTTATACCAAAAAAAGGTTTCCACTTGTGCTTTTTACTTTATTCTGTATCACGTTTTTATCCTATTGTGTTGTATTATAGTGTAAAATTTTAAGTTATACATAACGCTGATTGTAATTTTAATTACTGTAATTTGTAAAGTGTAGAACAGATGAGATTTTAACATTATTATTATGGAATTTTTAATTAGAGATTAAATTGATGATAATTATGAAGGGCGAAAGTTCGTGTTGGTAAGGCGAGGTGTTCTCGAAGTATATTTTGATTTTTTGTAATTCATTTTAATACCACACTTTTGCTTGCATCATGTACTTATGGTAAAGCCTTAGTTTTTATTAAAAGCCATATCAGCAAAACGGTGAATTTTTATATTAAAAATTTGTGCTGGATGCCACGCTGAATAATTTAATTATTCCTAGAGACATTATAGTGTTTGTAGGAAAGAGGTGTAACAAGAGATTGCAAAATTTTTGAAAAAAATTAGTCTTACGATAAAAAATTTGAATTGTTTTGCAAAATTCACAGTGAGTTATAGTACATATAATGTAACAATTTTAAGTTTTTTTTATCGATTTGTCAAGTTATTTGTAACAATTATTTTGAGATGATTGTAGAAAGTATTATTGCTATTAATTTCGTGATATGTTAAATTATATGAATGCACTTTGTTTTGTATAAACGAAAGTTGATGTGCAAATTTTATTGCTCTTGTTAATATGCGGTGGTTAGTGTTGCATGCGTGCTGTACTTGTTTAGTTATGCTGTATTGTTACTGCCAATAGCTTGCCATTAGTTATAGGTTACTGTTCACTTGTCTATGTGTCCATTGTGCTCGTATTTTATCGAAATGGAAATGTGAATGCAGCATTATACTTTAATGGAAGTATTGAAAGTGTTATAAATTTTGTTTATGTTATTGAATTACAGTAAGTTCTTGCTTAGCGACGTTTCATTTTAACGACGCTGAACATTTGGCAGGTTTTTCTCACTTAACGCCACACGATTCTATGGAAATCTTGGCTTCGTTTAACAATGTTTTGCTTAGCGTTGTGTTTTGCCGGAATGCTTTAGCGTCGTTAAGCGAGGACTTACTTTACCTAAACATACTTTGCGCATTTTGATGCAATAACTGTTAAATTGTAAAAGAACTAGAGTTGCAGTCCTAGTGATGAATTTTAAGATCTATAGAAAGGTTGTGATTTTCTGATCACCAGTAAGAAATTTGTACTTCTGCTAATGACCAGGTAATACAGTCAACCTCTCGGATAAAAGTGACACTTCCAGACCGGAAAAAAACGTTCCAATACAGTCAACCTCTCGGATAAAAGTGACACTTCCAGACCGGAACCGTTCCTAATATCCGATGTCCCTTATAGCCGAAGTTGAGTCAAAAGGAAAACGAGCTGTTCGAAGGCCGAGTTTACGAAAAATTGAGGTTAAAAATCGTTCAATTTGGCTTTGATCATAGGGTCCCTTATATGCGGGGTAATTTACCTGGGTTTCTATTACGCTGGACCTGAAGATATCATCTCTTATAACCGAATGTCCCTTATATATGGAGATTTTTACATAGGAAAAACGTTACGAAAAATCGGCACCGGTGTTGGTTTGCGAGTACCTTATACCGGATGTTGACTGTACCTTCTTACAAACTGAATACTGTTCAATTGCCACTGATAACTGTGCTTATCAAACATTGGGATGGCAAGTATAGATATACAGGCTTGATAGAATTGAGTCTCTTGTTCGAATCTGTTAAAAGTTGCTTGATGTTGAAAGGTACTTTTGATTGTAATATGCAATGAGCTTCTTCGTATACACCTGAATACCTTCGTATACACCTGAATGTTTTACCTTTATTCAATTTTTTTGATTTTTGAAACGTGCAGATGTCTTATTGCTTATAGTTCTGTTAAAAATTGCATCTTAAAAATGAGCGTTTACCTGAAGAATTAATCAGAAGTAGTTTGATTGAATGAGTAACACATATTGGAAGTATGTGTTAAATCAGGGGTGTGCAAATTATCTGACTAGCCGTGCCACGTTACACTTTCCGACAATTCCTGCGGGCCACAGGCAGTTTGATCAAGGAGCCAAGTACAGAAAGGCCTAATGACAATTTTTTTGCATCCGATCTGCGTACATCATTACTACTACACTCAAGAAAATTTTAGAAGTTATTAAAATTTATATTACACACCATATATTTCTACTTTCAGCACAGATAGTGGTAATTTCATTACAATGTATATTAGTAATGTGTATCACACAGTCTGTGTAGTACAGTGACTTTAAGCTGCAACCGTCTTGTAAGGGTTGATGGCATCCGATCTAGTAGAAAAAACTACCTGCACTATCTTTGGGATCGTGGCACGGACTTCAGTTGGATACACTCAATTCATCGCCCTGGCCGCACTTTCATTAGGTTGACAAATCTCTTCGCGGGCCGCACAAATTCTCTCGGCGGGCCACAATTTGCACACCTCTGTGCTAAACTAATACTGACAGTGGATTAGTTTTATTCAAAATTTGTGTTATCGTTACAGATGGTGACGGTGCACAATATATTTGTTGTGGTCCAGAATTCGTGAATCTGATATGTACGCAAGTAGCAATGTAGTGTACATTTTTCTCCTTATACTAATTTCTGTACAGGAAAAGACCATTATCTAGTCAAGGATTTAACGTGTATGTGTAATTACACTTATTGCTGGTAACACTATAGTCCACAGTAACTTGTGCTCTCTGTTGTGGTATTGCTGTTTGTATTCATTTCTCAGGGCGTTGGTGAATTTTTAGTTTGTCACTCTGTCAGCATTACACACTTAACAATGGTAGTCAGTGTAGAATTTAGGTCTATATTCTAGTCGTCTTAAACTGAAGTTTGTGTATTACCGCTGCTTTATTTGAAGTTAGTGCAAATAAACTATCATTACGTATTGTCAATGAATTTATAGTAGTTGTGTTTACGTTGGAATCAGTCTTTTCAGTTTTGTTGTGCGCACGTGCAGTTGCTGTAGGTCAAAGGTTAAATGTGCCACAGCAACACGTCGACTACAACCGTCACGCGACATGTGGGTAAAGGAAAGCCAGCTGCTGTGTCAGTTCAGTAATTTCAGCTGTTTTACATGGACTTTACTTAATTATGCATTAGTCTGTGCTTAGAGTGAAGAAAAAATGAACTAGGTAAGGTTCTAGCTAGCTGTTACAACAGCATGGGCTGCGAGGTGCTGCCACGTGTACACAAATGCATTGTCTGGTACACAACCTTTGACCTTTTCGCGATGGAACTGTGACTATTTGCACTAATACTGTACGAAAATGGAAACAATAATAGTCACTTTACTGCAGAGAATTTTTAAAATAAAACAACTCTTTATTGATGAACTGCTAAAGCAAAGAAATCTACAGAAATCAGAAAACATTTTAAGAAACTGCGTTGCACAGCTACAGAGAAACACTGAAATCTGAGAAGAAATGACATTTTCACAAACATTATTAACATTATAAGCAAACAGTACTTATATACAAGATGGAAAATAAAAACATTCGACACAAGTTTAAATTTCTCTATCAGCTTTTCTCATAAAACTGAGACGTTTGTACTTGCCAATAACATCATTCATACTGGTGCAGAATAAAATCAAAATTTACACATTTTAGTAAGAGTAATTAATGTGCAAAATTGACGAGACAGGCAGAATATTGAGATGGTTAGTGACTTTATACAATGTTAATATTACAGACGAACACAGAGGCTCAATCACTCCGCTCCCGATGTGAGATTAGTAAGAGTAATTAATGTGCAAAATTGACGAGACAGGCAGAATATTGAGATGGTTAGTGACTTTATACAATGTTAATATTACAGACGAACACAGAGGCTCAATCACTCCGCTCCCGATGTGAGATGAAATCTCAATCTTGCTCCTCTTCGTGCTCGTTGTTCTGTTCAGGAGTGTGCGATCGCGCTGGAGATTTAGACGGGCTACGATTCTTCTCGTTACGGGGCGCCGATCCGCTACGGCTCCTCGATCCTTCCTTCGGGGGCGTCCTGGAACGGGATCGCGAGGCGGAACGACTGCGAGAACGAGTGTGTGTGCGACGTCGCGACCTTGAGCGAGAACGCGATCGTGAATAGGAACGACTAAAAAAGAAATGAAGCATTTGTTATACTGCAGTGGTGCTGATGGTAAGAAATACTGCTACCCAGTAGCAACACAAAAAGTAAAAAAAAACACACAAAAACAAGTATCATTGTTTCATACACGCATTTAACATTTGCAAATTACAACTGACTCTGTAAACAGTTCTCAGGGTTCCATTTTAAAATAAACTTCCCTGATTTTTCCTTGACCAAATATTGGTTTTTCCACGATCAAGATAAGCAGAAATTGCATTAACAGTAAACATATTCAAACATTTTTGTCTACGGACATCCATACATATACTGATATATGTGTCAGCCAATCATTTCTAGAACAGAAATCGAAATTTTGAACCTGTCATAGCAAAATTTTATTTGAACACGAATCACTGAAAAACATGTTTTAGAAAAATATCGGTTCTCGGTGATTATTTTCCAATTTCCCTGATTTTTTGGCCAATCTTAATCATTCTCCGGACTTTTTACCAAATTATCTTTTTCAATAGGTTTCCAGCCCGTATTTTTAAGGATTTTCCCTAATCGTGGAAACCCTGAATGATTTGAAAGCAGTAAACGTAGTAAAAACCTCTTCACTACCAATGTAATACACAGCAAAAGTATACACATCCAACCACGACTAAAAGACCATATCGAAAATTTGTTTTATTGTATATGATTTTTACGTTAATAAAACTCAGGGGAGAAACCTATGGTACACTAACCTGGTAATCTATTTGTAACAGGACTGAAACTGTTATAAATCTTTTTATGATCGTCGTTAAGATAGGGTTATGCGATTATCCCTTTTTAAAGTAAACCTCGATGTGTATTTCTTTAATTGTTTGTGTCTCACTACTTTGAAAATTTAATCATTTTCATTTAGTCATTTGTACTACCTATTTCGAAAGTTCTCAAACCAACAATAAAAAACAGACAAGATTTGATAATATTATTAATAGCGTTGCAAGTGAGTGTGATTCATAAGGTTTGCAGAAAGACCAAAAGAATAAATATCTAAAATATTAAATTCAATCAAGGCGAATCGCTATACAAGACAAGAAAGTATGAAAACTGTGTAGCTATGAAACCATATTTTGCCATTTTCTGTATATTACTATAACTGAAGCAATTTCGTTCAACAATGCTCAATCCATGCTATGTTTTAAAGCCATTTCGCCATGAGAAAAGAGCAAAAATTGAGGATTTGCTCCATATTATACGTTATCACAATAATCACTTCCACCATTGGTTATCAACAGATTTTTTTTATATACTTTTGGCTTTCGTAGGAAGACTGTTTCTATAATTACAGTCTTTCGTTTTTTATCATAATGCTTGTGTTTATACATAGCTATTTTTAATGACTCAAAAATAGTCAAAATACTTTTGTTTTTGCATATGTATGCATATAGTGCAAACAATTTCATACTGAAGCACGTTTTCTAAGGTACATATAAGAAGTTTTTTACCTTCTCCGAGAAGAAGATGAAGACTTCTCCACTATCATCTTGATTTTCCGGCCGTTTAATTCCGTACCGTCCAGTTTATCTATCGCATTTTTCATATCGGTCCTTGATGAGAACTCCACGACTCTGCGAATATACAACATTGTTTTAATTTCATTGCTGTTTTTAAAATGCGTTCACTACTTCCAGGATTTCTCGCTTAGAAGCTGATCATGCCACTTTCACTTTTACATTAAAGGAAAAGTCAAGCCTGTTGGGAAGTCAAGCTTATCTGATTGTTTGCAAAAAATCCTAGAAGAATTCAGTAATATAAGATAGTAACAAATGTAACAAATAAATAGCAAATTTAGTGATAAGTGCCTCGTGACATTAGTAAAAGCACTTTAATGTTGATCACTTCCCATTTTGAATGCCGACTCTTCCACCAATGACATCATTCATTAGTTGAAGAAAAGCAGTGCAGTGAACCATGGATATAAGGGACGCCTCCGGATAAGAAAAAATCTGTCCCTTACATCCGATATCCCTTATATCGGGACTTGAGTCACACTGAGGGTGTACTTAGACCTGTACTTTTACCCATATTTTTATGGATTATTGCTACACATTCAGTGCAAACGGTATGTAGGAAGCTACTTCAGTGATGCGAGATGTACGTGACTGTGGAATTTCGCTTTGATCACAGGGTCCCTTATATGCGAGGTAATATACCCGGGTTTCTATTACCCAGGACCGAATATATCGCCCCTTATAACCGAAAGTCCATTGTATCCGAGTACCTTATATACGAAGATTTTTACAAGGAAAACCATTACGAAAATTGGGACCAGTGTAGGTGGTCCCTTATAAGCGAAACTTATAAACTAAATCCAAAGTCCTTAAGCTTCCGTCATAATTATAATAAGTTTTTTTACATAAAATTAGAGAGGTAATTTTGTAATATTTTTGTATTTCCATGAGGTAAATTACAGAAGCTTGAATCCGTTCAAGCAGAGTGCACTTCTGGAAACCCACAAGCTCTGTAGTTGCACCATAATTATCTAGTGAACAACAGCTGCCACCATGCTTGCAAATGTCTATACGGCGGTAGTGTAAATTAACTTTATACTTTAAGTGATGTTTACCAGACGACTAGAATGCATTATGCGTTATCTACCTGCGGAATAGCTATATATAAAAATCAATAGAACGATAATACAGCAATGCAGGTTGTAGAAACGGGTGCATTGAAAACAATATAAACGCATTTTTATGTATAACGCATACATAGTCCAGATGTCTGCCCATTTCTTTGTTATATTTTTGATATTTAAGTTTAAACGATAACGATAAAATAAATCCAATGTGCTAAATGAGTTGTTTTTCCTTTAAACAAATCTATTGCAGAGAATTGCACAACCTACTAAATAGAGAATGGTAACTAGCAAACAGAAAGGTGCCTGAATGCTTAGACAATGGACTTAACAAAAATTATAAGCAGGCGCCTGCCGTTAAAAAGTACAAAAAGCAAAATCTACGTAGCGATCACTTACCCAACATTACGTTCACTTTTGTGTGCATCGGCATACGTCACTTCGCCTGCCTGTCGCATAAAATCTTTCAAATCCTGAACAAACAACAAACAGGCCGTCAATATAGCAGAAAATGTTTTTTCCCGGCAGAACGTTTGCCTGTTGAAAAAAACTGCAACGTTTAAGTCGACATCGGGCAGACGTTCTGTCAGGAATTTGCCAAGAAATAAGACAAAGCTATCAGCTTCAAGGCATTTGCACAGCTTTTTCCTACGATTTCGCGCGATCACTAATCAAAGAAAATATAAGATACACGAAAGCTGAAGCTGACAATTCTTAGAAGAATACGCTAAATCAATTCAAACCACATGCCTGCACAATCCTGTCAATCGCACTTAAACACGGAGTACGCAAAATGAGAAAAATTTACAGAACTGATTAAAAATTTACAGGACTTGTGCAGACACGTTGGTGTGATGACACTGTAGCTGCCGTCAGATGCCTTCCTCCAGATCCCTTCCGCTGACGAAGCTCCTCTGATGTCGCTGCCGTCCATCGTGTAATTCCGTAGACATCCTAGCAGCCACCATGCCATCACTCGACACCAAGAAAGAATACTTACACATTCTCAACTACCTTTATACATAAAAAATGAAAAAAAGTAAAGACAAACAACCTGTGAACGCAAGCGTGAATCATGGTCAGCGAGTGGTCATCGTAAGGGTCTCGCCTCAGCCTTTTACGGTGTCCACAAATGATTAGCGACTGAGACTATTCTTCTATTGACCAACCGCATGGCACATTGCTCTACTTTAGCGCATTGCATACATCTAAATTTAGCATTGATTGACCGCCCGATCGACTGACTGAACCCTTCTCATCTCATCTAAGACACATCATGATGACATCATCACCCCGTTTTGCGGCATGACATCATCACCCCCAGTGTGCGTGTGTGCGGCATGACATCAGCATCATACAACGCACCATTTGAATCAATACTGATCACACGTCTAACCGAATTACGGCTGTTTGACATCGACATCAACGTTAGCCCAGACGAGTGCATGGCGTGTGGATTGTTGGCTGTATATTTAGGAAGAACAATATAAATTTAGTAAATTTGACGTTTATATGATTTTGAGATAAGAAAACTAAACTTTATATCAATTTTTCAAAGCAGCTAAGTTTTTATGAGTTAATTTTCAGAAAGATGAAGTCGACATACGGTGCATTTGCGGAGTTCATTTGGGTCTAAGGTTACAGAGGCTGTTTTAAAGGAAAAACCGAAGTAATGTGAGGAGCGGGATCGTGTCATTAGTCGCAAGTTTGAAAAAGCCAAATGTATTTGAAGTTAATGGTACTGAGTCAGCAGTGCAAAAAGCTTACCTGCCAACTGATTCTCGTTGACAAATTTTCAATCCTGACTCTATAATCAGTTCTAGTTGGAGGTCCGTACCTGTAAAACAACCACTTGGAAATTTAGGAGAAATTTGTACAAATGCCATTAAAATTTTGATTCACAATGAAACTTCATGGTGGGTTGAGGCTAACGATCAGTTTAGAGGTGAAATCAGGGTGTTACCGAAACCAAAATTTATGGAACATAGGAAACCGATACCGATATAAAAAGCATTGCTAGTAGCCTTATACAGAGCAGTCAAAACTGTTCGAGCATTTCTAGTCGGGATGCAATAAAGGAAATTTTTTTGACACTTTAACTGAGTGCTCTTAGTTGATGAGTAAGTGGCGTTTATATAGCATCCGGATGGGTAAACATTTCCACGTGCGGAATAGCTGCGGATAAAATCCATAAGAATAGGTACAGAAAAAGAATAACGCATATGCAGGCTGCATAAACGTCTACATTGAAAACGATGTAAATAGATTTTATCTATTCCATACACCCCAAAACGCATCTGCATCCGAATGCCACCTAAAAGCCACGTAAAGGTTTCTAATGATTCTTGTTTCAATGAACAACGGCGTGATTAAATATCACGTAACAACGTTTTTGTTAGTTGAGTCAACTCCTCTGGATGCTGGAAACATTATTCTCGTGTTAACAATCTTGCAACCTGATGTAATTAATCACAAACAGTGCACCAAATCATAGTGCGTAATGAACCTGAGTCGTTTAATTGTTTACACGACCGCTGACTGGTGTCGCCGTTTAGAAAATCACTAACCGTTTAACCGTCACATAGCAAAGCATCCGTATTAATGAAACCTTGTATCTTTTCTGTGTTGACGTATACAGTTAGCAACGTCTCGCTTACATAAAATTTTACTATTTACAACATTGTTTCAACTAATCTGGTTGCCTCAGAAGCACCTAAACGGTAAATTGCAAAGTTTTTCACTTGCGTACGTTACAAGGATGTGGCCATGTTGGACATTCTCATTGGTGCATGCTTAGATTTGATATGCACCGCTTACTCGTGCAAAGAATGAATGTATGACATCATCAAGAACGGTTAACCGACCGCAATTAATAACGTTTGAACAATTAGTTAAAAAGTCCAAGCATCTCAGCCGTATTTTGTTTTCTATCCAGGGCATCATAACGGCAATGAAATTAACCTACTTGTCCAACCACACTGGCCTACGTCGTCCTCGATCACCGCCATATCCACCACCTCCTCCTCCGTAACCACCCCCTCCGTATCCGCCACCACCGTAACCTCCTCCGCCACCCCCGAAACCTCCGATTGGTCTTCCGCCAGGACCACGCGGTGTGCCGCGAGCTGGTTCCAATAAAACTCTAGAAAAAATTAATTAAAAGTAAGTTGTTTACACAATACAATTCTAAAACAAAGTACAGTCAAACCTCCTTATGCTGCCAAACTCGTTTACCGCGTGCAGAGCCAGGAATAAAACTGCATTTAAAAATAACCTATTATACCACCTCAAGCTACCTGCCATCCGCTAGGCAAATCTTTATATATATACGTGTGTGTGTGTGTGCGTGTGTGCGTGTGTACGTGTAAAGATGTCACAATAACGTGACAATAACAAAGGATTTGTAGGTATTATATTATTGTCAATACGCACCACACAGTTTTATCTAACTAGAACAACGTCTTTCTTTGCAAATCTAGAAGCTTTCAAACCTGTTCTGCCAGCTTTCCCACTGCAAATTTTTTGGCTTTGCTTATTTATGTAAAACAGAGTAAAATAAAAAAAACACAATCAGATTCACACACGGTTATTGCTTGTTACTGTTTAGGCACAGTACACAATACAACCCTGGCAAAACGTGTAATAGATAAAATAATACAGCCATAAGATCACGATACCAACCTCACGAGACACCCGACCTAACATTTACAAGGTTAAAAATAGAAAAAACTAGATGAATCCGTTGATAATAAATGCTAAACATATTTTACCAACCACAGTTTTAGGATTGCTAAAATAACAAGACAAAGTTTGATTTTTATTTATTACTTATGTAATGTGTGAGCTGTTGTTGACATTGTAAGCCACCAGAAAAACAAAATATGTCAATGCTTTGGATTTAAAAGTTGCTTCTCCATTTTGCGGTTCACATTTGCCATGTAATTAGCCTAATGCAGATTAAACATCTTGCATTTTCAACTGACTTGAATGCTAGCAGTGCCTGTGTTAAGTGCACTGATTGCTACGTATCTACAGTACACTCTACAGCTGCAGTTTGAATTACTTCACATCGTTTTTATCAGCGTACGATCAAGAGGTTGCTAATTTGCTAAATATCATTAACACTGACACAGATTCTCAGGGTATGTATGCACTTTGGCGATACACATATCGTCATAAAACATAATACGATGCACCAATACATCTATGTATCGTTACAAGTCTAGAAAACAGCAACATTTTCAGATGAACACAAAATGAATAAATGTAATCAGCATCTGGAGTTCTGGCTTACCTTTCCCCACAAAGCTCTTTTCCATTTAGTTCATATATGGCATCGTCTGCATCACGATAATCATCAAATTCCTGAATAAGAAAACATAGACTATCAAAAGCAATGTAACCTTTTTTTTGAATTAAGATAAACAGCAGCCTTAACGACAAAACTTCTTATATGTATAGTGTAAAATATGTCATGTAAAATATAATGTACTTTAATATTGTTTTGTAAAAATATTTTAATATGGTGTTTGTAAATATGTTCATTTATTGTATATAATTAGGCCTTAGTTTTGCACTTTAGTTTTTTTAGTATGCACTGGATGCATTTGTCTTGAACAGTGTTGTTATCTTAACATTATGCTGAGGTTTACTCAATTTTATTATAATGAGTGAACCATTTTAATGACAAATAAAGAATTAATAATAATAATAATTTATGAAAAAGTTCTGATTCATTTCGATTCAATCCAATATAATAAACATTTATAAATGACATGATTTTCAGACAAGAATAAGTCACAATATGAATTTATTTTGTTTATACAAGGCAGAGGTGCGCATATAGGGTCTCGTGTCGAAATCAAGAGTCAAGAATCAACTAGGAGGACAAGAGTTAGCTCTGCAAACCCTCGCATTTCCTGTATTTGGGGTCCACGAATTTCCTACCTATACGAAGCCTTGTTTCAGAAACAAAAATTAAGAAATTATATCACAAAGTAGTAGAAATTTCTTGATTTTAGATGCTAAAAGCCCCAGAAGTCTAAAACTTACAAAACAGTTGCGCTTGTTTGATGTTACCTGAATTTAAGATAAATCTTCTCTTCAATGCCATTTCCGTTATTAAGACATGTAAGACCAAACTGGCTGAAGCAAAGTGCGGAAATGGCCAAAGATTACTTGCACACACATTCATGCTGCAGTAAAGGCTGGCAGATGGTAGACGGGATGAAAAAAGAGCTTTTCAATAGAATTAACTTAATTTAATAATTTTACTATTATTTTAACATAAATTCCGCTCTTTTTAGCTTAATCTTACGTAAAGTTTCAATAGCATGTAAGCTGCATTTTGCTATTTTTTATTTCAATTTCAATGTGATGGTCGAAATCATCAGGAGACTTTAGAATTTTTACAAAATCCGACTGCATTACGGATCTGTAGCCGAATTTCAGGAGACTCCGAGTCAAATCAGGAGTGGTGGCGACCCTTATGTGCAAATCCCAGCAAGTGTTGGGGATTAACTGGTATTAGTGAATGAACAGTATTGGAGGGCAAAACCCTGAGATCGGGTCATAGCACTGCCTGAATGACCGAAACTAATACCAATGTTTTATATACATAATCTAAAGCAGAATATGCACCTGCAAAATTGGCACTACAAATTAGTACATATGATAAAAGATGATGGTTTTAAAAATCGCTAATACTTTTTTTAAATATAAAACACTGAACATAATACAGTCATATCTCGGCTTGCCGGATCTCCTTTTCACGGATATTGGACAAAATCTGGACCGTTCGAAAGCCCGCATACTATGGACACATTCAGTTGTTTTGCGAGTTAACTGCTAGTTGGTGGGACGTCACTTTGTTTACATCATTAATTCATGGTAACCAAATGTAGAGTGAATTATGCAGAGTTATTTTAGTCAATTGCTGACAGTTTTTATATACTTTTGCATAGGTGTGGCCCGTACTAGACGTTTTTGACAGGCGATGGACTCAACATTACCATGAATCTAATTACATGGCGCTTATTGTATTCCTAGTATTAGCTTAATATCAGTAAATATGGACAAATTCGGAACAACGTCTTTCCGCTTTTAGCTGGCAAACCGAGATACGAGTGTACTACTACTGACTTTCAGACATACCATTGCCAAGTCAACCAAAACTGTAACGGCCAGATATACATAAAATTTATGATGCAGATTTACAGCCTGGCATTCACACCAGACTGACCAGTATCTATGTCATTTTTTTTCACGTAAATCGAGGCATAAAAAGCATACTTACAACAAACCCAAATCCGTTTTTCAGCATTACTTCCCGTATTCGTCCATATCCCTTGAAAAAACGTTCAATGTCTCGTTCTCTCACGTGGTAGCTAATTTTGCCCATATAAACACGAGTACCCATCGTAATTTATTGTTCTAGTCTCCACTAGCCCGAAATGCAACGAAGTGACAAAAATGATAAAATAGCAATTGATCAAACTCACAATGCGGACTCGCTTATAGTGCTAATTTTACGTCTGAAAAATAAAAATATGGCACTAAATAAGCTTTTCAGTAAGTGCCGTAATTCTAAAGTCTTTCAGCAAACAACACCAAATAAAACAGCTAAATAAATATTAATAAAATTATACAAACAAAACTTACAGCAACAAAGAAAAATGTCCACCACGCGGATTCGACGCCGTCGGTTTCCGAACTTAGAGTAAGACAACTCGGAAATTACCGAGCTTTAACGAACTCTTAAGGTAATTTATTTTCAAGCTTTATTGGCTTTTTTAACAATTCTATTGAATCCTGTCTTGTTTTTGAGGCGCCGTCATTCTTTTTGGTTTTTATTCTTTAAAATTAGTTTTCTACAATTATATACGTAAGAGTAATATTTTGGAAATGACAGAACTAGGAAATAATTAGTATAAAAAGTGTTGCGTACTGAAAAAAATCGTTTTTTGTTGTGCTGCTGCTGTTTCTGTAAGCCTGCTGTTGGCCCGGTGTACCTTTAGTGTTGTTGTTACTGGCCGTGGTTTTGTCATTGTTGATGTTATTGTTATTATCATTGTTGCTGATATTTTTGTTGCCACTGCTATTGAAATAAGTGGACCCGTAATTTGTGCTCATTGCAAAAAATTTACAAAATTTGTTGTATCTTCATATTTTTTGATTTACTTCCCCACTTTGCCCCAACCTCATGCAGTTGCCTGAATTGCATTCAAGTGACATTGTATTTTAATTGTAACAGCTATTATGGCAAGCTAGCCAATAGCTAAGCAATACTATGCAGGCTAAGGCTCTGTTTGCTGTGTTATAAATCCAGAGTGGCACTAGGTTTTGGGTGTAATTATAGTAGCACTATTGGTAAGACAAACTGCTTTAAGAAAATGGTATTGAACAACAAAACAAAATATAACTTGCATCTATGGATTGAAATTAATAAAGGTCTTTGAAAATTGACAAGACAATAGTTCAAGAAATTATTGTTTCAAAATGTGGAGGCAGGCAGAAGTGACGCATAACTACTCCATGAGTGCTTTTCAATTTAGTATAGTGTTAATGCAGCACAAACTAGGCGTTTGTGGTTATGCAGTTGTTTGTGAAAGCAACAGATGCTGAGAAGGGTGTTATGGTCAGTGGAGAGTTTGGAAGAGCAGTGATCAGAACTTAAGACATTTGCATGGGCACAGAGATACCTGCCATCACCTACGTATGGAACAAAAAATGGCAGAATGTGAACAGTGATAAGTATAATAATTATGCGACTAAGTGGTGAAGTTAGCTCCTTTCACCGGATAAATAGTTAATTATTGGACTGTCTGCAGGTAGTTGAAAAGGAATGTTTGAGTGCAAAGAGACATTAGCAAACAATTATTGCAAATGGCCTTAAGAAATAAAGAGAGAGATTGTTAAAGCCATGTTTCTGAAAAAAAGTACCGAGCAGTTTCAACTTTGCTAGCATTGTTTTTGCGGTCCCACGAAAAAATGAAAAGGGGGTGTTGGATGCAGTTATGTTACATGCCATATCTTACATGACATCTGGAGACAATTTAAGTCATGCAGGGACAGACTAACTGAACAGGCTTGTCACTAGCAACAAAAACGAAGTGCACGATTCTAATGGAAGACATCAAACATTAATACTAGTGTGTGCAGTGTTCAAGAAAGCTAAGTATCTATTCAGGTTGGGTATGATAATTTTGCCAGAAGGTTGTTGCCCAAGAATGGCATGTACATGAAGATGATGAACAAGATTATTCATATGGCTACAACAACTGCTGCTGAGTATCCTATGTGCATCTGGCAGAAATTCGTTGTAGTGTCTGGCGAAAATAAATGAATCTCATGAGATGCTCGAAACAACTTGGTGAGGTGCCTTTAGATTTGACTGACAATCGATCTCCTGTTCTGCTAATACAATAGGCATATTTTCTCTCCTTTTAGCAGGATCCCGAAAAGGGTTGATGTCCTCTGCAGTCTTTGTCTAAAGGGTAAAAGTTTTACGGTTTTATAAAAGCATTTTGGAAACAGTTCTAACTCTTAACTAGGAGTTAATGTCAGTGTCATGTCACTGTGTAATGGTAATGCCACGTCACTCTAACTCCTAAGTAATGTTAATGTCACTGAATTGCTGAAATGTAGAGAGAGATTCAAAGCGGTGTGATGATTAGGTAGAATGTTGTTTATTAGTGTTTATTTATTACAAGAGCCAACTGCCATTTAGCGATATCTTACACAAAAATGCACAATATGAAAATAACATGGTAATAATAGATAAGATTATAACTCAATGATTAATGCAGTGCAGACAATTATCAGCTTGTTCAGAAGGTGAACTTGTCAGATCTGAGTTGAACAGGCAATAAGGGGTAACGGGAGTGCAGAAGATGTAATACAGAACACTTGCAGTGTGTTGTTTTATATTATATGCATAGAAGTGCGTGAACTGCGTTAAATAACTCCAGCTGCACATGGAGTGTCTATGATGTTGAACACTAAACGTTAAACGCTTAACAGCTTCTCGTTTTAAAAGAGATGTTTGTATGTTGTTCTTGTATGCAATAATATAAGACTAGCAAAGGCCCCGCAAAAAATTTTGCGTATAAATACACGTATAATCAAAAATACGCGAACATCCTACATAGTCCTCTTTTCTAACGCAAAGCCTGCAGCAGCTTTAGTGAATTAAAGTTATAAGGTTATAGACAGAGCATAATGGATGACGTCAGAACAATGGCTTTGCATGAGCAGTTTTCCAAGCAAAAATTGCCAAAAACAGAACATCTAATTAACTCGTCGGCGTTCCTCTTAGTGGACGTGTCCTAAAATAAAGCCCACATCAGTCATGTAGCCCTGTTCTTCCTCTTTCTATAGAGCTTTATATCTCCTTCCGAGAGTCCCACCTGGCGCCGCTAGAAACGTTTTTTCCGCATGTTGTTTGGTCAAAATTTCGAAAAAATCGCGAGTTGGGTCCGGGAAAACGCCCGTTGCGGGACGCCTTTGCCCTCTCGCAAATTCTAAATATCCTTATGACACCCACCACTAAATGGGCTATCTATCCGCCCTCGGCCCATTCCCGTTCTTCAGATCTCGGACTTATAACTTTTGCAAATTACCGTAGCTAGCACTGGATCTTTTCTTGACTCTTGTCGGAGGATGTTGGCGTCCACAGGCTTGACTTGAAGGCTGAGAACTTGAATGGCACACCCTGTGTCCATGTCTTCATCATTTTCCTCCCTGTCAAAGTCGTTGTCGTCTCCAGATGGCAAGCGACTAAGGGCATCTGCAATGCCGTGATCTGCTGTCTTTCGGTACTCGATTGTGTAATCAAATTGGTTTAGCCACAGGGCCCACCGAGCTAGACGATTAGCTGCAAGAAGTGGCGTCCCTTTCTTCAGTCCGAAGAGTGAAGTCAGTGGCTTATGATCAGTTACCAGTGTGAAATGACGCCCGTAGAGGTACTGGTAGATTTTCCGTAAGCCGAAGATTATGGCTAGGGCTTCCTTATGTATTTGGCAGTAGTTCCGTTCTGCAGCTGTGGGAGTCTTGGACACATTCTCAATTGGGCGCTCGCTTCCGTCCGGATAGTGATGAAACAGGACAGCTCCAATTCCAACGTTGCACGCGTCACAAGCCAATCCCAGAAACTTGTCTGGGTTGAAATGCACAAGGACTTGATCTGAGGATAACACATTTTTCAACAGTTGAAATGCTGTTTGCTCCTCATCTCCCCACTTCCAGGGGGTTCTCTTCTTGGTCAAGCGGTAAAGAGGCTCTGCCATAGTAGCCAGGTTTGGGATGAACTTCCTGTAGAACTGAACCGAACCCAAGAAAGACTTCAAGCTTGAGACGTCTGTAGGAGGTGGCATCTTCATGACTGCCCCGACCTTGGATCCTTTTGCGACTCCTTCGGCCGATAAGGTGTGTCCAAGATATTCAACACGTGGTTGTGCGAACAAGCATTATCATTAAGTGAAAGCAATTCACTTGAAAGTTTTTCGCATTAAGTTTACCATTCACGTGAAAACAATATTTTTTTGAAAGCTTGTCTAAAATCAGTGCTAGACAGTGCATACACGATTGGATTAATGGCACTGTTGATAAATCCAAATATATATAAAAACTCATCTATTTCATTTTTCTCTTCGTAAGACAATATATAACGCACTGTCTGATACAGAGAATAGGGACCCCAACATACCAGAAAAGCAAAGGTAACAATGGCTAAAGTTTTTGTTGCTTTCATTTGCATCACGTTTGCCTGGCTTCCTTGACCTTGACTGTGTATCTGCAAGACGTGCCTTCTTGCAGTTCTCCAAATAAGGACATACAGTACAAAAATCGTAAACACTGGTAAATAAAATGCTAAAGTAGCATTGACGACTAACAGAACACGTTTATTGAAAATGAACGTGAAAATAACACAAAGCGCTGCCACAGCTAAAGCAACAATCCAAGTAATGGAAAGTGCAGCAACAATGGTTTCTTTTCTCACGATGACGTGATACTTAAATGGATGAACAACAGCCACATATCTTTCAGCTGCTATCAGACACAAGTGTAATGCACTTGCATTCACCATTCCAACTTGAAATATGTACAGCACCAATACAAACACTTGGTTTGACAACACAGCTGGATACAACACTGTGGTCACTTCTGCTGGTGTTAATAAACCAACAAGTATATCAGTTACAGCAAGAGACGCAACAAGAACATTTGTTTTAGTTTGCAAACGAGGAATCTTACAAACTGCAATCAGAACTACTAAGTTTCCAGGTATTATAGTAATACCTAGTAGTATTAGCAGCAGAACTTTCATTGAAATCACAGACTTTGCTAAAAATGTAACCCCACTTTCTGTTGCGTTCATGGTAGCAAAATCAACCAGTAACGAAGATGTATTCATGTTCAAAACATCGCATTTCGAAAAACGTTCGAAAGGTTTGCAAAAGTAGAGCATTTGCATTCGTAAATGTCCGTGTCATACATATTTTCACTGCAATCGAAAATCTGAAAACGCATTTACAAGGAAATCACTGTCAGAAATACAAGCAAACTACATATGATCATTTTCACAATGATGCAATATAATGTGTTTCATGTTCACAATGACGCAGTATAATGTCATTCATGTTCACAATGATGCAGTATAGTGTTATTTATATTAAAAAGCACAACAACTAGGATGATAACATTTCTATTCATAGGGATTTTATTACCACAAAGTACACATGCAAAACAAATACCCATTACTATGTAAGTTTACTTTGATTCACAAAAGCATTTCAGTAATTAGGCAAGAGCAGCGTGTATTGTTAGACGGCAGCCATAAAATTGCTCTAGCTTAAACTGCAAGTGTATGACATGTGATTTCCGGCTGGCTAGATATACTTCATAAAATTACCACAACTATGTAAACTAAGTTTCAATTTAATTCAAAACAATTTTTTCAGACACAAAAAAGTATTCATAAAATTAGTTGCACACAGTAAATTGTAAATGAGGATTACCTAAAAGAGAAAACTAATAAACAAATTAAAATATATATATATATGAATCATTACACATAGGCCTGCTGAGTTAAGTAAGTCTGAAAGATTTATGAAATACGTGAGTTATAACGTATGTCCCGCCATCTACTGTGAAGTTTAAGGGTGCAATACAGCGTTCCCTCACTACTTCGCGGTTCGTCTATCGCGGACTCGCTGTTTCGCAGGTTTTAAAAAATATTAATGTAACACATTTATAGTATGAAATGGCTTATATGTTGTACCCACTTAATATAATGTCTACCATGTAAATGTCGTTGAAATAGCAAATCACCAAAGTAACAAAACTCTCAGAGCTGTGAGCTGCTATTATTCTCCTCCAAATACAGGCCTATATGTGTAACATCGAATCAACGACATTGCAAATACCAGCCAGTTCACTTTCCCTATAACCTAGCGCTAGACTACAGCTTAACATAACAAACTACAAATTTCAGGCTTATCATAACTAAATGTTGATCTAGCTGTATTAGCGTATAATGAACAATAAATTGCGAACTATGGAAATCCCAACATTGTGCTTTACCGAGTTTAACGTTTTAATTGGAGGAGGCGAACATATAAAACGCACAAATATCCAGAAGATGTCGGCTGTTGAAAAAAGAGTTTAATGTATAGCCGATAATGTGTAACGGAGCAAAGTGAAAGAAATTACCCTACACAGGGTTCCCAGGGCCTATATTACAGCTTCTAGCGAATGTATTGCAAAAAACTACTGTGTAAATAATTATATTTCTATTCAACCTAGATGTAATCTAGGTGTTCCACAAGGGTCAGTTACAACACCACTTTGTTTATATTTTTCGTTGTTGATATGTTCATATCGGCAGACAGCAGTATACAGCAGTCAGTCAATAAACATAAGTATGACGGGTCCTTGCATGTGCCAGTCATAAACCCTTCAATCCCGTGTTTAATTGAACAAAGTTATGTAATATCATACACAACTGGTGACAGAAATGGTGTTTAAAAATAAATTCGTTACCTGGTAAGACAGAAGAATTGTTAGTTAGAGCACGGAATGAAAGTAATAAGCCAGAATAAGTTAAAAATTGGTCATAATGAAATATTATTTGTTGAGGGCAAAACATTAGGCCTTATTATTGATCGGAAATTTACTTTTTCAAAACTCGTTGTTAATGTACATAAAAAGTTTGAGCAGATGGCTGAAATTAAAATAATTTTTTTAGTAAATGCAGAGATATGATGATTACTGCGACTGCAATTTTTTTTATAAAACTGCCATTTTGCCGATTACACTGTATAGCGTTATTGCATGGTTAGGTAAAACAACTTTCCTTGTTTGACGGTATAGTTTATGATGCAATGGTAAACGAAAAGAAGCACTCTTTTGTACACATGTTATTTATTTTCTGATTAAAGATTTATTATCACAAAAAAAATAAAATCGGTGCTTATTCAGATATATTTGACTCAACATGCAGGCCACACCATGACTACAGTTATTGTAACAAAGTAAAAGTATGTAATTTTTGTCTCCACACGAACATTATCTGCAGAGTTTTTTCATTATTATTTTACTGTACAATTAAAGCATAAATTACCAAATAAGTACAGTTTATAATCTGAATCCATGTAGTAGTACATAAAATATTTTTTTATTTCAGCATCCATGCAACTTATTATAAAATCCAGGTACAGTGTATACATTATTCTACAAAATCGTCTGGTATAGTGAAAAAGGCATTGGTAATGATGACGAAAATAAAAACTGTAATACTAAAACAGTAGTAACAATATGTTAAATGACATACTAGAAAACGGTGTATTCTGGAATAAAGTCGTGCGAATGGTTATTCTCGCCCTTCTAATATTATGCAAGAGTTGTGCTATATAATTTTATTAAATTAAATCGTATTTGTTCTCATAATTATGTACTAGGCAACGGATACACAACACATTTTATTTTCAAATTCACACTCTCCACAACTTACAATCTACGCAAAATTCTACCTGCGGCAAATTAAATCATTCACGAGTCCTACATAAATTAATAGTAAGGGTTCATCAAGCAGTTGAAAAGTTTAGAGGGCATTTGAAATTTGAAAGCTTCCAAATAAAGCCTATTTAAAAGAATAGTAGGCAAATGTAAGTCTACAACTAGTTGCTGTAGTTTAGAGGCAGATGTATCATCAAAGCTAATTTTCTTTGCCAGTTCTCTAACACACAGTTGCTGCAAGTCACTAGTAGCACAACCATACAGTTTTCCGACTAGATTTTGGATATCCGTACAGATTCTAAACTCTGGAAAGTACTTTAATTGTTTCTTAAGTTCATTTTCAATGCTTGAATCGTCAAAGAAACCATTGTCTACTAGTGAAGATAAGTGATTATATTTCTCTTTGTATTTCTGATTTCGGTCATAATACGAGCGATGTCCTTGCCCGATGAGGAAGAACATGAGAGGAGAAAATTTACTCCCCCTCCTCGGTAACAAAATTCCTGTTTTTACTCTAATTCCTGTCTTTGCACCATAGTGGATCAATTCTCTTGCTGTTGTAAAATCTCCGTGATACATGCTTAAATGCAGAGGACAACAATAGTTTACAAAAATATCTGCATACAACCTAAATGTAGGTAAATCAACATCTGCTGTTACATTGACGTCTGCACCCGCTTCACATAGTAACCGCAACAGCGTTGTCTCACATGGAGTTTTATCTACAAGAGCGTGAATAAAAGAGATATCTCTATAAGGCGCGTTAACATCAGCCCCATAGCTGATGAAGAGCCGAATGAGCGTTTCTATTTGTTCTTTATATATTTCTTCTTGACGAATTTGTTGCCAGTCTAGTCCAATAATGGGAATCATATAATGGAAAGAATACAATTTCCATTTTAGATACAAGAAAAGCAGCGTCTGGAATGGAGTCTCAGATATGCTATTGTAGTGCGAAACGAATTGCAGGTTTGAGTTTTCTCCATGTTCAACTAAACTCTTTGCCAAAGGAAGATGAATCTTCCAAAAGATTATCCTTTTACGACCACCTCCAAGAACCATGTGAAGTGGGGGAGTAGTCGCCTGGTCCTTCGTTCAAGTATTCCTCATTTCTGTGAGCGCTAATTTCGTTCATTGCTTTACTATAATCACCATCTGCAATGGCTTTTGTAAGCTCTGTTTCACAGCAAGTTCTGTATTCTAGTCTTTGGACACGATTATACATGATGACACTGTTTTGCTAAGAGTAATAATATTTACTTATTCAACTATACGTTAGGAAATGTGTTCTGCTTGGTAACAGATCAAACTCTCGAAGACGTGTATTCACCCTAAGCTATCTGTGATAACATGTCGGCGAAATAACTCTTTTATAACATAGAAAGGTGCAAGAGTCAATGTGTTTACGGCATGTTTTTCATCGTAATGTTGTCAAAGATAAGAGTTAGCCAAAATGAGAAAGGAACTTTTATTTTATGACAAAGACAGGCAAGTCTTACGACACTGTACAGTAGTTTACTATAGGGTCAAAGCATTATTTGTTTTGTTTTACTTGGCAACATTAATTCGTCATTTACGTTTACAAAAACAAAATTTATATGGGCTTAACGTTCAGCATGAGCTGATCCAACACAAAACGTTCGCACATCTCTTTTCAATTAACGTTTAAAACAAACAATGTGATACAATAGGGCTTTGTTGTTTGTTCTGTATTGTTTGATTGTTTCTAACATTGAAGAGAAAGCTACAACAAAGCATAGAGCGGTTTCATAGTAGACGCCTACAATAGAAATTGAACCAAAAATAGCCAAAACATGCCAGATTATTCAGTTTTGCCGAGTATGACAATTGGATTTCGTCTCTAAAACCGAACTGCACATGCGCAGTCAGGGCCGTCTTAACAGCATTATAGATTCCCTTAGCAAAACAGTGCGCTGTGACCTCTAACTACATAACCACTCACAGGAAAAAATGTAAATGGTCGATAAAATTAAACATAATTTATTGTATGGGTACTTACCACAAAATCGGTGTTTAACCACTAAAAAACATGCTGCACAACAAATATTAATCAACACAAATGTTTGAACAACATAACATCAGCCTTGAAAAATACAAATATAATATAATAAGGCCCCTATAATAAGCAACTGCCCATGTGCCTATGCCTTAAGACGACCCTGTGTACAATTTCTAACGACTGTTATGTAAATTTGGAAAAATGTCTATCAATAGCTTGCTGATTGAAAGAGTTAGTGAATGAGAGAAAGAGAAATAACAAATAACATGCGTAACTCTACATAAAGCCCAAAAATGAAAGGCCTATTTGATTTGAGGCACAGGTATCAAGTTTACTGTCAACAAGTAATATATGTAAACATATTATAGATTAATTAATTGATAGCAAAGGCCCCCTCAAAAAAATGCATATAAATACACTTATAATCAAAAATGCGTGAACATTCTACCTAGTGTTCGTTTGTTTATCTAACGCAAAGCCGGCAGCAGCAGCAGCAGCAGCTTTTACTGAATTAAAGTTATAAGGTTAAAGACAGAGTATAATGGATGACGACAGAACAATGGCTTTGCGTCAGCAATTTTCCAAGCGAAAATTGTCAAAAATAGAACATCTAATTAACTCGTAAGTACTCCTTTTACTGAACGTGTACTAAAATATAGCCCACATAGTCGTGTAGCACTGTTCTTCCTCATTCTAAAGAGCTGCATATCTCCTTCCGAAAGTCCCACCAGGCGCCGCTAGAACGTTCTTTCTGCATGCTGTTTAACCAAAATTTCGAAAAAATCGCGAGTTGGGCCCGGGAAAACGCCCATTGCGGGAACGCCGTGGCCCTCTTGCAAATTCTAAATACGCCTATGACACCCATCGCTGAATGGGCTATCTATCCATGGCCGGCACCGTCACAGGCCTATTCCAGTTCTTCAGAAATAAGAGGTATAAATTTTGCAAAAAAACGGTGAAAAAATGGCCATTTTTGGAGGTTTTTTGCCCCCCCCCGGTTTCTCGCGGTGGGCCCAATTCGAAAAATAAACCCCCAATGGACGACACTAGATCGAGACCTTTCGTTTGGTGTATCGATCACCGCAAATGGTGCCGTCGTCGAAGCTGTAGCCTCGAATCTTATATATATATATATATATATATATATATATATATAAATATATATACCAGCAGAATTAATATATGTGATAGCAAAGGCCCCGCAAAAATTTTTCTAGATAAATACACTTATAATCAATGATGCGCCAACATCCTACTTTGTGTTGGTTTATTTACTTAAGGCCACGTCAGCAGCAGCAGCTTTTACTGAATTAAAGCAATAAGTTTATAAGCAGAGTATAATGGATTACGTCAGAACAAAGGCTTTGGGTCAGCAGTTTTCTAAGCGAAAATTGCCAAAAATAGAACATCTAATTAACTCGTGGGCATTCCTCTTTGTGGACGTGTCCTAAAATATAGCCCACATCATCGTGTAGCCCTGTTCTTCCTCTTTCTAATATATCTCCTTTCGAGAGTCCCACCAGGTGCCGCTATAACGTTTTTTCCGCATGCTGTTTGGTCAAAATTTCGAAAAAATCGCGAGTTGGGTCCGGGAATATGCTGTGACCCTCTCTCGAATTCTAAATACACCTATGACACCCACCGCTGAACAGGCTATCTATCCATGGCCAGCACCACCCATGGCCTCTTCCCATTCTCTAGATCTCAGATGTATAACTTTTGCAAAAAACGGCCGAAAAATGGCCATTTTTGGAAGTTTTTCGCCCCCCGTTCGTCCCGGTGGGCCTGATTCCAAGAATAAACCCCCAATGGCATGACACTAGATCGAGACCTTTCGTTTGATGTATAGATCGCCACAAATGGTGCCGCGGTCGGAACTGTAGCCTCGAATCTTATATGTATATAAATATATAAAAATATATATATATATATATATATATATATATATATATATATATACCAGTAGAATTAATATATACGATGAGATCATGATGCTAGAAAACTTATTCTTATGCATGTCTTCTTTTGATCACAATTACGTTATATATTCTTTTGATTATATTTTTTATTCAATTCAATTCAACTTTATTTTCTCAATAGCAGTTAAAATTCGACATCTTTTTCAAAAAACGATTTCGTATCTTTTTCAAAGAAATTCACATAAATAAAATCTTTGTTTGGAACATAGCGATATTGTTTGATCTATACATCTGCTATCATGAGCCGTAACAAAAATAACTAAGGGAAATCCCAATTTCTTCATCTGCACCTCTTTGATTCACTGAATGGCCTATAATCTGTATTTGTGCATAGATATAAAATTATAAACATATTGGTTATCCTTTTACAGTTCAACATCTGATGTATTGCTGTTCTGCAGAGTTATTAAAAGAATGCCAGTTAGATGTTCTTCGCTGATATTCGATAACCAACTAAATTAGAATTATTGGAGACTCAGATTTGCGACACGTTTATCATTAGTCTATGCCTCAAAACTGCTAACAACCCAGAACTGCTCCATCCATCGACGAGGATACTGCTTTGTCCGTTTTGCATCATCTGCTTTTGAATTTGCTATCAAAGTAAGATTTCTTGCCAAAAACGGAAATATTAATTTTTGTTGCTAGGAGATGTGTACAAGTAGAGCCAAGGCAGCGCCTAAAAAGCAGTTTGAATTAAAATTGCCAATAGATATGGCAAAGATCTCTATTATTGTTGCGGTACTTTTACTTTAGAGTATTTTGTGTTCATTTATGGACCAAGTGTGCTTTCATGTTTGTTCCATAATTTTTGTATTTCAGTTCACTGATGTTTAAAATGGCCTAGAATAGTATTTCTTCTCCGTAGAGTGAATTTTATGTTAGTCGCCTGATGTCAACAGAAAGTTCTATTAACTGAACTGTAACTTGTGTAAGTGTACACGTTGGTAGTAATTATTAATTTTAGTAGTTGCAGTACTCAGTTCTAGTAGCCAGGAATGCTTATCTATTTTTCATAATTATCTGAATAGTATCCACATAGGATTTTTTATGCACCGACACGGCTTAGAGTTCATCCATTCGTCGTTAATATTTAGTACCGGTATCATGTGCAATTATGCACTGTTGTGTGAAACTGCTGTATTAAAACATTTATTGTTTTTGTCACTACGTTTATAATGAATTGCTGACAGACAAGAACAATAGAAAGCTTAGCATTTTCCTGATTACAAACTGCAACCAGCCAACCACATGTCACTGTATAAAACCAGAGGTGAGAGTGAGTGGCTCAGATCAGTTAGCTGTTAACCAGCTGCTTAACCCTCAGTGGTAAACAATTTGGAACAAATTAGGATTTAAACAAAACAGACCTAAGTTGAAGACCTGTGAATGTAATGCTTATATTTATATAGTACAGATGAAGTAGAAGTAGTTAAAGAAAAGAGGTAAGTTTGATTGAATTATAATTTTATTATATTTTATTGTATCCTTTTCTTGAAGTACTGTATCTTTGATGTGAAATAAAGAAAGTAAGAGTTATAAAGAACAAATCAGTTAATATGTTGGGTTATTTTTTAAGCTTAAAGAAAAATATGAAATTTGCAAAAAAGCTGTCTGTCTATAAAGCAGCAAACGGTTAATTCGTACTATATCTGAATAGAAATTTTGAGGTGTGGTGGTTGCTGTCATTTATTTGGAAATTATAACGTAACTGGGTGATGTGACTGTTACAAATTCTTTTTAAAAACTTTTGACAAAGATTGACAGCGCACTACTTTTCTTCGGGACGAACAACGTCATTAGAAGAAGAATCGGCATTATGTGCGCCCAAGTGTGAAACGATCATGACCTTAAAAGATTTTACTAATGACAAGAGGTGCTTATCTCAGTTTTATTACTAAATCCTTGTAACATTTTTCGCGAACATTGCAATAAGCCTAGCTTACCAGAAGGCTTGGCCTTGACTTTAAAATTTCCGTGCCTTATTGTGTTGCAAAATGAATGTAGTGCTGAGAACATTTTCAGTAAATGTCATATTTTGTTAAAAGTGTAGCTACAACAAAAATTCGTGTTTGTCATCAACAACGTGTACATGGCTTTTCTGACTTGTGCTCTTTTCACGGTCAACAAAACAAGACAACATAGTCCTTATTTATAACGTTGCTGCTGTACATAGTCCTCATTTATAATGCAAAGCCAGTAGCAGCTTTTACTGAATTAAAGCTGTAAACATAGTATAATGGATGACGTCAGAACAATGGCTTTGCGCCAGCAGTTTTCTAAGCGAAAATTGCCGAAAATGGAACATCTAATTAACTTGTTGGCACTCCTCTTGGTGGACGTGTACTAAAATATAGCCCACATTATCGTGTAGCTATGTTCTTCCTCTTTCTAAAGAGCTATATATCTCCTTCCGAGAGTCCAACCAGGCACCACTAGAATGTTTTTCCGCATGCCGTTTGGTCAAAATTTCGAAAAAATCGCCAGTTGGGTCCGTGGCCTTCTCGCAAATTCTAATGTGCTTATGACACACACCGCTGAATGGACTATCTATCCATGGCTGGCACCTCAGATATGTTGCAGCCTTGTATAGGCATTTGAGAGACGATCGGGAGAATTTTTTTATAGTTGCACTAGAATGACATTAGTCATCGAGTTATTACGGCAAGACTCGTTTACAAAAAAGATGTAAACTTCAGAGACACTTTGACCCTCTAAGTCTCTAACTATGAAATATGATAATTTGTGTAATCATGTCTAAATTAAGTTATAGTTGCCGCATTTCTCTTATACAATGTACAATTAAAAATGTTAGCCGATGTAATGTCAGACATATTTTTTTAAAGTTCAGCTACCCACTTCAAAAGCTGAAAATATACGTATATAAAATGAGTGCGTTATTTTCTCTTTCACGAGCATAGCCATTTTTTGGGCCACCCAGGAAATTGAGGGAAAAAATTTCCATGGAGTACAGAACTGTGCCCGGTTAAGTAAATTTAGACATTATTTTTTCAACGCCTTACTTAAAGGAAAACCGGGCGATTGATTAGACTCAATATCATTTAGTTTACTGTCCAGAATATACATTTTCTTGCATCTAAAGTTTTCCTTTGTTCGTTGCTACTTAAACTCGATAGTAGTAATACCCCTTAATATCTCATAGCAAAAAATTCCCAGTGGTCGCTGTTTGTGTGCACCGAGAACCGAAAGCAGGTTACTCTACTATCTGTCGCAGAACCCCCTGAGGGTAAGGCTCAATTGCGAGAAATTGGTCCAATTGGCTTAAGGCCTGCCCTGGTTGCAAGAAGTGTCGGGGTAAGATAAGATAAGATAATATTTATTTTCTTCGGTATGATATAAACAGTACATATTTGTAAAACATGAAGCTCGTAAACCGATATCAAACATAATGTATATGAGCAATAACATGGTAATAATATGTATTTCTTTAATCTTTTGGATGCCACCAGAGGTATTGGTACAAGAAAAATTTAAAACTACGTGAAGACAGTAAAAAATTGAGACAGTAAAAATTTTAGGCAGTAACATTTTCTAAAATTTGTCCAAAAAGCTATCTAGGTCAATAAAATTTTTCCTGCCAACATTTCAGCATTTAATTACGACTTAACAAAATTGGGAAGTTCGCTGAATTTACAAATGGCACATTTACATGATATGCCAGTCCATGAGTTAATTAGACGTTTAAATTCCCCAAGGTTTTCGGCCATTCGGAGACAGTTTGGTAATTCATTCCACAATGTGGCTAGAATGAAACTAGACCTATGTCAAGATACTCAGATGTGTTTTTATCTTAGAAGCAACAGAAATGAAAATAATTTTATGTTTTTCAGACTTGTAACCATAACATGATGTTGGGCACAAGCCGCACGAATACAAGTCATACTCAGACTTTGCCAACGTCTGAATTGGCTAAACCTGTTCACATACAACGCCTTGAGAAAGCGTTGAGCCTTGATCGTCTTACAAACCAAATTGAACGTATAATGCAGGAGCCATCGAGGTAAGTGCTATTATAAATATTGTGCCATAGTGAAATGGGATCAGTTCTTGATACTTAGTACTCACTCAGCAGGGCTATGGAGTTGGAGGCGGCAGTAAATTTATTGTTAAAAGAGTCAGAGTTGTTCAAAATTAGGATTTTAGAGTCGGGACTCGGGAGTACATTTACTGTTAGAGTAGTCGGTAAAAATAGACGGTTTGCATAGGCCTATGTGTTACAGTACTGCTTAAACGCATGGTGTCACGAAAAATGGGATTTACATCATGTAACGTAAGAAACTAACACTGCAGTTCATGGTCATGCTTATCACTGTTCCGCCTTCTTTTTGTCGGCCACGCGAATGTGACAAAAAGGCAGCGCTGCCAGTCTTAGTAGATTCACTGAGCCGTGCGTTTAACGAAATTTGAGTATCCGAGGTGCTTATTATTTAATATAAGCTTTGATTTGTAGTTTTCAATATTTTGGAGCATTCTTTATTCTGAACTAATGTTTACACTGTCATCCGGTTTTCCTTTAAGAATTTTTATTTCGTACCGTGATGCCAGCCTTGCTTGCAATTTTTAGTCTAATGAATAGATTTCATTTAGTGAGCTGTTTGTCAGCTGTTGTTATTACGATTCATTCCGTGATATACATACATACACTCATGCATGCACGCACACACACACACATACACACACATTATATATATGTATATATTGTATATATGTATTTGTATATATGTACTTATCATGTATGTATGTCTTTTAATATATTTGTATATATTGTATACATATACAATATTTATGCATATAAAATATATATATATATATATACACTTGAAAGATTACAACTAAAATTACAGGCCCTTGTATTTCATGTGTGAGTGGGTAAGGAAATTTTTACTAAAAAATTTAGTACTTTAGAAATTTTAATATTTCCAGAGTGATTAATAGTGACTGATTTATTTTCTCCTGTAGTCCGTGTTCACTAAAGCCCCGTTTAGACTATCAGGTGTCACAATCAAAGCGAGTGAATGACTGATGCTTTCAGGATAGTGTAACCTCGCGGCTGTTTTTACATGTTTCTTCTACTTTATTTTACTAGTAGTGAAGACAATTCTTCGAGCGATTTCAATGATTCAGATGATGATGACGGCGGTGGTGGTCGGTCTGAAGGGTCAAAGCTTGTGAACGGCGTGATGGTCTCTCGCTCTGGTTAGTAACTTCAGTGTAATGAGTTGCTTTGGAGATCAAAAAAGTCACCTCTTTCTTTTTTGTAGGGGGTGTCCCAAAATGATTGTTTTCTTAATAGGCTCACTTTGGGAGGGAATTGACTCAGTAAATTGACTGATTCAGTTAACCGACGGGTGTAGCATATTACTACTATAGGAGTGTGAATCAAGGCTCGTCATTCTAGTATGCATTGCGAAGGCTTTAAATGAATCTTAAAAACAAATTAATACAAAATTCCTATGTGCAATTGTTTAAAAATACTAATTTAAATAAGTGAGTTAATAAAAAACAATATTAACGAATTACACGAATCTGATTATTACCACGAAAATTTACAAAAATTCGTGCGAGGTTGGTTGGTTCATTTCTGCACAAAGAAGTTAGTTTATGAAATTCTCATACTGATATTACGTTGAAAATCTGTTGTTTTGTGCTGTACATATTCATGCAACACACCTAGTCACCTAGTGCTTGAGCTGCAGTTGGTGATGACCTTCTTTCCCCTGTGAAAAGCAGCAGGAACTTCAAAAGTAATTCGCTGGACAAGTGATTAAATGTTTAGCTTCCACAAACAAGGAGGTTAACTGCAGCAGACAACAGGGTGACAGATTCAAAGCAAACTGTTGGTCAAGTGATTAAATGTTTAGCTTCCAGAAACAATGAGTTTAACTGCAGCGATGAGCATGTGATAGATTCAAAGCAAAACCGCTAGGCTAGCATGTTAGCACATATGATAAACGTTCCTGCTTACAAACAAAGCTGTACTTAACATGACTGTTTCTACATTTGGTATAGTGCTCAGAAGCGAAGTAAAAATTTCATAAAAGCAAAAAAGCTCTGATTACTCACAAGTGTCTTATTTTAAGTACATGAAGAAAATATTGAGTCAGTTATGCGGAGTTATATGAGTCAGTTACCGACAGTTTTTGTATACATTTGAATAGAAGCAGCCCATACTAGGTGTTTTTTAATCAATTAGGTGACTGATTCTATTAACCGTGAGTCTAATAAATGGCACCTCCTGCATTATTACCGTTTTTCCAACTACTATTTGAGTACCGTTTTTGTTTTGTTTAGAGCGCCGTGCAGATAAAGCAAGGTTGTACAATCTGACGAAAGTGAAGAAAAGTCGAAAATGGCTCAAGGTAAGGTGAAGTTAATTGATAACGAACGAGTCTAAAATACAGACATGTTTTAATTCCCTTATATGCATTTGTGGCCTAGTGGTCTAGTCATACGTAGTTATTTCATTTCTAGAGATTGCCAACGTTTTAATACCGATTTTTTTTGTTCAGGAATAGCTTTTATTAATTGTTTTGTTAATGTCGAATCCATAATCAATAATTAACAGTTATTGAACTCGATGAATTTTGCGCCCTCTCACCCTTGTGCCAAGGGCGGTTGCCCCCTGTCACCCCCACTTTGCCACGCCTCTGGGCGTTGGTAGCATTTTATTAAACAAAGCAAATGTTTATGATAGTCGAGTCGGTGTCATGATGATCTCTGAGTAGGCAATTTTGTTGCAGTTTGAAAACTTTTGTTAATTCCTTTGTTAATGTCAGATCTGTAATTAATAATTAACAGTCATAGAAGAATTTTGCACCCTCTCAACTTTGTGCCTTGGGTTGATTGTCCCCTGTTGTCCCCAGCTTACTATGCCTCTGAACTGTTCTATATTAACCATAACTGTCCAGTTTTTTATTCGGAAAGTTTGTTACATTTGATTATATTTGCAAATTTATGATTTGTTCTTTTTGAGGCGTTACTGATTTCATTGCACAAACGATTGTGCAGCTTTCAGTTATAGTTTGTCGTTGTTCCAGAACATTTTGCTCAGCGATTCCGACACAACGTCGAGCTCGGAGTTGGACGAGGAGGACTTGCAAGAGATGCTGCACATGCATCAGTACCAGAAGAAACATCAGCAACTCTTTCACCAAAGCAAAGAGGTGCATATGCGATGATGTTCTCCTTTAGAGTTAAGACTTCTCCAAATTTGTTTACGGTCAAATTGCATTTTGTATTTTTTATTTTGGGAAAGTAATTTCTTCTCATGCGGGTCAGAACGTACTCGTGGGGGGGGGGACGGTCGAGTTGTAGCTTCTGACTTGGATTGCAGGTGGCAAATGTTAAAAGCACTTATGTTTGATTAATCTTTAAAGGTTTTGAACCAAGATGACAACGATTCTCTCTGTTTATTAATCACTGCAGGTTTTTATTTTTTTTATTTGCCCACATTGCTTGGAATTATTTAAATTTCTTAGCTTAACTCATATTAACTTAAGTGTTGTGTTTTATAGAGGTGCCTTTAGAGTATTATCATTCTAAAGGATATTGTGCTTGGGAAGAAGTTTACAATTTCTCTCTCAAATTAAATATCCCAATCCTAACCCTACCTTAAACCTAACCCAACCCTAACCCTATCTCTAACCTTAACTCTAACCCAACCTTAACCCAACGCAAATCCTAACCCTAACCCAAATCCTAACCCTATCTCTAACCCTAACCATATCGCTAACCTTAACCTTAACCCTAACCCTAAACCCAACCCAACACTAACAAATGAACTCTTTAGTACACAAACGTACGTCCATATTAAACTTTGTAACTATGTTCAGTGTAGCAGCTCCAATGCTGACTTACCATGGCAAAACGTCCAGACACTTTGAAGTAAAAACGTGTGAACATCTGGGTATTTCTGAGCAAGAAATTACAAAACCACCTAAATCTAGCATTCGCGGCCATATTTGTGCCTCTGGTCACAAGGTTGACTTTTAACCCTTTCGCTACGTAGTTGCTTTTTACCTGGTCCACATTGGCTTTTGCACATTTGACAATAACTTCTTGTAGAGTGTTACTAAAACACAATCTTGTAAATAAATGATAGCCATTTGTTATTAAACACTAATATATAAGTTATATAAGTTATATGAGTTTATTTATTTCCAATCTGCATCTAACAATTATGATAAAAATACAGATAATTTCACTGAAGTCAATATAAATATAATGCAATAGAAATTACAAAAGAGATTCTTATGCAGCATATGCATGTGCAAATTACATTACAGAATAATTTTGATGCATACAGTTTGAGCCTGAAAGCATAGCTTGACAGGCCAAACTGTACATGGAAATCATAAAGAAGTGATTAATAATTGAAATTTTGATAATATATACATAAAAGTGTGGGGGAGTAGTGAATGAAAGATGAAATGGAGAGAGAACTAAGAACAATATTGAATATTAGTTTGATTTGTACACACCCGCACACCCGCACACATGCACACTCACACAAATAAGCGCATACTTATATTTAGAAGCCAATTTTCACAAAAGCCATATTGGTAATCCGTAATATGCAATTATTTTATGGCTGTGCCGCTTCCATAATGAAAGGGTTAATAATTTTAGCATTGTGGCCTGAACATTTGTTTTATTTTAGTCTGTTGGTGTTATTAGAATTTTAAGTAATCAAATTTTATGTTCGTACTAAACTTTGTATCCTAAAATGGTTTTATTTTTTTATTTAGTTGCATCAGTACAGGTATTACAGCGCTGGGCTCCTGTCGAATCAGGACAGGTGGTACGATCAGCAGCGCACCGTCCTCGGACCCAAGAAGAAGCAGCTCATCAAGGACAAGAAGGAAAAGAGATTGAAAGGTGACTGTCGATTTCATTTTGACTCTTTGCCATTTCCGTAGTTTTGCCGGTTGCCGTGGAGGAATTCATGAGTGCAGGCCCACGGATTTTTCCCTGATTCGCATTTTTTGAAGAGAAATAGTTGAGAATTTCCACTAGAATCACGGAGCTCCTTTTTGTGGTTGTGTAACGAAACTGAAGTACTCCTAGAGTCACAATGTTCGTAGAGTAGAATCATTTGTACGCGAGAGCGTGTCCTATAATGACATTATATATTTGTTTTACATGGAGTTAATTATGCATTAGTCTGTGCATAGAGTGATTTACTAGCAGGATCTTCTTTGGGAACAAGAAAAATGAACTAGCCAAGGTTCTATCTAGCTATTAAAACTGTTAATATTACAATAGCATTACCGAAATTTAGCTTAAGTACCTGCATCGAATGTAACAAGCCCTCTCATAGTTTTGTCGCAGCAGCAGGTTAAGTGTACCACAGCAATGCGTCCTAACTACAACCATCACGTGACATGTGTGTAAAACAAGGCCGTCTGCTGCATCAGTTCAGTAACATCAGTTGTTTCACTTGGACTTTAATTCATTGTGCATTAGCCTGAGCGTATAGTGATTTACTAGCAAGATCTTGCTTGTGAACAACAAAAATTGAACTAGGTAAGGTTCTAGTTAGCTGTTAAAACTGTTACTATTACAATAGCATAGGCTGCGAGGCTTTGTCAAGTGTACACAAATGCGTTGTCTGGTACGCTTAACCTTTGATCTTTTCACGATCATCGTCAATCGCTGGAAGTGTGAAAGGCTTACTGCCAGGAGAAAAACGAATTTACGTTATTTAATCTTTTTTTCAGCCAAGTTGAAGAAAATGAAAATGAAGGAAAAGAAACTTGCTCAGCTTGGTCAATTTGTAGCAGGTGTAAGTAATTGTTTATATATTCATTAGAATCTCTCATTGAGATGATATGTGCACATTCTACTGAGGCTAATATGCCTTTATGCCGCTTAATAGTGGTGTAGATACTTGTCCTGCCACCAGTCATCAAAATATACTACCAGAGTCACACACTGATTTATACAAATGTTTTTGAAGAAATAAAATAAAAATAAAAATGTCCGTGTAAGATATACGCAGGCAGGAATCTTATTTGAAATGTTTCCAGTGCTGTAGATATTATAATCAGTCTGATATGTAACAGGTTTTGAACACATCTGTCTTATGAGTTGTTTGGCATTCTTCTGTATCGGAAGACAATGGAGTGTGCGCCAAGAGAGTCAGTTATTGATCACATTGATGGAGCTGCAGCATCAACTGTGGCTGAGCAGTGCGATCCTTGAACCACTGGAATGGCCTCTCCAGGGCGCACGCCTGGGCAAGGTGTATGGAGATCCTGAGCTGCCCAGACAACAGGAACCCCCTCTCTTCCTCCCTGGTGTAGTCCAAAGGAAAGCGGAGCGATACGTTTGGCACCAGGTTGGCTGCAGGAGCTGCCGGAGTCAATGAGCATGCTGCACTGGTCCGCCTTCGGGGCTCCACTCCTGATTTGAAAGATTTACTCCTCTACACATGACCGTTGGGTCACTTGACCTCCTCCGCCCTCTAGCCGTTGGCTGCTTGTGCAGCTCCTGCGCCTAGTGTTGAGATGCAGTGTGGGCATCCCGCAAGCCTACAGCACCTGGTATTCTTAGGCAGTCACCCATCCAAGTACTAACCAGGCTCTACGTTGCTTAACTTTGGTGATCAGACGAGAACCGGTGTCTTCAACATGATATGGCCGTAGTTTAATTCTCATAGGCTACAAAATACACAACGAGTGAGAAATCAGCTGTCTAACAAAGTGAGAAGTTCAGAATTCATAGCTTAACCGTATCTCAAAATTTTCTTTCATTTAGTCCGGCGATCCACAAGCAGACAGTGACGACGAACAGTCTACCGACGTGGCACCGGTGCGTAAAAAAGCACCCCCTAAGAAGAGGCGCCTCACCCCGTCCGAGGCTTTGACGAGGCGGAGGAAGATTTGGACGGGAATTATGAAGAAAGAGGTGTCTAAGGTAACGAGATATGGCAGTTAGAGGCATTTATGGCAAACCTTCAATGTTTCAGTTGAAGTCCATGTAAACCAATGATCTTTATTTCTGCAATATTTAAATTAAAATAGAAGAGAAAAATCGACTGACATTGGCTAATTTTATGAAAAGTTCAATAGTTTGGTTAGATTGACAGTTAATTAATCAATCAAAGAAGTATCAATGAATAAATCAAAATAAAAATTAGATAAAAATAAACTTACATCGTTGTGGCAAAAATCTAATGATAAATTTCGCACAATTCGCATACACAACAGAACAGCGTAATAACAACATAACTGTGTCAATGGCCACACTTTAAAGTTTCCAGCTAGATGGAGCCACTTTTGTATAAAATCAAAATTCATTAAGACAGTATAAATCCTCACTGATGATTTAAGCCATTTTGTTGGCTATATAAGACTTTATTCAAGACACAATTGTTTTAATCATCTTGTGTTATTTTGATCTTAGTTCTTATTTTATGCGTAAATCCCCGTGTTTGAATTGGACAGTGTAAATAAACTAGAATTGAAGGGAATTGAGGCGTTGGAAGATTTCCTTTAATAAGGCGAATCTCGAATATCAAACTACTATTTTTTGCTGGCCTTGCTGGCCTTAGTAATATCGACATTTCTGTTCAAATTAATACTGCTCTGTACATATTAACTTTTATATTTAATTTTAAAAGGGAAGCCATTATGTAATTTATAAAGACAATTAACAAGACAGCTTATGTAGGGTTACCATATTGTCTGAGCTGAAAAAGAGGACCACGTGTCGAGCATTCGGCTTCCCAGTAATACTGACCTGCGCGAAAACACGGGTACTTGGCCTTCATTTCATCTGTAAATGCACACTGTCGTTTTGGCATTGCTACTTTCTAATTAACTATTACCCGTTACGCTCAAAACTGCAAAACAGTGAAACTATACAAATGTAAAGAAATTCAGATAAAAATAAACAACATGGCTTCTGGAAGCTGACGTCATTTTAAGTCGTTAGCGAATACGCCGAGCATCGACAGCTGTATGAGTCGTGTGACCCACAGTGATGTGCGCATCGCTTACTTTTGTTCAGTAAATTGGTACACAAAGCTTTTACAAGGCTTGCATTTTCAGATGTTAGCAACATCTTGTATTGAAAATTAACGAGCTTTTCTTTGTCTCGTACTGTCGTACGCCTCTGCAGTTGGCAACGTCCGTACATACTTATAGATTGAGGCAAAACCCGGACAAACTGCCGATTTTTTGAAAACCCACCTGGATGCCCGGACAGAGGCCCAAAAAGAGGACTGTCCGGGGAAACCCGGACGTATGGTAACCCTAAGCCAGGGTTGTGCAAATTGCGGCCCGCGAAGAGATTTGTCAACCTAATGAAAGTGCGGCCCGGGCGATTAATTGAGTGTATCCAGGGCAAGTCTGTACCACGATCCCAAAGATAGTGCGGTTAGTTTTTTCTACTAGATCGGATGCCATTAACCCTTACAAGACGTTTGTAGCTTAATAACACTGTACTACACAGACTGTGTGATACACATTACTAATATGCATTGTTATGAAATTACCACTATCTGTCCTGAAAGTAGAAATATATGGTTTGTAATATAAATTTTAATAACTTCTAAAATAGTTTCTTGAGTGTAGTTGTAATGATGTACGCAGGTCGGATGCAAAAAAATCGTTATTAGGCCTTTCTGCACTTGGTTCCTTGATCAAGCTGCCTGTGGCCCGCAGGAATTGCGGGAAAGTTTAATGTGGCCCGGCTAGTCAGACAATTTGCACACCCCTGCCCTAAGCTTATGAGGTTAGTTAATTCCATTGTTTGTTTGTGAACCATTTCAGGCTCAGAAGCAGAAGTTACATGTCAGGAGGGAACAAATACAGATGGCTAGAAGGGCATGTATTTTAGTCGTTATAAACACTTAAACATGATTGTGGTATTTTCATGAAAATCTTAGACGCGTTTTAGCCAACATTGTTACAGAAGCTGAATTTACCAATCGAAACCGATACTGAAACGAAAACAAAACGAAACGCTTTTGCAAAACTAACTATTATTGTACTACATTTAAACTCCAGAACATCCGAATATGTTTAATATGCAGCAATTGTCGTTTTATCTGTAATAATAAATTACAGCAATAAGTTTTTAGCAGAAAAGCATAAGTTTGATACAGGTTAATTACTAAATTAGGTTACGTGATTTTCGTCTGTAATTATACAAAAAAAATAACAGTGAAATAGTCCTAATTGTATAAAGCAGTTCAATAAAGATAATTAGACACTTACATGTCGTCTCCCTGAGTTTTGGCGCTTATAACTTGCAAGAAAAACAATAAGAAATCAACTACAACATTCACATCATATCAACTTGAATTGCGTACCAGGTAAATGTCTACCTGGCCAACTACCTGGTCACATGACTGATGACAGTTAAAGGGGTAAGACCAAATTTAACAGGTAGGGACACGTGTATGTGCATTACAATTATTAAAATTGAATAAAAGAAAATTCTAAAATATGTAAATTTTTTTGCTGTGATGCAAAATTTCTGATGAAAATTTTAATACAAAGAGGATGAGGAAGTTTTATAGTATCGAAGCTCAAGTTTGATGCAGTGGCTTAGCTTAGGTAATGTGTTATAATGTTTTTTAATTTAAATATTCGTAATGATTAATGTTTAAAAATAATAATACTTCATTAAAAAATGAACAAATCTGATTTTGTGATTATTTCGTTGCCTGTATTTCATAAATCGTAAAATCAGATGCAATTTTGTTCAAATAAATTCAAAAATTGCATTGACATTTAGAAGCTGAGTGAGTGCGTAGCACACACTCTGCTAACTGAGCAAAAGTTTAAATTTCTTTATGTTATCAATAAGATTAATCGTGCGTTTTTTGGTGAATCAACGATGTGCGGATTTGGCGGTTCAGTAAATATTTTAAATTTTGAAGAATTTTCTTTTCCAGTCATGCAGGTAAACGTGACACTAAGAAATATAACTTCGTAAATCGTAATATGATTTTTTTATGATATACTTTAACCCCCCCCCCCCCCCTTTAAAGTGTCATTATTAATATTTACGTGTGTTTATGAGTATAGATTTTGAGAATTTGAGAAATCCGTGATCATTTACGTGTGCATTGTTTTAGCTTGCTGTTGGCTGCTTGCGAGAAAGGAGGAAGATAGCGTTGCTCTCGCAAAAGACCGCTAGGGAAACGGCGGCCCGTGTGCGTCGACTCACGAAAGAGATGCTGTTCTACTGGAAGAGGTTCGAGAAGGTGGAGAAGGAGCACAGGAAGCGTGTGGAGAAAGAGGCGCTGGAGCAGATCAAGATGGATATTGAACTGAGAGAGGTAAGTTTTCTAAAAAAATCGATTCATTGCTAATAGCCGCATAATCTCTGTAATTATGTCCATTTATTATGTGTTCCTAAAGACGTTCATAATGTGTGTCTGCATTTTACCATGTTTGGTGGGATGGCTTGTACAAAAACAGGAGTCAATATGACTGAAGTGGTACGGATGTGTATCTAAGCATAAGTGTAATACTAAGCTTGGTTTATAATGTATACATGGAGGCTGAAGTTGAGTCAGTTGCTACTACATTAGCTGACTCACACAGCAAATCAGTTAGCTCGGCTGAAGATGAGTCAGTTGCTACTACATCAGTTGACTCACACAGTAATGAGCTAGCTTGGCTGAAGCTGAGTCAGTTGCTACTACATCAGTTGACTCACCCAGTAAATCAGCTAGCTTAGCTGAAGCTGAATCAGTTGCTACTATATCAGCTGATTCAAACAGTAAATCCGCTAGCTCAGCTTAAGCTGAGTCAGTTGCTACTACACCAGTTAACTCACGCAGCAAATCAGCTAGTTCAGCTGAAGCTGAGTCAGTTGCTACTACATCAGCTGACTCACACAGTAAATCAGCTAGTTCAGCTGAAGCTGAGTCAGTTGCTACTACATCAGCTGACTCACACAGTAAGTTAGCTCGGTTGAAGCTGAGTCGGTTGCTACTTTTGTTATTTTAAAAAAAGCAATGGATTTATTGCAAATATAATTTAAATCTAACTCTTGGCGAGGCTTATCTTGATTACCAGTGAATCAATTCAAAGACACTAAAATGATCCCCGTGTGACTAACGTTGCATATTTGTGCATTTAACTTTGAATTGACCTGCTTTGTCATTCAAAAATTTCTAAAGTTTAGTATCTCTACCAGCACACGCACAATCTGACTGGGACTCTGCAATGTGTTTGCTATATTTCAACCAGTGATTTGCAGTGTCACGTCATTATCGCAAAAGCAGAAACCTTTGCAGTCGGCAAAAATGTCGGCTAGTTCGACTCACATCACTTAGTGGCTGGCGCGACTAAAGCTGGGTTTTATATTTATATTTAAAGATTGGCATTTTTCTCGAAACTTGCAATAGCAGCAAATCTCTGACACAGTAGATATTTAATCACCTGGAATTTTGTGCGCGTGGAAACAGATAATACCATTATAGAAAGAGGCAGTGACAAACTCTACGAATTCACCTGGAGGCGCGCGAATGCCGAAATGCCGCAAAACAATGGTGTGGATCGTGCTGCTCATTCAGTGTGTCAAGTATCCTACTCACCTGGAGGTGCGCGAATGCTTAAATGCCGCAAAACAATGGCGCGGATCGTGCTGCTCATTCAGTGTGTCAAGTGTCCTACTCACCTGGAGGTGCGCGAATGCTGAAATGCCGCAAAACAATGGCGCGGATCGTGCTGCTCATTCAGTGTGTCAAGTATCCTACTCACCTGGAGGTGCGCGAATGCTGAAATGCCGCAAAACAATGGCGCGGATCGTGCTGCTCATTCAGTGTGTCAAGTATCCTACTCACCTGGAGGTGCGCGAATGCTGAAATGCCGCAAAACAATGGCGCGGATCGTGCTGCTCATTCAGTGTGTCAAGTATCCTACTCACCTGGAGGTGCGCGAATGCTGAAATGCCGCAAAACAATGGTGTGGATCGTGCTGCTCATTCAGTGTGTCAAGTATCCTACTCACCTGGAGGTGCGCGAATGCTTAAATGCCGCAAAACAATGGCGCGGATCGTGCTGCTCATTCATTGTGTCAAGTATCCTACTCACCTGGAGGTGCGCGAATGCTGAAATGCCGCAAAACAATGGCGCGGATCGTGCTGCTCATTCAGTGTGTCAAGTGTCCTGCTCACCTGGAGGCGCGCGAATGCTGAAATGCCGCAAAACAATGGTGTGGATCGTGCTGCTCATTCAGTGTGTCAAGTGTCCTGCTCACCTGGAGGCGCGCGAATGCTGAAATGCCGCAAAACAATGGTGTGGATCGTGCTGCTCATTCAGTGTGTCAAGTATCCTACTCACCTGGAGGTGCGCGAATGCTGAAATGCCGCAAAACAATGGCGCGGATCGTGCTGCTCATTCAGTGTGTCAAGTATCCTACTCACCTGGAGGTGCGCGAATGCTGAAATGCCGCAAAACAATGGCGCGGATCGTGCTGCTCATTCAGTGTGTCAAGTGTCCTACTCACCTGGAGGTGCGCGAATGCTGAAATGCCGCAAAACAATGGTGTGGATCGTGCTGCTCATTCAGTGTGTCAAGTGTCCTACTCACCTGGAGGTGCGCGAATGCTGAAATGCCGCAAAACAATGGTGTGGATCGTGCTGCTCATTCAGTGTGTCAAGTATCCTACTCACCTGGAAGTGCGCGAATGCTGAAATGCCGCAAAACAATGGCGCGGATCGTGCTGCTCATTCAGTGTGTCAAGTATCCTACTCACCTGGAGGTGCGCGAATGCTGAAATGCCGCAAAACAATGGTGTGGATCGTGCTGCTCATTCAGTGTGTCAAGTATCCTACTCACCTGGAGGTGCGCGAATGCTGAAATGCCGCAAAACAATGGCGCGGATCGTGCTGCTCATTCAGTGTGTCAAGTATCCTACTCACCTGGAGGTGCGCGAATGCTGAAATGCCGCAAAACAATGGTGTGGATCGTGCTGCTCATTCAGTGTGTCAAGTATCCTACTCACCTGGAGGTGCGCGAATGCTGAAATGCCGCAAAACAATGGTGTGGATCGTGCTGCTCATTCAGTGTGTCAAGTATCCTACTGTGGTGAGCTAGTCAGCTAGAACTGCTCCAGTTCTAGCACAACAAATAAATAACAACATTTTGTCAGAATAAACAAACTCATGACATGCTGAAGAAGATGTGCTGATACATTCTTTCTTTATTGCATAATCATATAAGCTCTACCTTTGGTTTTACATAATGTCCAAAATATAGGTCATACATACATATTAAAGCTTGGTTATATATCAGCTAGGTGGATTGCAGAAATAAACCGACTGGAGCTCAGCTGAAACGGTGTGGCTCTGGGTTCTCTGTACATGCCATTTACGTAACAGCATAAAATGAGTTTATTTGGATAAGCGTTTTTTCTATTGTTTATCTCCAAGCTGACATGCCGGGTCTAGAGGCAGTTTCCTAACTAATTCAAAGAGATCAAGTGACAAAAATCATTTGCTGTTATAGTCCATAAAAGTGCCACTTAGGAACAGCAAGCACTGAGACATTCTTATTGCCTGGCTTTTGATTAAACACAATTTGTGCACTAAAGCAATTGGATTACTGCTAATTCCAATATTAGCTATAACAGAAAGTAGCTGCTGTTTTTAGAGTAAACAATACTGAATTACTCAATCAATACGACACTCACAAAATGGTGCAAATGTATTCATCTGAACAAAGAATCTCTATGGACAACATGCTAATTGTAGCTTATGTGACTGCAAAGTTTAAGTGTGATAATGCAAAATTAGTTTTTTATCTTATGTCTTCTGGACTGCATATCAGGTCCAGGGGCACTTGCATTCCAAATTTACATATTGAACAAACGAACGTGGAAAGACTAAAATGCTTCCCATGTTAGTACATTCTAGTTTTAGATGACGGTGTTCCATACGTTTGAAATATAAACAGATGGGAGCAAAAATTTGTTACTGTTCAGCATTAGAACACTCCTGTGCCATGACTGTAATCAACTATAATAAACCTTTTCGCAGTTCCAGTGGTTGATGATGATCATGAAAACGTCATAGGTTAATTGTACCAGACAATACATTTATGGACACGTGACAGTGCCTCGCAGCCCATGCTGTTGTAATAGTAACAGTTTTGAAATAGGAACAGAAAGTTGTTGACGCAAGCACTGGGACTTTCTTATTCCATGGCTTTTGATTAAACGCAATTTGTGCACTAAAGCGATTGGATTCTGCTTGTGTATAGGCACTGTGGAACTTCAGCACCTTCTATTTTCAACTAGTACTACTGGACAGATGGTTCTCACACACTGTTAGCATTATAAATTGCAACTGTTGTCATACGTTGCTACTTGACCAGGATTCCAGATTTACAGTGCATCAGTTGCTAACTGGTCCAGAGCCTTTTGCATTAATGACACATCCACAGAAGTTGGTGGTTTTACAAATTTATAAGAAGACATATCAAGCGGTCATTGGCCACTTGTCATCTGGAAATGTGTTAGCCAGTTTTTTTTTTGAAAAAGGATTAACTCGTTTGCTGTGAGCATTTTTTTGTTCATGCTAGTTGACGTCAAACTTATTGGTCAAACTAAAAATTAGTAATTATTTCTAATATATGGATAAATACATTGAAACCAAACACAGCAGTCACTTATATCACAAACTAACTACAGTTTGTGCAATGGTAGGCATTGTCCCTGTGTGTCAAGCATCCTTGCGTAAGCAAAGATTGCTACAAGATGCTGATGTGATGTTTTGAAGATGAGCTCTATGTCACATTGACGTCACAGAGTTCATGATCATGCTTATCATGGTACCACACCTATTTGTCGGCCTTGCGAATGTGACCAAAATTCGCCATTGCTAACTTTACAACAACAAAACAACGGCCAGTGAAACCTTGCAAAGACATCACACCTGCCACGTCACACCACAGTGCTATTACTGGCAATGGCGATGATGATGACAACACTATTGACAAAACAACAACAACAACTGCAACAAGAAAGCATCTGCCTAGTAAAAGTTTGCAAAAACATCTTGCACATAGTCGACACTACATTAAATTGCAAATGCTCTTAGGCTCATTCGCTGATGATCATTAATGCACAGACATTCTACATTGTTCTATCAAACTACTAATTTAATGATGTTTCTTTGTTATTAAGCTAAGACCTATAGACAGAACACAATATATGACGACAATAATAATGGTTTTGCATTAGCAGTTTTCCAAGTGGGAATCACTGCATCTGTAGAATAAATATTCAAAGAATTCATTCTGATTTTGTACATTCACAGCTGCAGAGTGGTTCACAGTTTTGAAATTTCTGGAAAAGTCGTGGTTCTTTGATACTTGAGTTTTCATGACTCATCTAAATGGTCTTCCTTGCACAATCTCTCCGTCAGCTTTGACTTTGTTTAGTCAGACTTTTGCTGTTTGACACAATCAGCTTCAAGTTACAGAAACATGTTATTCATGTGCAAGACAGTCTGTTGATTTCTTCATCTTCGATCACATTTAAGAATCTTCTTGAACGCTGATCTAAATTTACCATTTGTTACCGCATATATAATGGGGTTAACTGCACTGTTGCAATAACAAATCTGTGTTACTACCTGGTGAGCTTTGTCTGATATGCACACTGGACATTTTGCAAGCTCTATTGCAAAGATTGAGTACGGACCCCAACAAATAAAAAATGCAACCGTGACAATGGCTAAAGTTTTCGTTGCTTTCATTTCCATCACTCTTGTACTAGTTTGCTGGTTTTGTTCGTGAATTTGCAATATTTGCTTTCTTGCTGCTCGCCATATTAATGCATACAGTGAAACTATAACTGTCATGGGTAGAAAAACCAGGGTTATGGTGACAACTAAAACAAACTCCAGTATTTCTATGTATGCTAAAATAATGGCAAAAATCCATGTAATAGGTAATGTCACACTTAATGTCTTTCTTGTTACATATATGTTGTACTTGAAAGGATGCAAAACTGCTACATATCTCTCACCTGCAATTAAGCATAAGTGTATTATACTGCTGTTTAGGGCTGTCGTGGTTACAAGCTGTTCAGCAGAGTAATACGGTAGACCAAGCTGCTTGGCATATACTATGATTTCAACTGGTAGTGCTATGAGTCCAAATAGTAGATCTGTTATCGCTAGTGACACGACTAGTGCATTAGTTCTTGTCTGCAGCTGCTCGTACTTGTAAACTGCAATTAAGACTAGCAAGTTTCCAACAACTACAATGACACCCAGCCACACCAGAAATGTTACATCAGCCAGACTAAACCAATTTTTGTGCAGATGCAGGGTGCAAGTTGTGTTTCCTGCTGTAGTGTAATTGTCACATAGCATTGTCAAATGTTACCATTTCCTAAGAACACCAACGTTTCTCAGACACGATTCGAGACGTACAAATCTGTTTTTTAACACAGAAGCCTGCACATCTTACCAGTGTTTTTACATGCCAGACTGTTATTACATGGAATATTGCAGCATCCTCACAAACAGTGCAGCTTGTGTACATTGCTAAAAGCCCTCGATCGATGCTCATAATCACGTATATGTAATAGAAAGTAGCTAATTCCAATATTAGCTGTAACAGAAAGGAGCTGCTGTTTTTAGAGTAAACAATACTGAATTACTCAATCAATACGACACTCACAAAATGGTGCAAATGTATTCATCTGAACAAAGAATCTCTATGGACAACATGCTAATTGTAGCTTATGTGATTGCAAAGTTTAAGTGTGGTAATGCAAAATTAGTTTTTTATCTTATGTCTTCTGGACTGCATATCAGGTCCAGGGGCACTTGCATTCCAAATTTACATATTGAACAAACGAACGTGGAAAGACAAAAATGCTTCCCATGTTAGTAGATTCTAGTTTTAGATGACGGTGTTCCATACGTTTGAAATATAAACAGATGGGAGCAAAAATTTGTTACTGTTCAGCATTAGAACACTCCTGTGCCATGACTGTAATCAACTATAATAAGCCTTTTCGCAGTTCCAGCGGTTGATGATGATCGTGAAAACGTCATAGGTTAATTGTACCAGACAATACATTTATGGACACGTGACAGTGCCTCGCAGCCCATGCTGTTGTAATAGTAACAGTTTTGAAATAGGAACAGAAAGTTGTTGACGCAAGCACTGGGACTTTCTTATTCCATGGCTTTTGATTAAACGCAATTTGTGCACTAAAGCGATTGGATTCTGCTTGTGTATAGGCACTGTGGAACTTCAGCACCTTCTATTTTCAACTAGTACTACTGGACAGATGGTTCTCACACACTGTTAGCATTATAAATTGCAACTGTTGTCATACGTTGCTACTTGACCAGGATTCCAGATTTACAGTGCATCAGTTGCTAACTGGTCCAGAGCCTTTTGCATTAATGACACATCCACAGAAGTTGGTGGTTTTACAAATTTATAAGAAGACATCAAGCGGTCATTGGCCACTTGTCATCTGGAAATGTGTTAGCCAGTTTTTTTTTGAAAAAGGATTATCTCGTTTGCTGTGAGCATTTTTTTGTTCATGCTAGTTGACGTCAAACTTATTGGTCTATCGCTCTGCCTCCTTTGTGACAGCATTCAGAACTGCAGCTCACATAGAATAACAACTGTTTTTAGTAAACAACATGGCTGCTGCGAGTTTGAAAGATTTGTCTGATGATTTTGGAGAACATTAGTAAGTGTATGAAGAGACTTTACTGTAAAGGTAGCATGCAAAACAATTGGCAGAGGATCCTACATTTCAGAGTGCAAAATTTGTAAGAAATCAAATCACGAGAATTTAAAGTGAGATTTTAAAATTAGAAAACAGTGAATGTTTTTAGGTCACAGTGGAAGAGTGAACAATGTCCTCCATTGACTCCGTGTAATTGCAGTGCATAAAATGTTGTTTGATGTCCCATGGCTTTGACTATCTTCTACCTTTCATGCAGCTCAATACCTAGACTGCTAATTCACTAAACACTCATCTTGTATATTTTTCCTTGTTAAAGGAAAACCGGACGATTGATTAGACTCGCTCTTATTTTAATTTACTGTCCAAAATATACAGTTTCGGAGAGGATTTCTCTTGGAATTCCATGACGGCAAATGAATTGGAGTAAAGCACGAGCTACAGCTGAGGCAGTTTCCGATTCTAAAGCATAGGCATCTGGGTACCTCGTAGCCTGGTCCACATTGACAAGTGCATATTTACTTCCAGATCTGGTACGGGGCAAAGGACCAATTAAATCGATGCAGATTTGTGCAAAGGGTTCCTTTATAACAGGCAATGGCTTAAGTGGGGCTCGATCTGCTTTGTGAAGTCTAGATGCTTTTTGGCAAGCAGGACAAGAACGAACATAGTTTTTAATGCATGTCAAAATTTTTGGCCAATGGTAATGTGCCAAGACCCTATCAATGGTCTTCCACATACCCTGATGAGCAGAAGGCAATTTATCATGGGCCAACTCCAGCACTTGTTGCCTTCGAGGCTTTGGTACCACCAGCAAATCAGTCGGCATACCACGTGAACTTCAACGCATCGTGTGCAACACGTTCTCACGCAAAAAGTATCCATTTCCTTGCTCCTGGCACTCTGCTTCAGGTTTCACCTGGTCAAACAGATTTCTCAGGGTAATATCATTCTTTTGCTCTCTTGCCAAATCTGCACGGCTCATTAAGTCGATTAACACTTGTTGTTTTTGTGCTTGGGCAAATCTTTTTCGAGGCAATGGAATGTCAGAAGCTTTCAACCGCTGAGCTTCTTGTTCTTCCTTTTCTCGTGTGGCTTCAGCTTTCGCAGCTGAGCGAGTCATCACGGGCAAGCTGACAGTTTTTGGCTGTCCATCCTGCCTCTGTTGCTTATAAAGTTGTGTCTCACCATTTGGTGTACCAGGAAAGGCCTCGTTCTTTTGCTTGGACTTCTCTAGCAGAAATGGACTGATTTCTGTAATGAAGTCATTTCCTAACAAGAGAGGGACTGGGCTGCCCACAGACACTGCAACAGTCAAATACCCTGTGGCATATGGTGACTCCAGTTCTACAACTGCTACCGGGCAAGATTTATCACAACTGTGAATACATAATAAGTCATGGCTAACTCCATCGACATACTGTTCGGAGAGTACAAATCTAGGGTTACAACACTGTGTGTCGCACCAGTGTCTCTGAGTCTGACAATTTCCTGACCGTTCAACTTGGCAGAAAAATAAGGCTCACCGGATATGCACTTCTCAGGACAGCTTGCAGCTGTAGTAGCATCAGGAGATGAGTGCACAGCTATCAGCTGTTTAGATGACTTGCCTCTCTCTTGAGGCAGAATTTGCTTATTCCTATCAGATGTGACCATTGTTTTATGCGGGCACGTTGCAGGATAATGACCCTGTTGTCCACAACGAGAGCAACGCATTCGTAATATTGGGGGACCTGACTTCAGCTGTTCACGTGAATTTACACTAGGCTTTGGTTCCTTAAGTCGGTGTCCAGGGAGTCTACCAAAACTCACTCGTGGTCCCTGAGCAGAGAGGTAGGCGTCAGCTTTCTCTGCTACTTCGTCTACATCATAGATAGCATTCTTTTTCAGCCATAACGTCACCTCATTTGGCAAAACCGTCATAAGGTGCTCATATACGACTAAGTCCAATGCCTCTTGTTTAGTTTTTACCGACATAGCTGTAGCCCAATTATTTACTACTTGACGCAGGCGAACTATGGTCTGTTTACATGTTTCATCGTGCCGTTTAATCATTTCACGAAAGGCTAGTCTGTAACCCTCCGGAGTTATCATGTAAGCATCCAAAATGGCCGCTTTTACTTTAGGGTAAGGCCTTATATCTTCGTCGCTGATAAGCTGAAAAGCGTAGCTGGCTTTCCCTGAAAGATGAGGTGCTAGGTACCCAGACATACACTCTTCTGGAATACCATTCACTTTGCAGGATTTCTCATAATACATCAACCACTCAAGAATGGACTCTCCTTCTCCTTCTTTAATAGGGCACACTTTCCAGATGTTGGACGACTGGGAACCTGGAGAAGACTGCTCGCCAACTGAAGAGACATTAGCACCTGGATTAGAGTGTTCCGTTCTCTGTAACTCCAAGTCACGTCGCTTCTGTTCTTCTTGGGCTTTCCATTCTCTTTCTCTTTCTCTTGTCTGTCTGCCTCACGCTCATGTCGACGCTCTTGTAATTCAAGTTCTCTTATCTGCCATTCTCGGTCTCTTTCTCTCAGCCTGTCTTTGTATCTCATTTCTGTTTCAACCATCCGGTTTCTTTCCAACTCCCGGATTAACTGTATTTTCTCATTAGGTGGAAGGCCTGTTAAATCATAACCTCTCGATTGATTGGCTTCATCTGTAACAGGGGTTGCAAATGGTTGATGCCTTGATAACTCTGGTAAACTGAAACTCGGGGATGGTTGGGCTAGAGTTGTTGAGTCGGATATAGCTCCTCTCACAGCTCCGCCCACATTTATTGTATCTAGTAAAACATTGCCTGCTGTTTCACCTACATTGTTATTATTTAGCTGTACAGGTGAAAATGTGTGCGTGTGCTCGATATGTGATTCAGGAGCTTCAACTCCTGATTCTTTTTGTAATTCTTCTTGTTTTTGTAGTATTGCATTAGTTAACAAATCACGCCTTTTAGGCAAACCCTTCATGCCTAACTGCACTATAGCAAATGCACGTAAGTCTGCGAACGGCATTTCATCAAGTTGTGCGGGGGTTTTCGTTGATATATCGTCCATGCTAACACTGAACTGCACAATACTACAAATCAAAATCACGCACCTTCACAACCAAAACTCACTACACTTTCACTACAAGTAAACTATCACCAAATCTGGACAAACCTGTAAGCTCAATTCACCACCAAAACTCTCGGTAACAAAGTGGTAACAGCATGAAATAGCTGATATCGCACCGGGCTAAAACTATTGCTGCACACAATCAACTATCACACAATTTATCCCAATGACAATGCTGTAATAATTACTGCAAGACCGAGGAAGATTACTGTACCAATCTCAAGTACGGTCTCGAATATTTCCAATGTTAATAAAATGAATACTATCCGAACAAAATTAAACTAACACATCCCACCGCTGCCACTATTGTAACGATTTGATGTCTGGGGGTAGTTTGTGTGATCGAAGGTAGTCGCTGGGGTAACAATTTGACTGGCCTGACCGAGCTAAAGAAAGGGGCGACCAATCATCTACCCGTTAGCTCCAGACAGTGGCGAGCTTATGGGCAGTCTACGGGGGGGGGGGGGCTGTCTATTGAGCAGAGTGGTTCGGGTGTGGGATGTGCACTTTACCTTGCTTGGAGTAATCTGTTGTACTCACTGTGATAATGCAAACGACGATGTGTAGGCAAGTAATGCACAAACAATCAATTGCATAAATATTGTAGAAATAATTATTAAGCGAACAAACAAAAAATGTATGTAAAAGAAAACACTATCATTAATCAAACACTAATTTAACTAAGTTTGAATGTGCTAAATCTTACGGTATCTACTTACAGTAGACTTACACTATCAAGTCAATAAACAAACAAATAAATTGGCAAATAATGCACAACAGCTAAACTTAACTAAAAGGGTACCTATTTACCTAACTGCATGCCACCCCAAATGATGTAGTCCTCGCTAGCGCTATGATGATCCACCGGCATTATCTCGCTTAAAAAATGCACCATGGAGGTTGCGTAGTACTACTAAGTTGAACGTAGGGCGCCTCTATGATGAGGTTGCAGCTCAGTGTCTATTACTATCACTAGCAATTTCTTGAACAGCAAGGAGGTTAAGTCCAGCTTCCACGCAACTGCTAGCATCAGATAAACAAATACTAAATTGTGCAGCTTACAGTCTCTGGGTTGTTACTGTACTGGGGGTGCCTCGTCACCTCAAACATGGATCCGCCTCTAACGGTTTGTCGGTGCACCAATAGCACTTCCCAACAATACAAACACAGCAATGAGACAAAGTCTTAATTGTCACCAAGCTTTGTGGAAATCGCTACCACCAAAAACATCTGTCCACTCAGTTGTCCAATGGTTTCAGACCTCATGAACAAAGTCACCATACGTTATAACTGACTACGTGGACAATACTACTTGCACGTCATATCAGTCTACGTGCCGTACCTGGAGTAAAGTTGCTGACCTCTTTTTGATACCTGCGAGAGTAGTCGTAGGCATAGGTATACGCTGGCTTCCTTCAGCTATCATTACAAGCGATTAAACTTGCCCTCCCGCAGTACTTACTAACTTTAGCTAATGGCTACAGGCTATAGAAACAGTCTTTTTAATGCTAATGTTATTATACTTCCACATTTGAACAAAAGGTAGAATACATAATGATATGCACAGCATAGAAGGGCCAAAATAGAGTAGAGTTTGTGTTTTCTTTTCAAACTCTGCAATTGGGATGACCAACCAACTGACAGGCCAACTGAACAAACACCACACTCACATGACGCAAGCCACTGCACAAGTCCATTTATGTGGGAAGATGAAATGGACGTTACAGCAGTTTTCCAAGCGGGATTCACTGCATCTGTAGAATAAATATTCAAAGAATTCTTTCTGATTTTGTACATTCACAGCTGCAGAGTGGTTCACAGTTTAGGAAATTCTCGAAAAGTCTTAGTTCTTTGATACTTGAGTTTTTATGACTCATCTAAATGGTCTTCCTTGCACAATCTCTCCATCAGCTTTGACTTTGTTTAGTCAGACTTTTGCTGTTTGACACAATCAGCTTCAAGCTACAGAAACACGTTATTCATGTGCAAGACAGTCTGTTGATTTCTTCATCTTCGGTCACATTTAAGAATCTTCTTGAATGCTGATCTAAATTTGCCATTTGTTACCGCATATATGATGGGGTTTACTGCACTGTTACAATAACAAATCCGTAATACTACCTCATGAGCTATGTCTGATACGCATGCTGGACATTTTGCAAGCTCTATTGCTAAGATTGAATACGGACCCCAACAAATAAAAAATGCAAACGTGACAATGGCTAAAGTTTTCGTTGCTTTCATTTCCATCACTCTTGTACTAGTTTGCTGGTTTTGTTCGTGAATTTGCAAAATTTGCTTTCTTGCTGCTCGCCATATTAATGCATACAGTGAAACTATAACTGTCATGGGTAGAAAAACCAGGGTTATGGTGACAACTAAAACAAACTCCAGTATTTCTATGTATGCCAAAATAATGGCAAAAATCCATGTAATAGGTAATGTCACACTTAATGTCTTTCTTGTTACATATGTGTTGTACTTGAAAGGATGCAAAACTGCTACATATCTCTCACCTGCAATTAAGCATAAGTGTATTATGCTGCTGTTTAGGGCTGTCGTGGTTACAAGCTGTTCAGCAAAGTAATACGGTAGACCAAGCTGCTTGGCATATATTATGATTTCAGCTGGTAGCGATACGAGTCCAAATAGCAGATCTGTTATAGCTAGTGACACGATTAGTGCATTAGTTCTTGTCTGCAGCTGCTCGTACTTGTAAACTGCAATTAAGACTAGCAAGTTTCCAACAACTATAATGACACCCAGCCACACCAGAAATGTTACATCAGCCAAACTAAACAAATTTTCGCCCAGATGCAGGGTGCAAGTTGTGTTTCCTGCTGTAGTGTAATTGTCACATAGCATTGTCAAATGTTACAATTTCACAAGAACATCAATGTTTCTCTGACACGATTCGAAACTAACAAATCTGTTTTTTAACACAGAAGCCTGCACATCCTACCAGTGTTTTTACATGCCAGACTGTTATTACATGGAATATTGTGGCATCCTCACAAATAGTGCAGCTTGTGTACTTTGCTAAAAGCCCTCGATCGATGCACATAATCACGTATATGTAATAGAAAGTAGCTAATTCCAATATTAGCTATAACAGAAAGTAGCTGCTGTTTTTAGAGTAAACAATACTGAATTACTCAATCAATACGACACTCACAAAATGGTGCAAATGTATTCATCTGAACAAAGAATCTCTATGGACAACCTGCTAATTATAACCTATGTGACTGCAAAGTTTAAGTGTGGTAATGCAAAATTAGTTTTTTATCCAATGTGTTCTGGACCGCATATTAGATCTGGAAGCAATTGCATTCTAGATTCAAAAATTGAAAAAATGAACGTGGAAAGACAAAAATGCTTCCTATGTTAGTACATTCTAGTTTTAGATGATGGTGTTCTATACGTTTGAAATATAAAATAAATAAGAGCAAAAATTTGTTACTGTTCAGCATTATAGCACTCCTGTGCCATGACTGTAATCAACTATAATAAACCTTTTCACAGTTCCAACGGTTGATGATGATCGTTAAACGTCATAGGTTAAGTGCACCAGACAACTCATTTATGGACACTTGACAGTGCGTCGCAGCCCATGCTGTTGTAATAGTAATAGTTTTGAAATAGGAACAGAAAGTTGTTGTAGCAAGCACTTTTGATTAACCACAATTTGTGCACTAAAGCGATTGGATTCTGCTTGCGTATAGGCACTGTGGAACTTCAGCACCCCCTATTTTCAACTAGTACTACTGGATAGATGGTTCTCACACACTGTTAGCATTATAAATTGCAACTGTTGTCACCTGTTGTCATATGTACTCTTTGCATTGTGTACATCGCCAAAAGCCATCGATCGACGCACGTAAACATGTATATGTAATATAAGTGGCTAATTCCAATATTAGCCTTAACAGAAAGTAGCAGCTGTTTTAGAGTAAACAGTACTGAATTACACAATCAATATGTCTATCACAAAATGGTGCATCTGAACAAGGAGTCTATATGGACAACTTGCTAATTGTAACTTATGTGACTGCAAAGTTTAAGTGTGGTAATGCAAAATTAGTTTTTATCCATTGTCTCCTGGACTGCATATCAGGTCCTGGGGCACTTGCATTCCTAGTTTACAAATTGAACAAACGAATGTGGAAAGACAAAAATGCTTCCTATGTTAGTACATTCTTGTTTTAGATGATGGTGTTCCGTCCGTTTGAAATATAAAATAAATGGGAGCAAAAACTTGTTACTGTTCAGCATTAGAACACTCCTGTGCCATGACTGTAATCAACTATAATAAACCTTTTCACAGTTCCAACGGTTGATGATGATCGTGTAAACGTCATAGGTTAAGTGTACCAGACAACGCATTTGTGTACAGTTGACAACACCTAGCACCCATGCTGTTGTAATAGTAACAGTTTTGACAGTTTTGTAATAGAAACGGAACGTTATTGAAGCAAGCGCTGGGACTTTCTTATTCCATGGCTTTTGATTAAACACAATTTGTGCACTAAAGCGATTGGATTCTGCTTGTGTATAGGCACTGTGGAACTTCAGCACCCTCTATTTTCAGCTAGTACTACTATACAGATGGTTCTCACACACTGTTAGCATTATAAATTGCAACTGTTCTCATACGTTGCTACTTGACCAGGATTCCAGATTTACAGTGCATCTGCTACTAACTGGTCCTGAACCGTTTTGCATTAATGACACATCCACAGAAGTTGGTGGTTTTACAAACTTATAAGAAGACATAGCAAGCGGTCATTGGCTGCTTGTCATCTGGACATGTGTTAACCAGTTTTTTTGAAGAAAGATTAACTCACTTGCTGTGAGCCTTTTTTTGTTCACACTAGTTGACGTCAAACATATTGGTCTATCACTCTGCCTCCTTTGTGACAGCATTCAGAACTGCAGCTCACATAGAATAACAACTGTCTTTAGTAAACAACATGGCTGGTGCGAGTTTGAAAGGTTTGTCTGATGATTTTGGAGAACATTAGTAAGTGTATGAAGAGACTTTACAGCAAAGATGACATGCAAAAAAATTGGCAGAAGGATCTTACATTTCAGAGCGCAAAATTTGTAAGAAATCAAATCACGAAAATTTAAAGTGAGATTTTAAAATTAGAAAACAGCGCATGTTTTTAGGTCACAATGGTAGAGTGAACAATTTCCTCCATTGACTCCGTGTAATTGCAGTACATAAAATGTTGTTTGCTGTCCCATGGCTGTGACTGTTCTCTACCTTACATGCAGCTCAATAACTAGATTGCTGATTCACTAAGCACTCATCTTGTATATTTTCCCTTGTTAAAGGAAAACTGGATGATTGATTAGGCTCTCTCTTATTTTAATTTACTGTCCAAAATATACTGTTTCTCACCTATAAAAATTAGTAATTATTAATAATATTTGGATAAATGCATTGAAACCATACATGACTCATCAAAATTGTCTTCCTTGCACAATCTCTCCATCAGCTTTGACTTTGTTTAGTCAGACTTTTGCTGTTTGACACAATGAGCTTCAAACTACAGAAACACGTTATTCACGTGCAAGACAGTCTGCTGATTTCTTCATCTTCGGTCACATTTAAGAATCTTCTTGAACGCTGATCTAAATTTGCCATTTGTTGCCGCATATATGATGGGGTTAACTGCACTGTTGCAATATCCAATCCGTGCTACTACCAGGTAAGCTATGTCTGATAGGCATGCTGGACATTTTGCAAGCTCTATTGCTAAGATTGAATACGGACCCCAACAAATAAAAAATGCTGTCGTGACAATGGCAACAGTTTTCGTTGCTTTCATTTCCATCACTCTTGTACAAGTTTGCTGGTTTTGTTCGTGAATTTGCAATATTTGCTTTCTTGCTGTTCGCCATATTAATGCATACAGTGAAACTAAAACTGTCATGGGTAGAAAATTCACGGTTGTCGTGACAATTAAAAGAAACTCCAATGTTTCGATGTATGCTAAAATAAAGGCAAAAACCCATGTAATAGATAATATCACACTTAATGTTTTGCTTGTAAGGTATGTGTTGTATTTGAAAGGATGCAAAACTGCTACATATCTCTCACCTGCAATTAAACATAAGTGTATTATGCTGCTGTTTAGGGCTGTCGTGGTTACAAACTGTCCAGCAGAGTTATACGATGGACCAAGCTGCTTGGCATATACTATGATTTTAGCTGGTAGTGATACGAGTCCAAATAGTAGATCTGTTATAGCTAGTGACACGATTAGTGCATTAGTTCTTGTCTGCAGCTGCTCGTACTTGTAAACTGCAATTAAGACTAGCAAGTTTCCAACGACGACAATGACACCCAGCCACACCAGAAATGTTACATCAGCCAAACTAAACCAATTTTTACCCAGATGCAGGGTGCAAGTTGTGTTTCCTGTTGTAGTGTAATTGTCACATAGCATTGTCAAATGTTACCATTTCCTAAGAACATCAACGTTTCTCTGACACGATTCGAGACAAACAAATCTGTTTTTCAACACAGAAGCCTGCACATCTGACCAGTGTTTTTACATGCCAGACTGTTATTAATGGAATATTGCGGCATGGTCACAAGCAATGCATCTTGTGTACATTCCTAAAAGCCATCAATGTACATAATCATGTGTATATAATAGAAAGCAGCTAATTGCGATATTAGCTATAATAGAAAGGAGCTACTGTTCTGTAGAAAGCAGTGCTGAATCGCACAATCGATACGACACTCACAAAATGGTGCAAATGTCTTCACCTGAACAAAGAATCTATGCGGACAACTTGCTAATTGTAACTGATGCAATGTTTGTGGTGGTAGTGCAAAATTAACAAAGTCAGCTTTTTGTCCATTGTCTTCTGAACCTCGATATCAGGTCTGGAAGCAGTTGTGTTGCAAATTCACAAATCGGACCAAGGAATTTGCAAAGACAGAAATGCCTGCCATGTTGGTGCGTACCTGTTTTATGATGGTGTTCCACTTGAAATAATGAATAAATGGTAATTTCAATCGCACCGAGTTTTGTTTGCTGTTTCAAAATGTTTCAACTATGCTCAGAATGTTTTTGCAAGGTTTTATTAGGTTCTTGTTGTAGTTGTTAGTGATGGTGGTGGCAGTGGCTGCAGCGACGGTGGTGGTGGATGTTGTTGTTGTTTTTGTTGTTTTAGTCATCATTTTTATCATCATTGCCATTACCAGTGACGGCTGTTGTTTAGTATTGGTGATGGGATGTTTTTGGCTTTGTGGTGATGTGGTGTGGCGCATGTTGCATGGTGTTGATAGCTTGGTGAGTGCAGTGTGGTGAGTATTGCGTGGTGTTGATAGCTTGGTGAATGTGGTGTAGTGAGTGTTGCATGGTGTTGATAGCTTGGTGAGTGTGGTGCGGTGAGTGTTGCATGGTGTTGATAGTTTGGTGAATGTGGTGTGGGGAGTGTTGTGTGGTGTCGATAGCTTGGTAAATGTGGTGTGGGGAGTGTTGCGTGGTGTTGATAGCTTGGTGAGTGTGGTGTGGTGAGTGTTGCATGGTGTTGATAGCTTGGTGAATGTTGCATGGTGTTGATAGCTTGGTGAGTGCAGTGTGGTGAGTGTTGCATGGTGTTGATAGCTTGGTGAATGTGGTGTAGTGAGTGTTGCATGGTGTTGATAGCTTGGTGAATGCTGCATGGTGTTGATAGCTTGGTGAGTGCAGTGTGGTGAGTGTTGCATGGTGTTGATAGCTTGGTGAATGTGGTGTAGTGAGTGTTGCATGGTGTTGATAGCTTGGTGAGTGTGGTGCGGTGAGTGTTGCATGGTGTTGATAGCTTGGTGAATGTGGTGTGGGGAGTGTTGCGTGGTGTTGATAGCTTTTTGAGTGTGGTGTGGTGAGTGTTGCATGGTGTCGATAGCTTGGTAAATGTGGTGTGGGGAGTGTTGCGTGGTGTTGATAGCTTGGTGAGTGTGGTGCGGTGAGTGTTGCATGGTGTTGATAACTTGGTGAGTGTTGCATGGTGTTGACAGCTTGGTGAATGTGGTGTGGGGAGTGTTGCGTGGTGTTGATAGCTTGGTGGGTGTGGTGTGGGGAGTGTTGCATGGCGTTGATAGCTTGGTGAATGTGGTGTGGTGAGTGTTGCATGATGTTGATAACTTGGTGAGTGTTCCATGGTGTTGATAGCTTGGGTGTTGCATGGTGTTGATAGCTTGGTGAATGTGGTGTGGTGAGTGTTGCATGGTGTTGATAGCTTGGTGAGTGTGATGTTTTGCAGGCATTGTAGTAGTGTTGCAGCTTGGTATGCTATGATTAGGTTTATGTGATGGGTATAGCTTGGTGTGGGTTGTGCAGTGTGGGTGTTGCAGATGGAGTAATTGTGGATGGTATGATGTTTGTGGTGTGGTATGGAGTGTCATGGTGGCTTGTATAATAATCATATTTTCAAAGGTCTAAGCATCTAGCATTTTTGTTTTCAGGCTAAACGCCAGCAGAGGAAATTGAATTTTCTGATAACTCAGACGGAGCTGTACGCTCATTTCATGTCTCGTAAGCTGGGCGACTCCGGTCTTGAGACGCAAGAGAAGATCCTCGGCAGACTAGACGAAGAGGTTCCAGCTCGGCAGATGAGCGTAGGAGGGAATGTGCTGCTGAACAAAGAAAGAGGTGACGACTATGGTATGCTGAAATAGGAACATTGGTTTTTTATTTTTTATTTTAAAAATGATAATTTTCATTTATAATTTGAACAGCTTCTTATTGGTTCTCAGGTGCAAAACTACCTGTGAAAGTTTATTTACTGTTCCATAATATTGTGATTTGAATTCATCATCTTTAGCTACTGTTCTTTTTGCTTAAACGTTTTGGATTTTTATTTGTAGTAATACATTTTGTACCTGTTTTATTTCATTTCTTATTACATTATCAGTCAAGGGTACATTACTAGCCAAGCCTGCTTTATTGGCTCATTATGGAGTTTTTTCGATTCTCTTTTGTCTAGTATGGTTATTAAATTTGTTATCTTTAATAAATAAAAAATATACTTCATAAAAATGTTGTTGTAACAAAACAATGATGTGTGCAGTTTATACAGACTGTACAGTTTTCTAGTTATTGTACGGAATTTTCTTTTGTACAGATAGTTAAGACCTTACTTATTTAGTTCAGACTAATATATATGTACAGGTAACTAATCAACCCGTGATGTAGTTATAACCACTGTGAGCTATAATTTAAGTGAATTCCGATTTTTTCATTTCTTTGTTCCTGGGTGTTCCATTCGAGAAGTTAATTGATCGTGTACAAAAACATTTATTTTTGGAAAATGTTCCATCAAGAAGGAGCAGAGTGAAAAATTTGTGGGTTTGGTCACTAACATACTTATGAGGTACGTCCAGGTGATTGTTAATGGTGAGATGCATCGTCACGGGACTGCTAATATTGATTTGTATCACAGTGATTGCTAACGGTGATGTACATCACAGTGACTCCTAGCAGTGAGTTGTGTCATGGTTGCTAGTGGAGTGGTGTATCACTGTGACTGCTAGTGATGAAGTGTATCGTGGTGACTGCTAATGGTGATGTACATCACAGTGACTACTAGCTCTCAATGTTTTGTGGTGCCAGTGGAGTGGTGTGTCACTGTAACTGCTAATGATGAAGTGTATCACGGTGACTGCTAATGGTGATGTACATCACAGTGACTACTAGCTCTCAATGTTTTGTGGTGCCAGTGGAGTGGTGTGTCACTGTGACCGCTAATGATGTAGTGTATCACGGTAACTGCTAACAGTGATGTAAATAACAGTGACAACTAGCTGTGAGTTTTGTTGTGGTGCTAGTGGAGTGGTGTGTCACTGTGACCGCTAATGATGTAGTGTATTACAGTGAATGCTAACAGTGATGTAAATAACAGTGACAACTAGCTGTGAGTTTTGTCGTGGTGCTTGTGGAGTGGTGTGTCACTGTGACTGCTAATGATGTAGTGTATCACGGTGACTGCTACTGGTGATGTACATCACAGTGACTACTAGCTGTAAGTTGTGTCACGGTGCTAGTTGAGTGGTGTGTCACGGTGACTGCTAATGATGTAGTGTATCACAGTGAATGCTAACAGTGATGTAAATAACAGTGACAACTAGCTGTGAGTTTTGTCGTGGTGCTTGTGGAGTGGTGTGTCACTGTGACTGCTAATGATGTAGTGTATCACGGTGACTGCTACTGGTGATGTACATCACAGTGACTACTAGCTGTAAGTTGTATCACGGTGCTAGTTGAGTGGTGTGTCACGGTGACTGCTAATGATGAATTGTATCACGGTGATTGCTAACGGTGATGTACATCACAGTGACTACTAGCTGTAAGTTGTGTCACGGTGCTAGTGGAGTGGTGTGTCACGGTGACTGCTAGTGGTGAAGTGAATCATGGTGACTGCTAGCAGTGAAGTGCTTCAGAATTGAAAATTATGTGGTTTCATTGTTACATTGCCATTGTTACATTGTTCTTTACCTTGCTGTGTTTTGGCTGCTCACTAATGTATGGCAAATGTTTGTTCATTTGCAGACTGCGAAGAGATGAAGACTTCAGCTCTGAAAAATGCAGAAGAAGCTTATGAAATGGATGAGATGAGAGTAGGTTTTGCTAAATTATTACAGTCTATACATTTGAGCATTTGAGAAAGTCCCCGGTTCAATTCTGGAGCTGCGATATGCTTATAACTTTTTTGTCAGTCCAAATTTTTTTTCTAATTTCTTTTTATACAATAATTTTGAATATAAATATATTAAATATTTTTGATAATTTAATTCATTGTTTATTGCACGTTTTAACAGTACAAAACATATTAGTAAACAGATGTAGTGTGAACGTAGATAATAATATATAGTACAATGCGATACAATTTTTTATTATAATTTAATGCTCTAAACAATTAATTATTCTCTTTTGCAGTACTTTATTTTATGTTTGTTTCCTGTGCTGTTTGTTTACAGTAAATTTGGTTAACATTATGAGAATTATTTCTGTTTATAATTTATCTAATAGCCGTTCATATTTGCCGGGAAGTTTCGCGATTTTGATGATTAATTTTGTCTTTGCAGAGAAAGTCTTTCATTGAAGAAAACGGATCAATTCCAGGTATCGTTGGTTAGCAAAGTTGATGTCGTTTTTTTTGGATATAAACTCTTATGTATGCCCATGTTATCTGAGCATTACAACAATGTATTATATGTTTCATATACCAAGGTATCACGTGTTTCTTTCACGTCTGCAATTTTACATGAAACAGTATCGCTAGTTATTCTTTTCACTGCAAGTTGATTTGATGTGCGATTAAAAACCCAGTTGCTATCGGGAGTGAAATACGTGACTGAGTAAATTATACGAAGCTGACTGAGCCTAACAAAGATAAACTGAAAGTATTAATAAAAAACAGTAGCTATAAACTCTAAACTAGTACACAATTAGTAGAAGAGCAAAAAATATCATAATTATAACCATGAAGGAAATCAATAAGTGATCTTATTTTAAAGCTAATGTCTTAATAATATTTCTTGAAATAAATGAAATAAAGCTATATATTATTTTGAGTTCCCACAATCACAATGCAAATAGTAGTTAGTGTTGCAGCAGTTATAATAATCATCATAGTCATAGTCATCATCGTAGTCATGACCATCATGGTCATGATCATCAAATGTCAAGTCTGGTATGGGATCGCATCGAATCGGCCAACAGCAATAGGTATGAATAATTTGGTGTCGGGATGCAGGTTTGCATATGGGCACATCCTTGACTAGAGTTGCTTGCTTGCGAAGTTGGTTCTGTTAGCAATTGAATGTTTTTTTTGTAAGGTGTAGCGCTTTCTCAAATTACTGTTCTTTTGTTTTAGCTGTAGTTACTGAGATACTATGACTATTTTAACCACAATATACTGCTACATGCAAACTGGCTCTGGATGTTTCTTTTATTTAACTGTTAATGCAAGATTAAACTTGTTTGTTTAGGTGAAATGAGTTTAAGCAATCCAAGCATTGCTGGTGATCAGGACAGAGGACAACCCGACATCTTTCATGGAACTTTGAAATCTTACCAGCTTAAGGTTTGTTCGTTATTGTTGTTGGCATCCTTCTGTCTCTGAAGACAATGGAGTGTGCGCCAAGAGAGTCAGTTATTGATCACATTGATTGAGCTGCAGCGTCGACTGTGGCTAAGCAGTCTCATCCTTGAACCACTGGAGTGGCCTCTCCAGGGCGCACGCCTGGGCAAGGTGTATGGAAATCCTGAGCTGCCCAGACAACAGGAACCGCCTCTCTTCCTCCCTAGTGTAGTCCAAAGGAAAGCGGAGCGATACGTTTGGCACCAGGTTGGCTGCTGGAGCTGCCGGAGTCAGTGAGCATACTGCACTGGTCTGCCTTCGGGGCTCCACTCCTGATTTGGAAGGTTTACTCCTTTACACATGGCCGTTGGGTCACTTGACCTCCTCTGCCCTGTAGCCGTTGACTGCTTGTGCTGCTCCTCCGCCTAGTGTCAAGATACAGTGTGGGCATCCCTCACTGATGTTTTGTTCGTACTGTTACTACAAACGTATCACATAAACTAATTATATTTTGTCATCTCGGTAGTGTCACAACGTTATGTGATAACTGGGGGGTGGAATAGCCATTTGTCATAATGTGAAATTCACAACATCAAGTTGGGCCAACTGGATGGCCACTGCCATAAAATTTCTGTGTTTAGATGTAGTAAGCCTTTTCACAGTTCCAGTGATTGGTGATGATAATCGTGAAAAGGCCAAAGGTTAAGTGTACAATACTTCACATTTGTGCATACATTTGCAGCCCATGCTATTCTAATAGTAACACTTTAACACCTAACTAGAACCTTACCTGGTTCAATTTTTTTTGTTCTCAAGCAAGATCTTGCTAGTAAATCACTCTACGCACAGGCTAATGCATAATTAATTAAAGTGCAAGTGAAACAACTGATGTTACTGCACTGATGCAGCAGATGGCCTTGCTTTACACACATGTCACGTGATGGTTGTAGTTAAGACGCATTTCTGTGGTACACTTGACCTGCAGCTACTGCGCGTGTGTGCGACAAAACTGTGAAAGGGCTTGTTACATTCGTTGCAGGTTCTTTAGCTAGATTTCGGTCTTGCCACATTCGTCAACGAAACAATCTCTGGGGTTTGAATTAAAAAATGCTGTGGATTGTACTGTGTAAAAGCATGAAACTGTTTTCTAATCTCTACTGTAACATGATCACAATTAATCTTTCTATATTGTTTGTAAACTGCAGGGTATGAACTGGTTGGCTAACCTGTATGATCAAGGTATCAATGGTATTCTGGCTGATGAAATGGGATTGGGAAAAACTGTGCAGAGTATAGCCTTCCTTGCAAACCTTTGTGAGGTAAGACGACACGATTGTTCTTCATCAGTGTCTTGCAAACCTTTGTGAGGTAAGATGACACGATTGTTCTACATCAGTGTCTTGCAAACCTTTGTGAGGTAAGACGACACGATTGTTCTTCATCAGTGTATTGCAAACCTTTGTGAGGTAAGACGACACGATTGTTCTTCATCAGTGTCTTGCAAACCTTTGTGAGGTAAGACGACACGATTGTTCTTCATTAGTGTATTGCAAACCTTTGTGAGGTAAGACGACACGATTGTTCTTCATCAGTGTCTTGCAAACCTTTGTGAGGTAAGACGTTATGATTGTTCTACATCAGTGTCTTGCAAACCTTTGTGAGGTAAGACGACACGATTGTTCTTCATCAGTGTCTTGCAAACCTTTGTGAGGTAAGACGACACGATTGTTCTTCATCAGTGCTTTGCAAACCTTTGTGAGGTAAGACGACATGATTGTTCTTCATCAGTGTATTGCAAACCTTTGTGAGGTAAGACGACACGATTGTTCTTCATCAGTGTCTTGCACACCTTTGTGAGGTAAGACAACGTGATTGTTCTAAATCAGTGTCTTGCACACCTTTGTGAGGGAAGACCACACGATTGTTCTACATCAGTGTCCTACACACCTTTGTGAGTTAGGCGACATGATTGTTCTACATCAGTATCTTGTACACTTGTGTGAGGTAAGACGTCACGATTGTTCTACATCAGTGTCCTACACACCTTTGTGAGGTAAGACAACACGATTGTTCTACATCAGTGTCTTACACACCTTTGTGAGGTAAGACAACACGATTGTTCTACATCAGTGTCCTACACACCTTTGTGAGGTAAGACAACGCGATTGTTCTACGTCAGTGTCTTACACACCTTTGTGAGGTAAGACAACGCGATTGTTCTACGTCAGTGTCTTACACACCTTTGTGAGGTAAGACAACACGATTGTTCTACATCAGTGTCCTACACACCTTTGTGAGGTAAGACAACACGATTGTTCTACATCAGTGTCCTACACACCTTTGTGAGGTAAGACAACGCGATTGTTCTACATCAGTGTCCTACACACCTTTGTGAGGTAAGACAACACGATTGTTCTACATCAGTGTCCTACACACCTTCGTGAGGTAAGACAACACGATTGTTCTACATCAATGTCCTACACACCTTTGTGAGGTAAGACAACACGATTGTTCTACATCAATGTCCTACACACCTTTGTGAGGTAAGACAACACGATTGTTCTACATCAGTGTCTTACACACTTTTGTGAGGTAAGACGTCACGATTGTTCTACATCAGTGTCCTACACACCTTCGTGAGGTAAGACAACACGATTGTTCTACATCAGTGTCCTACACACCTTTGTGAGGTAAGACTACACGATTGTTCTACATCAGTATCTTGTACACCTTTGTGAGGTAAGACAACACGATTGTTCTACATCAGTGTCTTACACACTTTTGTGAGGTAAGACGTCACGATTGTTCTACATCAGTGTCCTACACACCTTCGTGAGGTAAGACAACACGATTGTTCTACATCAGTGTCCTACACACCTTTGTGAGGTAAGACTACACGATTGTTCTACATCAGTATCTTGTACACCTTTGTGAGGTAAGACAACACGATTGTTCTACATCAGTGTCCTACACACTTTTGTGAGGTAAGACGTCACGATTGTTCTACATCAGTGTCCTACACACCTTTGTGAGTTAGACGACACGACTCTAATATTTTTTCTACACTTTGATGTTTAAGGTGTTGTGACTCAGCCTACAGAAGTGTGTAGAAGTGTATAAGAAATTAAATATTAATGATATCTATCATTGTGATAACTTTTTAGTTTTGTTGAACTGTAAACTGATGTTCAGAGCATTTGTTTTTTCTCTCAGGCCCAGGGCATCTGGGGTCCGTTCCTCATAATCGCTCCGGCTTCTACGCTTCACAATTGGACGCAGGAGTTCACAAGATTTGTGCCAAAGTTAAAGGTGAGAGGATATTTACCACTGCACATTTACTAACAATTTTTATTATTTTTACGTACCTGAAATAAAGAATTTTAACGAAGGATTACCACAAAGGCTGGCTTAAGTTTTTACATTTTTATCCTTGATTTGTTGCCAATTGTGCAAATTAACGAGGTCTCTACGAGGGGCGTAGCCAGGTTCTAAAGTTAGGGGTGCAGTGTAGCAATTATATGTTTGTCAATTTAATAAAGACAATATCAGTGAATATATTATGATAATTAGATTTGGGGCAGTTTGATCCTTGGTTCGATCAGTCAACTTTGACAAATGAGTTATGTGAATGCACGCTGATTTCAACAACACGGGAGGCTGTGGTTCCCTTTGCTTCCCTACTAACCAAGTCTCTACGTGTTTTTTTAAATGCACACTAGCTTCAGTTAGCTTAATAATACATTCAGTAGATGGCAGCAGTCTAAAAACACTGGTAATGTCATGTTGTACCTAACATCGTAGCATCTATTGGCAAGATAAACTGAAAACTGTATAAAATGGTGTTCTGTTAGATACTTTACTCTGCTCGGTTGAACGAAGCCAGTTTTGTCTATTAACCCTTTCACTACGGAAGGCGGCATGTTTTTCTTGTAAGGGACGGAAGTCAATAGACTGCCTTCTGAGCTCAGCACTAAGCTCCGTTACCCAGGTCTGTTTATTTCACTGCTACGGACCTGCAAAAACATTGTAGAAAAGTTTAACAGCCGTAGGATTGGGGTTGCTTCTCAACAAGTAACGCCAACCAGCCAATCAGAGTCTGAAGCCAGGTGCATTCCAAAGTACTGTACTATATAGTATGTTCTCGTGCAAAATTGCTTTTTGATAGTTGGTGAAACGTGTTTAGTCACTTGTTCTGCATTCTTACAAAAAATTGCATATTATGGATGGTTAATATGGACTTTTATGAAAATTGGCTTTTAAATATAAGTATGTGTATTACGTTTAAACTTTAGAACATCAGATATGTTTAATATGCAGCAATTGTCGTTTTATCTGTAATAATAATTACAGCAATAAGTTTTTAGTGAAAAACCAAAGTTTGATGCAGGTAAATTACTAAATTATGTTACGTGATTTTCGTCTATAATTATACAAAAAAATAACAGCGAATTAGCCCTAATTGTATAAAGCAGTTCAATAAAGATAATTAGACACTTACATGTGGTCTCTCTGAGTTTTGGCGCTTATAACTTGCAAAACACAACAGAAATCAATTCACAACATTCACATCATATCAACTTGAATTGCATACCAGGTAATGTCTACCTGGCCAACTACCTGGTCACATGACTGATGACAGTTAAAGGGGCAAGACCAAATTTAACAGGTAGGGAAATGTGTATGTGCTTCTTTGTATGAGTGTGCACCTGTGTGCGTGCATGAGTGTATGTATGTATGCGCGGATGTGTGAGCATGTGTATGAATAAAACTAATATTCAATATTAGTATTTAATAACAAATGGCTGTTTGTTTATTTACAAGATTCTGTTTTTGTAACACACCACAAGAAGTTATTGTCAAATGTGCAAAAGTCAATGCTTCTCTGATAAAAAGCAGCTACGTAATGAAAGGGTTAAACTGGCTTCTTTTGCAACTGATGTAAGTGAACGTGTTTGAAACTTATCTAGGTTGTTCCCTACTGGGGTAACCCAAGTGACAGACGTGTCCTGCGCAAATTCTGGAATCAGAAGCAACTGCACACGGAGGACGCTTCGTTCCAGGTTGTCATCACCAGCTACCAACTTGTAGTCCAAGACGTCAAGTACTTTCAGCGGATAAAGTGGCAGTACATGATACTAGACGAAGCTCAAGCTATAAAGAGTAGTGCTAGGTAAGATAGCATTGTTGTTTCTCGTTCTTAGTTTTGTTACAATTCACTTAGACTACAGGGATGAAAATTTTCCGCGGATACGCAGAATTCCAAGTTTTTGGAAGACCAGTAGTGCCATTTTTGTAAATCTCATAAATTCGTTGAGAAAATTTTTATGGACCCAGTACATTATTTCACAAGCTGACTGCTAGTTGGCAGGCCGTCACTTTGTTTACATCATGTACATCAGTGTAACCACGTGTATTTCTCTATGTATAAAAATATAGAATCAATTGTGCGGAGTTATTTGAGTCAATTGCAGACTATAAACTGTACAGGTAGAAAAATGGGCGTTGTCTAAGACTGTAAATTGAACAGGTAGAAAAATGGACTTTGTCCAAGACTATAAACTGAACAGGTAGAAAAATGGACATTGTCTAAGACTATAAACTGAAGATGTAGAATAATGGACATTGTCTAAGACTATAAATTAAGGATGTAGGAAAATGGACATTGTCTAAGACTATAAACTGAAGATGTAGAATAATGGACATTGTCTAAGACTATAAACTGAAGATGTAGAATAATGGACATTGTCTAAGACTATAAACTGAAGATGTAGAGAAGTCAGATTTGCACTTGATTTCTGACATTACTGTCGTTGCAACAACAATTCATTTCTAGTCAAAAAATGGACAAAAAGAATTGTCAAGGAACCATTTTGATTCGTTGAAGAGCTGGCTAACAGTGGAGAAAATTTTAAAAATGAAGATGTGTAAGTGAATTTTCAGACATCCTACATTGCTAAACTTGTAACGACATTGATTTTTGAAACAACAATCTAAATCAAACAAAGGTGAAGGTGCTTTGAAGTTGCTCTCGTGCATTATTCTCACAAAGCTGTTGTTTTTAATCACCTTTATAAGGTCTTTTGCACACTCAATTAACTGTTTGTAGTGTGTTAAAAACTGCCAAATGCATGGTATACCTACTCATTTAACTGTTTGTAGTGTGCTAAAATTGCTAATGCGTAGCATACCTACTCAATTAAGTAAGTAAGTAAGTAAGTAAGTAAGTAAGTAAGTAAGTAAGTAAGTAAGCAAGGAAGTTAGTTTATCAGCATTTTTAAAATAGCAAAATACGTAACTAAGAGATTTATAAATCTATACAACATACAATAATATTACAAAGTGCAAAAGTAATTATTGATTAGTGGTGAAAGGGTGGCGAAAGAACTATAAGTTATCGAGGTCAGCCACCCTCTCACGATTGTTACTAATATAATTAATTAGTTAATGCGCATGTACCAGGTAATTAAAAATTATCAGATTTTGCATTTTAGACGAATGAAAATTGAATTATTATACGAATGTGTTAGTTTATAATACTGTTTGTAGTGTGCTAAAATTGCTAATACATAGTACACCTGTGTAACAAAACAATCTTAATTTTGACGTTTTTTAATCATGAACACTTTGTTCGATGTAGAGTGTCATTGCTGTTTTACTCTTGATGTAAATTACAGTGTACTAGTGTGTTTGCACAGCAAAATTGTCCACAAGTCGGTAATTGAGTTTTTCTAGTTATTCACATATCCTGAATCTCCATTTCGTGAGGATCATTTTGATACCACGCTCATCGCTTTATCTTATTTTTAAGCTGCGTTGAAGTTGAGGTGCAGGCTTCACACCGAAAAACATAACCCTGAGAAAATCGCTGTTAAAGTTAGACATTGTTTTTTGATATGGCTAACAAAACACTTAGCAATCGCACAAATATTGGTTGCTACGACTTTGCAAGAATACATTGAAGTTGTGTTTAAATTCAGTAGATGGCTTTTCCTGACGAAGATCTGGACTTGGCAATGGAAAAAACCCGAAGCAAAATGACAGGAGCTACAGCCAGAGTTCAAAAATACAAGTTTTTTTACAATTGCAGTACTAATTTCTAGACAGAAAAGAGTTATAAAATTGTGTTTTTTGAACACTGTCTTGATAATTTGATGCTAGAATATAAGTCCAATGTATTTGCTGTTGGTTTTTTGACAATTGACCTTTGACCAAAGTGTTGAGTCATTCTACTTTGAAGCATCATAATGTACTTTCAAGTTTACCGATTTACTGACGGTTTTGGTACGCAAGCACACATTTGTTATTTTTTTTTAATTTTTTGCACTTTAAGATGGTAAAGTATTATCGGTTTTAGCTTCAGTCTCAGTCAGCACTTGTTGAAGTTTGTTTTCAGTTTCAACACAGTTTTTTTGCTTCATTCAATTCCGAGCCTCTGTTGACCATTATGCACTAGCAGTGTAGCCGTTGTTGTGGTGGAACCGTGCTTTTGTGTTAGAGCTGCAGGTTCAAGACTGGGGTTGGCAGAAAAATTTTGTCAGCTGATTGAACTCCTGAGGATTCACTAACATGCTTTTACTAATTAAACTTCTTTTTGACCTAATCAGTGGTGGCTCGTATATAGACGCTGCAGAACTGCAGCGCCCCCTATTTTGACTCTGTATAAAGATAACATTTAACACAATGAGTGTTTTTTCTTTAGTTCTTTCTTTGTATTTGCACATTATATAGTCTTTAAGCTTAATTTCCATTGAGCCATTTCCTGGTTCATGAAAAAAATTATAAAAATACAGTAAGTCCTCGCTTAACGACTATAATGTGTTCCAGCATTCAATGCATCAAATTATGTAAAAATATTTCCGACAAAATAAAAATTTGCCTTGACCAAAGTAAAAAAATTGTCGTTAACGGGAAACATGCATCGTTAGGTGAAACAAAGGTGTGTCATCACTAAACAGGGAGTCTTAAACAAGGACTGACTGTACTTGCATGGAATTGTGCAGCTTTGTGGTTTCAGTGACGTGGTGTTTGGCTGTTGTGAGATGCGGCCATGCACACACGTCTGAGATAAGATGCTGCATGGTAGGTAGAGAAAGTACTGTCGCTCACACAGTGTCGATCATGGAGGAAATTATTAATCTTTTTGCGCAGAGTAAAACAAGAAGAATTGATTTTGTTTTTAAATGAATGGATTAATTTAAACTCAAATTAACCTAATAAATTAATTAATTAGATTAATTTATATTAAATTATTTTTAAATTAGATTAATTTAATTTGAACTGTAACAATTTAGGTCAATAGTGAGTAAAAAATATTTTTTCTGGATTTTATCAAATTTGTGAAAAAAAATTTCTTTTATGCATTTAATTTGCTTTAGACAAAATTATACAACAGCTAAAAATTTTCTGAAGCAGCACCGCTGGTAATTTTAACTACGAGCTGTCACTAGCTGTAAGGTAAAATGTAAAGAGATTAGGGCTTAGACAATGACCCTGCAGGAAGCCTGGAATTTTCTGAAGCAGCCTTCCCTGTAACTTTAACTACGAGGCACCACTAGTTTTAAGATAAAATGTAGAGATCAGGGCTTAAACAATGACCTTGCAGGAAACTCGAAATTTTCTGAAGCAGCACCTCCGGTAATTTTAGCTATGTCACTAGTTGTAAGATAAAATGTAAAGAGATCAGGGCTTAGACAATGACCCTGCAGGAAACCTGAAATTTTCTGAACAACACCCACTGTAATTTTAGCTATGAACTGCCACTAGTTGTAAGATAAAATGTAAAGAGATCAGGGCTTAGACAATGACCCTGCAGGAAACCTGAAATTTTCTGAACAACACCCACTGTAATTTTAGCTATGAACTGCCACTAGCTGTAAGATAAAATGTAAAGAGAACAGGGCTTAGACAGTCAGCTTGCAGGAAACCTGAACTTTTCCGAAACAGCACCTCCGGTAATTTTAGCTGCGAGCCGCCACTAGTTGTAAGATAAATTGTAAAGAGATCAGGGCTTAGACAATGACTCTGCAGGAAGCCTGAACTTTTCCGAAACAGCACCTCCGGTAATTTTAGCTGCGAGCCGCCACTAGTTGTAAGATAAATTGTAAAGAGATCAGAGCTTAGACAATGACCCTGCAGGAAGCCTGGAATTTTCTGAAGCAGCCTTCCCTGTAACTTTAACTACGAGGCACCACTAGTTTTAAGATAAAATGTAGAGATCAGGGCTTAAACAATGACCTTGCAGGAAACTCGAAATTTTCTGAAGCAGCACCTCCGGTAATTTTAGCTATGTCACTAGTTGTAAGATAAAATGTAAAGAGATCAGGGCTTAGACAATGACCCTGCAGGAAACCTGAAATTTTCTGAACAACACCCACTGTAATTTTAGCTATGAACTGCCACTAGTTGTAAGATAAAATGTAAAGAGATCAGGGCTTAGACAATCAGCTTGCAGGAAGCCTGAAATTTTCTGAAGCAACGCCCCCTGTAATTTTAGCTACGAGCTGCCACTAGTTGTAAGATAAAATGTAAAGCGAACAGGGCTTCGATTATCACCCTGCTTTAAGTAAATTTCTGAGACCAATATACCACATCAGTTGTGCTTGTTTGGATAATTATATTAACACTGATGTCAACTATTGTTCATGAAACAATGTGGCTCGTTAGCTATATAAAGGCTCCTCCTTGCGAAACTAACTGTTTGTGGTGTGTTAGATACAACTTCTTTCCTGCTTCTGTGCTTTGTGCCAGATGTTCGTTGATGATTCTTTGTCATTTTGAAATGATTTCATTAATTTACTTAAAAGTAAATCCTTGTCAAAATTATTTGAGTTATACGTATTGTCATCCCAGTATAACACGAATTGTTATTTCTGAACGAGGGTCTTTTTTTTGTTTGGATAATTATATTAACACTGATGTCAACTATTGTTCATGAAAAAATGCGGCTTGTTAGCTATATATAGGCTCCTCCTTGCAAAACTAACTGTTTGTGGTGTGCTACAAGCTGCTAATTGCATGGTATACCTACTCAATTAACTGTTTGTGATGTGCTAAAATTGCTAATGCATAGTATACCTACTTAATTGTTTGTAGTGCGCTACAAACTGCTAAATGTATGGTATACCTACTCAATTAATTGTTTGTAGTGTGCTAAAATTGCTAATGCATAGTATTTAGATCATTAGTAAATAAAAAATATTTTTTCTGGATTTTATCAAATTTATGAAAAAAATTCTTTTATGCGTTTATTTTGCTTTACACAAAATTATACAACAGCTAAAAATTTTCTGAAGCAGCACCTCCGGTAATTTTAACTACGAGCCGCCACTAGTTGTAAGGTAAAATGTAAAGAGATCAGGGCTTAGACAATGACCCTGCAGGAAACTTGAAATTTTCTGAAGCAGCACCTCCGGTAATTTTAGCTACGAGCTGCCACTAGTTGTAAAATAAAATGTAAAGAGATCAGGGCTTAGACAATGACCCTGCAGGAAGCCTGGAATTTTCTGAAGCAGCACCCCCTGTAATTTTAGCTACGAGCTGCCACTAGTTGTAAGATAAATGTAAAGAGATCAGGGCTTAGACAATGACCGTGCAGGAAACTTGAAATTTTCTGAAGCAGCACCTCTGGTAATTTTAGCTACGAGCTGCTACTAGTTGTAAGATAAAATGTAGAGATCAGGGCTTAGACAATGACCCTGCAGGAAGCCTGAAATTTTCTGAAGCAACGCCCCCTGTAATTTTAGCTACGAGCTGCCACTAGTTGTAAGATAAAATGTAAAGAGAACAGGGCTTTGATTATCACTCTGCTTCAAGTAAATTTCTGATACCAATATGCCACATCAGTTGTGCTTATTTGGATAATTATATTAACACTGATGTCAACTATTGTTCATGAAACGATGTGGCTTGTTGGCTATATATAGGCTCCTCCTTGCGAAACTAACTGTTTGTGGTGTGCTAAAAACTGCTAAATGCATGGTATACCTACTCAATTAATTGTTTGTAGTGTGATAAAATTGCTAATGCATAGTATACCTACTCCATTGACTGTTTGTAGTGTGCTAAAATTGCTAATGCATAGTATACCTACTCTATTGACCGTTTGTTGTGTGCTAAAATTGCTAATGCATAGTATTTAGGTCATTAGTAAGTAAAAAGTATTTTTTCTGGATTTTATCAAATTTATGAAAAAAAATTCTTTTATGCGTTTATTTTGCTTTACACAAAACTATACAACAGCTAAAAATTTGCTGAAGCAGCACCTCTGGTAATTGTAACTACGAGCTGCCACTAGTTGCAAGATAAAATGTAAAGAGATCAGGGCTTAGACAATGACCCTGCAGGAAACCTGAAATTTTCTGAAGCAACGCCCCCGGTAATTTTAGCTACGAGCTGCCACTAGTTGTAAGATAAAATGTAAAGAGAACAGGGCTTAGACAATGACCCTGCAGGAAACTTGAAATTTTCTGAAGCAGCACCCCCTGTAACTTTAACTACGAGGCACCTCTAGTTGTAAGATAAAATGTAAAGAGATCAGGGCTTAGACAATCAGCTTGCAGGAAACCTGAAATTTTCTGAAGCAGCACCTCCGGTAATTTTAGCTACGAGCTGCCACTAGTTGTAAGGTAAAATGTAGAGATCAGGGCTTAGACAATCACCTTGCAGGAAACTTGAAATTTTCTGAACAACACCCACTGTAATTTTAGCTACGAGCTGCCATTAGTTGTAAGATAAAATGTAGAGATCAGGGCTTAGACAATGACCCTGCAGGAAACCTGAAATTTTCTGAAGCAGCACCCCCTGTAATTTTAGCTACGAGCCACCATTAGCTGTAAGATAAAATGTAAAGAGATCAGGGCTTAGACAATCAGCTTGCAGGAAACCTGAAATTTTCTGAAGCAACGCCCCCTGTAATTTTAGCTACGAGCTGCCACTAGTTGTAAGATAAAATGTATAGAGAACAGGGCTTCGATTATCACCCTGCTTTAAGTAAATTTCTGAGACCAATATACCACATCAGTTGTGCTTGTTTGGATAATTATATTAACACTGATGTCAACTATTGTTCATGAAATAATGCGGCTCGTTAGCTATATATAGGCTCCTCCTTGCGAAACTAACTGTTTTGTGGTGTGTTAGATACAACTTCTTTCCTGCTTCTGCGCTTTGTGCCAGATGTTCGTTGAAGATTCTTTGTCATTTTGAAATGATTTCATTAGTTTACTTACAAGTAAATCCTTGTCAAAATTATTTGAGTTATACGTATTGTCATCCCAGTCGAAGAAGTTTGTTTGATTGCCTGTTACGGTAATAAATCTTTTGTGCAAAAACTACCTAACAGGATTTTCTAGGAACTTTGTGAAAAGAGTGCGACTAGTTTTTTTCGCGAGACTTGACTGAACGGCACTTACAAAAAATATTCGAGGAGCACTTCATGGAGGCACCAGAGGGAGTGTTTAGTACTTCTTTTTTATTATCTCCAACTAACTTTTGCTTATTAGCGTGTTTAATGAGGCGACTTGGTATGTAAAAATGTATATATCTCTCGTTGCCAAACTTAGCAGGTGAAAAGGTAGTTAAACACTATGTGGAACGTTCGTGCATTATTGACTGTTAATCTATTTAATGAACAAACACTTTGCGAGTCTTTTGCTAGCATATATAATATCAATACAAGTACATTTTTGTATGTTTGCTTGTTTATCTTTGTGTTAGATTTTTCTAACCAAAAGAGTCATACGTATAAGATTTGGATTGTTCGGCTTTGGCAGAGATCTGCTTCCTACTGAGTGCATTTTACTTTTACTATGGAAATCAATTGCATCAAAATATCATATTTATCATTTTCTCCTACTTTTTTGTTTGTGCCATTTTTTCCTGTGTCGTTTTTACTTGAGCCATTTTTACCTGTGCCATTTTTACTTGAGCCATTTTTACCTGTGCCATTTTTACTTGAGCCATTTTTACCTGTGCCATTTTTACTTGTGCCATTTTTACCTGTGCCTTTTTTACTTGCGCCATTTTTACCCGTGCCTTTTTTACTTGAGCCATTTTTTCCTGTGTGGTTTTTAATTGAGCCATTTTTTCCTGTGTCGTTTTTACTTGAGCCATTTTTACCTGTGCCATTTTTACTTGAGCCATTTTTACCTGTGCCATTTTTACTTGAGCCATTTTTACCTGTGCCATTTTTACTTGAGCCATTTTAACCTGTGCCATTTTTACTTAAGCCATTTTTACCTGTGCCATTTTTACCTGCGCCATTTTTACCTGCGCCATTTTTACCTGTGTCGTTTTTACCTGCGCCATCTTTACCGCGCACCTAAGAATCTCATTCGGCTGCATAGTCGAAATCATCTGTGCTGTAATTTTCTATACTTAGGTGAATTTGTTATCCAACGTTTACAATCAAATGGTCTGACAGTATCTCTTACAAACATCCAATTTTGGTTATTTTCTAATTTTTGAGATTTCCATTTGTGTCCTGGCTTTCTGAAGGTTGATTGTGTTTTTTGTGTTGTTATAAATAAAAAAACTTCTAATAATAATGTTTAATAAGAAGTGAATTTAAATAACTATATTTTATCTTATATGAAGTACTTATGAATATTTTTTTTGAAGCCTCTCACTTACAATGATGCTATCATTCAGCAAAAAGTTGGAGTGGTATTTTTTTCATTTTTAGCTACAGTTTGTCTTAACCAAACCAAGTATTGAAGTATGTGAAATTACCTCTTTTTGGGTAGTTTGACAGTGTGAAAATATGTCAGTATTAATCTCCATAAATCTCAGTAAGAAAATAAAGCACTGTTCACACCTGTCGAGCATCCGTTCATTAATTTTTGGCCTAAGCAAATGAGTTCGATAAGCGATAATTTCTAGATGTGTAACAATTTCATAATGCTTCTAGTTCTAAACTTTTTTAAGTATTTTAGAGAGCCAATAACCAAAAAAATGATATCTTGCTTGCTAATAATAATAATAATAATAATAATAATAATAATAATAATAATAATAATAATAATAATAATAATAATAATAATAATAATAGCAGCAACAGCAACAGCAACAACAACAGCAACAGCAACAGCAAGAACAAGAACAAGAACAAGAACAAGAACAAGAACAACAAGAACAAGAACAAGAACAACAAGAACAACAAGAACAAGAACAAGAACAAGAACAACAATAACAACAATAACAACAATAATAAATAATGATAAAATAATAATAATCATAATAATTGTGGCTTCATTTGTGGCTTGATTTCTGTCCTAGTGAACATCATTTCATCTGTTTATCTGGTTCTGCTTCATACAGCTTTGTAAAAGTACAGCCTTATGAAAGCTTGTATTCGCCTTACTAACTGTTTGTAGTGTGCAAGCGTCAGTGTGCAATTCGTATATGACTTTAAGCAAAAGCCAAAACTTTCCACAAGCTGAACTTATTTTAATATTTGAGGAAAATGTTAGAAAGTTTCAGCGATAAAATTGTAATAATAAGTACCTAATGTATTTATTAAAATCAATTTAAAGTGGCGATCGCTTGGGCTTGCTCATTTTGAAAAAAATATGGCATCGCCCGGTTACTGTGCCAATATAAACACTTTTTCTGTCAGGTGCTTCAGCATTCTTTTTTTGCCTTATTGAGGTGACCTCTATAAAACTAAGTAACCCACGCAAGTTTACATGCGTATCTGAAAGTCAACAAAAATCTGTAAACTTATTATTTACACAATTAATGTACACTGCTTACACATTTTAAGGCATAATTTGTGGATTAAAGATCCGTAACCACTTTCAATTTGGTAATAATTGATCCAATGACTAATTTTTGCTTAAATACAACTCTAGAATAACCGAACTTCTAAGCAAACCAGAAATTTCTCAACACGTACCTTCATCACAGCTTGCTTTCATAGCATACACGCTGCCCAGCAGTCACCAGCTGATATCATTCTTTTTCAAATATGGCGGCAACGACTTTTACTTGGCGACAGATTAAAAATATTAATTTTTTTTGCATTTTTAAGCAAGACATTGTATATTGTGTGGTGATTTCACTTTTTAAAATGTAATAAATGTTGTTCAAGGCTTGGTTTTTGCTTTAACAACATTGACTCGCATAGTGAATGAATAAGTCAAAGGTCAAGAGTACCACAGCAACATGTCTTAACTATAATTGTCACCTGACGTGTGTAAAGCAAAGCCGTGTGCCGTGTCAGTTCAGTAACTTAGGTTGTTTTTTGTGGACTTTACTTAATTATGCATTAGTTTGTGCATAGAGTGATTTACTAGCAGGATCTTGCTTGGGAACAAGAAAAAATGAACTAAGTAAGGTTCTAGCTAGCTGTTAAAACTGTTGCTATTACAATGGTATGGGCTGCAAGGCGTTGTCAAGTGTACACAAATGTGTTGTCTGGTACACTTAACCTTTGACCTTTTCACAATCATCATCAGTCGCCAGAACTAAGAAATGGCTCATTAATAATAAATTTAGACAACAGTCGGCAAACGGAACTGAGTCGCAAATTAAGAACCTGCACTTTTTTGCACGACAAGGTGTAAACGAAGCCTTTCTTTTCGTTATCACTTGTTTTTTCTTGTTTTCTGACAAGTTTTTGAAGTTGTTGTAAAGATCTATCCATGTTTGTTTGTTTTTCAGTGCACGTTGGAAGATACTGCTAGGATTTTGCTGTAGAAACAGACTCCTTTTGACAGGAACTCCAATACAAAACTCTATGGCCGAGGTATTCATGAATTTTATCTATGACCACAGTTGTAATGAGCCTCTGCTAGGCAGTAGGACAATTTGAAGCAAGTGACTATGTCTTCACTGTACTACAGGCACTCCCCTGTGTGAGGGCTGTAAGAATTAGTGACCCACAAAATAGGACATAGGAGAAACTATATGATTCTTTTAGTATTTGACTTACCTTCAGTGTAATTGTATGGTCCAGTGACTACATACACACTGGTCCTCTCCCTAACTTAAATTAATGATTGTTGTGAAGCCTGTGCAAGTCTGCCTAGGTCAAGTTCAAAACCTGTATACTGGCTGTGAAACAGGTTTTACCGACTGATTTTTACTCTAGCTTTGTTCAATGCTAAACGTTCAAAGTAGCAGTTTTTCTACTCATGTTTCTGTTCTAAAATAAACACTTTTTTGTTGTGTGAAATGCAAAGATTTATTGTAGCTGTTTGGTTCTTATCCATAGTTTACTATTTGTGCGTCTAAACTGAAGCATATCTAAGTGACTCAATAACAACTTCAAAAATGATTCTGTATGCTTTGTAACGTGTACTGTGGTGTTCTGACATGCATTGTGACTTGCAATGATATGCACTGTGATGCACTAAGATGTAATGTGACATGCACTGAAATGCATTGTGACATATTCTGGCATGCATTGTGACATGAACTGAAATGCACTGTGACATGTTCTGACATGCACTGTGACATGCAATGATGTGCATTGTGGCATGAACTGAGGTGCATTGTGACGTGTTCTGACGTGCATTGTGACATATACTGTAATGCACTGTGACGTGTTGTGACATGCACTGTGACATGCAATGATATGCATTGTGACATGCAATGAGGTTGCATTGTGAAAGGAACTAAAGTGCATTGTGACATGCTCTGAGGTGTAGAGTGACGTGTTCTGAAATGCACTGTGACGTGTTGCGACATGCACTGTGAAATGCAATGATAGCATTGTGACATGAACTAAGGTGCATTGTGACGTATTATGACATGCACTGTGACATGCATTGTGACGTGCATTGTGACATGAACTAAGGTGCATTGTGACAACATGCTCTGAGGTGCAGAGTGACTATTTCTAAAATGCATTGTAATGTGTTCTCAATGCTGACATGCATTGTGACGTGCATTGTGACATGAACTAAGGTGCATTGTGACAACATGCTCTTAGGTGCACAGTGACGTGTTCTGAAATGCATTGTAATGTGTTCTCAATGCTGACATGCATTGTGACGTGCAATGCTGTCATTTCTCTTCGTTCAACCTGTACAGCGATCAGTTTGTAAGATGAAATATCTTGATATTGTACTTTGATAATTTCTAGTTTGTGCAAAAAGTTTTAAAGTATCAGTGTTTGAAAAATAAATGTGGTTTTTGTCATCATTTTAGGCCAGTATAATCAATGAGTTCATTTCTGTTGACTTGACATGTCTATAATTTAGATGTGTAATATTTAATTTAAAAATAATCAGACTGTTGGTTATTAACACATCTTAAAAGTTATGTGTAGTTTTAAATTCGTTTAAAATTGTACAGACCTTTAATCCTCTTACTTTTCATGTTTGTTGGGGTAACGGTAACACCCGGGTGGTCATGGCGTGCATCATGTGTGCTAAGTTTAGCAGTTACGGATCCGGCCAGTAAAAGGATTGGTGATTCCGTAGAGGATCCCTTGTGGGTAGTTTTCGTTGCCATGCTGCTCTCACCCTTTCAGATCCATCTGCATCCAAATATGGACGTGATGCTTCTGCTGGTTCAGTGACTCATCTTAGATAATGAGCAAGATTCTCGTCCACTTACCTTAAGAGCACTTGATAGCATTTTCATTTTTGTTTTCTAGCTGTGGGCATTGCTGCATTTCATCATGCCGACGTTGTTTGATTCCCACGAGGAATTCAACGAATGGTTCAGCAAAGACATCGAAGGTCACGTTGAAAATAAGACCGGAATCGATGAGAGTAAGTGGAAATCTTTGTTTTCGTTTGCGTCCACTTCTCTGAAAAAGTGAAAGGAGCCTGCAAATGACACTGAAAATATTTTGCAGCACCGTGCCAGGTATAGATGGTCTAGTGGTGGAGACACTTGATTTGTAAGCCCAATGGTCTCGAGTTCATGTTAAAGCACAAGGAAACTCCGATTCTTGCATAAAGCTAAAAAAATCATCTTAAAATGTGTACCAGTCACGTGCTGTCTTATTGCATACAGAGCTTGCACTAGCAGTAACACTGTGTAAAACTTGTATATTTAAACTCCCGTGATAACCGTTAGGCACAGCCATATTAATATTATTTAGTCTGAAACAAGTTTAGGTAACACTGTGTAAAGTTTAATTAGAGCATTCGCAGCAAAATTTTAAACTAATTTATCTTGTCAGTAAAACAAATGATGAGTTTTTGGTGAATCAGTGGTGCACACTGGGAAGGTGACACAGTGACGTTTTACTCACTCTTTTCAGTAAGGTTAATCATGTGTTTTTTTATTCACTGGGATGGTGCGGCACCATCTAAAAACATGCTGTAAATTTCATAATGTTTTGTTCTTCTGATAACCTAATCCTGCTAGCTTTTTTGAACAAATTTATTGTTGAAGTGTTGTGACTAGTAGGAGGGTATTAGCACCTGCATTTTGAAAACATGTTGCACAAAAACACAGGTGCTGTACCTCTCAGTTCAGATGTGTTAGTTTGTGACATACCACACACGTTCGACAACTCATGCATGAGCACAGCGGTAAAACATGTTGCACAAAAACACAGGTGCTGTACCTCTCAGTTCAGATGTGTTAGTTTGTGACATACTACACACGTTTGACAACTCATGCATGAGCACAGCGGTAAAACATATTGCACAAATACACAGGCGCTATACCTCTCAGTTCAGATGTGTTAGTTTGTGACATACTACACACATTCGACAACTCATGCATGAGCACAGCGGTAAATTTGAAATCTGAATTTTTATCTTAAAACTTACCTAGTTTTTGTATAACACATTGAATATCTTACGGCAGCACTATACTTCAATTTTTGCTTTCGCAAAGACGTGTAACACGCCCGTGGAATATTTTTGCTGTTGAAAATTATGTTAGTTTGTGATGTCATCAATAGTTGGGCTCACCTGCCATTAATTTAAGTTTTTAATCTATTATTTAATTATCAGAAACGCTTTTGCGGTCTTAATTGTGTTAAAATGTATACTTTTTATCGGACATGAAATTGGGATAGTGTAAAAAAATCATCCTGTCTTCCTTTAATGAGATAACCTTTTATTTTACACAGAACATTTGTCTAGACTTCACATGATCCTGAAGCCGTTTATGTTGCGCAGAATCAAGAAAGATGTGGAGAACGAGTTATCAGATAAGGTATTTAATGCTGTCTTTGTATTGATGTTAACATCAGTCTATTGAAATTTTGTGTTCTTTTTGCAGCATTCCAATTGGGTAATTACCTGCATTGTTTATTACCTGAGCTTAATATTTCTAACAATGAAAATGCTGACATTGTTTGTAATATGATATCCATTGTTAGAGAATCGAAAGGATACCTTCTGCTGTGCTATAGGTTTTACACGTCAAATATAGACGCAGGAAAGTTCAAATGTGACTTAAGTAAGTCAAATGTAGACACAGGAAAGTTCAAATGTGACTTAGGTAAGTCAAATATAGACACAGGAAAGTTCAAATGTGACTTAAGTAAGTCAAATGTAGACACAGGAAAGTTCAAATGTGACGTAAGTAAGTCAAATGTAGACACAGGAAAGTTCAAATGTGACTTAGTTAAGTCAAATGTAGACATAGGAAAGTTCAAATGTGACTTAGGTAAGTCAAATGTTGACATAGGAATTTCGAATGTGTTTTGGTAACTCAAATGTGACTTAGTTAAGTCAAATGTAGACACAGGAAAGTTCAAATGTGACTTAGGTAAGTCAAACGTAGATGCATTACTTTGAATAAATCAGTAATTAAGTTATTTAAGTGCAAATTTGAAAAAGATAAACCAAAGATAGTGCATCTATTAGTAGGCCTATAACGTTGTTATTTTAACTTAAGAGCAATTATTTAATTGAAATTAATGAAGATTAAATTTAACATCCCTAAACTTTAACACCTATCCACATTTGAGATACCAATGTCACATTTGACTTGACATGTGTCTACATTTGACTTACCAAAAACGCTTAAGATTTCTTGAAAACCATTGTTAACACATTTGAACTACCTAAGTCTACATTTGAGTTACCAAGACACATTTGAATTACCTAAATCTAAATTTGAATTAATGCAGGTCTACATTTGATATGTAAAACCTATAGTAGGTGTCTGCTAACAACTACTAACTACAACCAACAGCCAGTAAGGAGATGTGTTAACACAGCAAACACGAAAGTTCTTTGCTTAAGGTGTTTACTGCAGTCTTTGTTTTCTAAAGAAGGAGAAAAAACAAAAGAATACATAAAATTTGCAGTAATGTAATTTGAACAAAAAATACAGAAATTTGAACAAAAAAATTACACAGAAATTGCTTCATTCGGCTAGAGAGAGAGCACACTGTTTATGGTTTATGAAGCATGACATTAAATTTCTCATATAAAAATTGCATTATCCACCAATTACAAGTAAGTCTCTGCAATAACCAGTTGAGTTTGCCAGCAATTGCCCACTTGTCCCCTTTAGTTTTTGGCTCCCTCATGCGGGAAAAATAAAAAACGAATTATATGGGTAATTGGGTAATTTGCCCATAACAAGATGGCACATGAAACCTTTTTTGGCCGCGAGGGTGACTTACAAAAAACACGCTACGATCTCTTTCCCAAGAGATTAATTATCAAAATGAAATTGTTTATTAACCTTTTAAAACCTATTTCAGGGCACCAACAAAAATTCCACTAATCCCTACGCTGTATTAATAGTGCTCAGTGTCGGTACCTAGTGAGCTGACGTAGCCAACTCATTGACGAAGTGTGCAATTAAGTAATTAAGAAGTCTAGCAGATGAAAACTCAGTCAAATGCTTTATGTGGGAAAACATTAACTTTCGAAACTTACAGCTGGTGTGTTCTGTATAATAATAATAATAATCTTTATTTAAAGTCGGCTTTTGGGTCAACAATTAACATTAGCTCAAAGAGCTATTATCGCCGACTGTAAATAACAACCTACAACTACATAGCAGAGACTATTATTACCCCACTTTTACCCTAAATACCACGCATCAGGCAGGGCAACAGCAGGTATCATTTTTAAAGTCTTTGGCATGACTCGGCCGCTGGTTCAAACTCACGACCTCCTAGATGGAGAGCAGACGCGTTACCAAGCATTTTTAAATGTAAATCTTCACATTCACGGAATCTTAGCAGTCGGATTTAAGGAAACATTTACAGAGAGAAAGGCTTTGTGCTGTTTCACTGAAAAAGTCTGGCAAGGACTAGCTTTGAACTCTAGTCTGCTTTCACAATTGTGCGTGTTTATTCCTTAATTAGAAAAGTGCTGTTGACTGATCATTTTTTCTGTCACAGATTGAGATCCTGAGGTACTGTCGCCTAGGCAACCGGCAGCAGCAGCTGTACAATGCTCTAAAGAACAAGATATCTATCGACGATTTGCTGCAAACGACAACGGAGACGGTGTCTCAGGCTCAGTCGGCAACGAGCAGCCTCATGAACCTTGTCATGCAGTTTCGTAAGGTAATTCTGCGCAGCTATGTGTCATATGTGCTGCACAGCAAAATCATCCATAAGTCGGCAATTGAGCTTTTCTAGTTATTCACACATCCTGAATCTCCATTTCATGAGGATCATTTTGATACCAAGTTCATCACTCTATGTTATTTCTAAGCTGAGATCATCCATGTTGAAGTTGAGGTGCAGGCTGCACACTGAAAAACATAATCTTGAGAAAATCACTGTTAAAGTCAGCAATTGTTTTTTGTCACGTATCCTGAAGCTCCATTTCATGTGTTGTATAAATGCGATTTGGTGCTTTAAACTGTCACGAAATACGAGTTGGTTCAGTTTCCAGATGAATGTCACATGAACACAGGGATTACACGCAGATAAATCCGCGGGAAAATGTACGGGAGGAGCACTAGCAATATTTGAACCTGCTTCGCCTTTGAAACGACATTTTTCCGGTTCCGTAAATCGACCCAAATTCAAATGAGTTTTTCCATTTCTGTGTCTTTCAGTGGCGGTTTAATAGTTTGTTTGTCTTATTCATTTCCTCGTCTTGATTTTCATTCGTATTTTCAGGTGTGCAATCATCCGGATTTGTTTGAGCGTCGTGAAGTCAGGTCACCGTTATACATGCCTTCTAGTCTCTACCACTTGCCAAGACTGGTCTATAGGGAAGGTAATGGATTACTCTTGCGTAAATGTACAGTAACATCACTGTATATTATCAATATTGGTAGGAGGACCTTCAGTACTGGGTGGTACAAAAAAAACTAACAGTTCATTAAACAATACACAAATGTCTGGTACTGTTAACTTTTAACTTTTTTTACGATCATCGTCAATCGCTGGAACTTTGATAATTTTATTAGATCGTAATATAATTGTTTAGTTATTCTGTGAAAGACTGTTTGAATTATCTTTTCGTAAATTTTAGTAAATTTTGTAATATCGTTTTTGTCGACCTCAGCAAATTCTTGAAAGGGAATTTTTATGCTGTTCAATGTCGTTTTCATTCGATGAATTTTCGTTGATGTTTTGATAATTATAATTTGCACGTTAATAATTGAGTGTTTGCATAGCAAAATCATCCATTAGTCGGCAATTAAGTTTTTCTAGTTATTCACAAACTCTGAATCTCCATTTCATGAGGATCATTTTGATACCAAGTTCATCACTCTATGTTATTTCTAACCTGTGATAATCCACGTTGAAGTTGAGGTGCAGGCTGCACACTGAAAAACATAATCTTGAGAAAATCAACACCTGTTAAAGTCAGCCATTGTTTTTTATCGTGTTTCTACAAAACACGTAGCAACCGCAGAAATATTGGTTGCTACGGACTTTGCAAGAACACATTGAAGTTACGTTCAAATCCAGTAGATGGCTCTTCCTGAGGAAGATCTGGGCTTGGCGAAGCAAAATGGCAGCTTCCATGAACTACTATCGGAGTTTTTTACATTTGCAGTATTAAGTTTCTAGTCAGAAAAGTAGTTAATAAGTCATATAATTAAATGTTTAGAACATTTTCTTCATAATTTGATGCTAGAATATAAAAGTCCAACATATTTAGCATGGTTTTTATAAAATACGAAAAATTGACGCTTGACCAAATTTTGGTGCAATCTGCTTTGAAGCGTCTTAACGTAGTTTTAACTATGTCAACTTATGGATGGTTTTGGTTTGCAAGCACACGATTATAATTATGAAAACATTTTTTTTTATTTTTGTTAGGATTATTGGATAGTAATTTACCTAGCAAGAGACATTATCTGTACAATAAGTTGAACATATTTACCAGCAGTAGTATATACGACTCTCTGCAACCTGGAAACAATGGTAGGTAGTTATGCAGTGCATAGAATTTAGTATTTTAATACATACATTGTGAAAACGATTTCATTTGTGAACTCACTTATGCCCGGTTCTCACTGTTGGCTTTTTGAGTTTACTCTGCGTTCACACTAAGAACGAAACCCTAAATTATTCGTGAGTACATGTACATACGAATCAGGCCGATAATAAAAATACTTGTCTTTGCATCAGGTAATATTTTTTATCACACACCTGACTAAGAATTTTATAGCTTTTTTTAACATCTTTGACGTTCTTTAAAAAAATTTTAAAGCCTTGTAAAATTTCAACAAAATTTTTTTTTCATCCATCTCTTCCGAGATCTTTTGAGGTCATGAGGTAAGACAGAAAGAAATTTTTGTGACCACTCTCAGCTGATATTAAAATTGTGGATTTTCGATTTTATCTTTTTTTATAGTTTTTGAAGTTTATTCGTTTATAAAATGGTTTAACAAAACTGTTCACACAGTATCCGTTTATACTGTGTGAACAGCAACTGAGTAAATGCTGAATTAAATTCAATTATTAGTGTATTGTTAGCTAGTCTGACCAATATTACTGTTGTCACGACGCTAAAGTTGTCGCTGGGGTGCTTTGGGGAGAGCCAACAACCGACATTGGCAGGTTTATCAGACTGTTTTTGTAGTTGCGATGTTTGTGTTAAACAGATGAGATCACTGGATGAAATCATGGTTTAACTTTGCAATCTGTATTTTACTCAAAATCATAGTCTCATAGTCAGTCCACATATACACGAAAATGGTAACATAATCAACAGTAGTAAACAAAAGTTAAAGTAAATCCATCAGCCAATATATCATGGCACCTGAGTCAAAACTTTATTATAACCACACAACTGCTTAAGCCTATTGCTTGTCCTCTAAACTTGCTACCAAGTGTGAAAAACTACTGCATTCACAGAGAAGCCCAGTAACCCAGTTCCATACAAACATATACCAGTAGCAAGTACATACATATATTGGAAACTTCCAAGTGTACAAACAGATGTCAGCACTGACTTAGTGGTAATGAAAAACTAAAGTTTAAAACTACAAATCTAAATTAATAATAAACTGTAAATTAAATGCTCGCATCTGCGACAACTGTTGATTTAGATTTGGTTTGCAATTGCAAATTGCTTTTACGGATGTGGTGCTGATCCGATACGTAATCGGAGCAGATCGGAGATCTGGCTGATGACGTTCTATTATTGGCAGTAGCAACACCAATGTTAAAATTTTTTTCCTAAAATAAATTTTTGCTTTGATTACACATGAAATAAACTTTAATTGAGCCTTCTGTAATTAGCGGCTAATGAATGCGATCGTAATGAACACTTGCGGTCGTTAATCTGAGTAGTTTCTTCACAGAAATTCTACATCATTTTTATCACATCTTGTAATTGTTGCTTGCAGGTTGCATCGTGGACGGTTGTTTTTCATTCCTGAGGTTTTGCAATCTATCTCCGGCTGAGCTTTCGAGAATATTTCTGGGTGGCCTGTTGCTAAGGTACGTGAGTGAAAGAATTTGTGCTTTCTTGGTTTGTTTGTTTGCTGGTACGAGGCTTGTCTTAGTGATGAAGATGCTCTTTTGTTTGCAGATGGCTGGCTATAATTACAGCAATCAGGGAAGCTTATCAAGTTCACCTGAGGGGAATTTGGTCTAGCAATATGAATGTCAGGTAAGTGTCTGTAAATGTCTCTAAGTGTCTACAAATGTCTATAAATGTCAGGTAAGTGTCTATAAATGTCTATAAGTGTCTACAAATGTCTATAAATGTCAGGCAAGTGTCTACAAATGTCTATAAGTGTCTAGAAATGTCTATGTGTCTACAAATGTTTATAAATGTCTGTCTATAAGTGTCCACAATTGTCTATAAGTGTCTACAAATGTCTATAAATGTCTACAAATGTCTATAAGTGTCTGCAAATGTCTGTAAGTGTCTATGAATGTTTATAAGTGTCTATAAATGTCTATAAATGTCTATAAGTGTCTACAAATGTCTATAAGTGTCTACAAATGTCTATAAACGTCTACAAATGTCTATAAGTGTCTGCAAATGTCTATAAGTGTCCACAAATGTCTATAAGTGTCAGGTAAGTATTAAAGGAAAACCGGACGATTGGACGAAAGCAAACAGAAAAATCCGATAAAATTTGATGAAAAAGTGGTTAACACTGTAATTAATTTTGCAGAATTTGTTTATTCTTGTAGATTGTCTGATGTAAATGATCTACTTATCATTTATACCTTATCATTTATACATTTTATCATTAAAAGGCATCATTTTACATTGGGGAAGTTGCTGGCTCTTGTAAAGTCATATTTAAAGGAAAATTAGACGAATTTGCAGACATTAGTTTAAAATGAAGTATGCTCAGAAATATTGAAAACCAAAACAGCTTTTTTAAACGAAATTTTAGATTAAATAGTAATTACCTGCCATAATTAAATTTTGTTAAAATAGTTAAACTTTCAAAGCTACGCCTGGCTCAGTAAACTAAGACTGGTAATGGCGCATTTTTGTCACATTTGCATTGTCGATAAATAAGCTCTGTACCGTGATAAGCATGATCATGAATTGCAGTGTTCATCTGTAATGTAGAGCTCATTTTCGTGACATCACATTAGCATCTTGTCATGTAGGGATGATGCCTACCATTGCACAAACTGTGGTTAGTTTGTGATGTAAGTCATAGCTGCGTTCATTTGCCATTAATGAACTTTGCAAAGTAATTATTCTAATATTAGAAACAATTGCTAAATTTATAGGCAAAATATATATATAAATTGCATCTAATCAATTGTCCAGTTTTCCTTTAATTAAAGGTTTCCTCTACTGTTACTTTCTGTTTTTGGTTATTGACTAATGTACATTTCATAATTGAGTTTACCGATGTGTTTTTTTACACCTTAATTTTGATATTTTCAGGTACTTAGACAAAACATCATTTTTGCTTGAGCCCTTCCGGACGACGCACTTTGCTAATGTCCAGTCCAGTACAGTGCTTTCGGACCTGGTGTTCACGGCCGTCAGCAAGAAGGTTTATGGACACGATGATCATTTGTATTACTACATGGCCGAAACAGAGGACCACAGACGACTGCGTGCTTCAAAGCTTTCCCAGCTCAAGAGTTCCATGAAATCGCCTACCCGGATGTCTCCCAGTCATCAGGGACTGTCGTCTCCAACTAGGGTCAGTGTGAGACATGTTTTTGTGTTGATGACGTTTTTACTTGTTCTGATTGCTTAGCTTTTGCTTTTCACCTAAAGGAAAACACGAACCCAATCTTAGATATATCTGAAAACAATCTTCGATATTCTACCTTATAAAATATTGAAAGGAAAGCATCTAGAAATGTCTATAAATGTCTGTAAATGTCTAGAAATGTCTATAAGTGTCTACAAATGTCTATAAATGCCTGTAAGTGTCTGCAAATGTCTATAAGTGTCTGTAAGTGTCTATAAATGTCTATAAGTGTCTACAAATGTCTATAAATGTCTATAAGTGTCTTTAAATGTCTTAAATATAGCTGAAAACAATTCTTCGATATTCTACCTTATAAAATATTGAAAGGAAATGAACTGTTTTTTTAAGATCGGCTTACGTGAAAGAATTGTTACCACAGAAACGCATTGCTGAAAAGACAGGTGCTGTACCTCTCAGTTCAGTTGTGTTAGCTTGTGACGAACTACACACGTCCGACAGCTCATGTTGAGCACAGCGGTAAAACATGTTGCACAAAAACACAGGTGCTGTACCTCTCAGTTCAGATGTGTTCGTTTGTGATGAACTAAACACATTGTAAAGCTCATGTTAAGCATAGCGGGAAATTTGAAACTTGAATTTTTATCTAAAACTTCGTAGTTTTAGTACAACACACGAATATCTTACAGTAGCACTGTACTTCTATTTTCGCTTTCGCAAACGCGCAACACGCTCATGGAATATTTTTGCTGTTGAAAATTATGTTAGTTTGTGACATCATCACTAATTAATCATTAATTAAATTTTTAACTTATTATATAATTATCAGAAATGGCATTATTATAGGTGTTAAAATGTATACTTTTTATCGTAGTTCAAAATGGAGTGGGATCATGTTTTCCTTTAATCAAATTTTACAAATTTCTTAATAATACGAGTTTAAGTTAAAAGCAGTTTGTCATTTTGTCGTTACAGGAAAATCTGTAAATGACTCCACATTGTTGCCTTTCTTGGTAGTTCTTTGAAGTAGCTCTATAAAGCCGTCTATTTTGCAGTGACATTATTCTCATTTTTTTTCTTGCAGTAAGTTTTTGGCCGGTTTTTATATTGCGAGGTCACATTAATGTGTGTCCGTGTTTTTAATTACTTAATCATGGCAACAGTAGATGGCGTTTAGAATTACGTTTAAGCGACATGTTCAGTAGGGTGAGTAACGAACCTTGGAACTCGATTCAAAGGAGTTTTTTGATTCAAATTTTGTATTTGAATAATTCAGCAGTTCATCTACACATCATTTTTTCATTAAAATGTTTAAAACATTGTGCAGACGTCTCAGTGTAGTACGATTTCTGCGTGCTATTTTTAAACGAATTATTAGTGTTTTTACTGGAGAATAAAAAACAGCAATATGCATGATCTTTTTGAGATCAGTGCAAATGTTTGCCTTTCATTTACGATTCAGAAGTTTACCCGAAAATCATCAAAACTGAAATCGAATTTGAAATCTTGAAATTTAGTAGTTTTATTCGAGTTTGAAAGTCAAAAATTCCACTAGATTCGAATTTGTTTTCTGGTAGAGAATTCTCACCCGTGATATACAGGCAGTTGGGATGAAAAACTGACCCATGCTTCACACTCCAGACTAGCTTCTATAGAAATAATTTTTGTGGAGTGTATGCACAAGGCTGTGATTTAAAAGAGTTTGTTTTACACTTCAAAATGTTTGCAATATGGTGCTATAACTGCGAACAATTGTTTGTAACCTGGTGCTATAACTGCGAACAATTGTTTGTAACCTGGTGCTATAACTGCGAACAATTGTTTGTAACCTGGTGCTATAACTGCGAACAATTGTTTGTAACCTGGTGCTATAACTGCGAACAATTGTTTGTAACCTGGTGCTATAACTGCGAACAATTGTTTGTAACCTGGTGCTATAACTGCGAACAATTGTTTGTAACCTGGTGCTATAACTGAGAGCAATTGTTTGTAACCTGGTGCTATAACTGCGAACAATTGTTTGTAACCTGGTGCTATAACTGAGAGCAATTGTTTGTAACCTGGTGCTATAACTGAGACAATTACCTGGAAACTGAACAATTAACAATTGTTTGTAACCTGGTGCTATAACTGCAAACAATTGTTTGTAACCTGGTGCTATAACTGAGAGCAATTGTTTGTAACCTGGTGCTATAACTGAGAACAATTGTTTGTAACCTGGTGCTATAACTGCAAACAATTGTTTGTAACCTGGTGCTATAACTGAGAGCAATTGTTTGTAACCTGGTGCTATAACTGCGAACAATTGTTTGTAACCTGGTTATAACTGCAAACAATTGTTTGTAACCTGGTGCTATAACTGAGAGCAATTGTTTGTAACCTGGTGCTATAACTGAGAGAACAACAATTGTTTGTAACCTGGTGCTATAACTGCGAACAATTGTTTGTAACCTGGTGCTATAACTGCAAACAATTGTTTGTAACCTGGTGCTATAACTGAGAACAATTGTTTGTAACCTGGTGCTATAACTGAGAACAATTGTTTGTAACCTGGTGCTATAACTGCGAACAATTGTTTGTAACCTGGTGCTATAACTGAGAACAATTGTTTGTAACCTGGTGCTATAACTGCAAACAATTGTTTGTAACCTGGTGCTATAACTGAGAACAATTGTTTGTAACCTGGTGCTATAACTGAGAACAATTGTTTGTAACCTGGTGCTATAACTGAGAGCAATTGTTTGTAACCTGGTGCTATAACTGAGAGCAATTGTTTGTAACCTGGTGCTATAACTGCGAACAATTGTTTGTAACCTGGTGCTATAACTGCAAACAATTGTTTGTAACCTGGTGCTATAACTGAGAGCAATTGTTTGTAACCTGGTGCTATAACTGAGAGCAATTGTTTGTAACCTGGTGCTATAACTGCGAACAATTGTTTGTAACCTGGTGCTATAACTGCAAACAATTGTTTGTAACCTGGTGCTATAACTGCAAACAATTGTTTGTAACCTGGTGCTATAACTGAGAACAATTGTTTGTAACCTGGTGCTATAACTGCGAACAATTGTTTGTAACCTGGTGCTATAACTGCAAACAATTGTTTGTAACCTGGTGCTATAACTGAGAACAATTGTTTGTAACCTGGTGCTATAACTGCGAACAATTGTTTGTAACCTGGTGCTATAACTGCGAACAATTGTTTGTAACCTGGTGCTATAACTGCGAACAATTGTTTGTAACCTGGTGCTATAACTGCGAACAATTGTTTGTAACCTGGTGCTATAACTGCGAACAATTGTTTGTAACCTGGTGCTATAACTGCGAACAATTGTTTGTAACCTGGTGCTATAACTGCGAACAATTGTTTGTAACCTGGTGCTATAACTGCGAACAATTGTTTGTAACCTGGTGCTATAACTGAGAGCAATTGTTTGTAACCTGGTGCTATAACTGAGAGCAATTGTTTGTAACCTGGTGCTATAACTGCGAACAATTGTTTGTAACCTGGTGCTATAACTGAGAGCAATTGTTTGTAACCTGGTGCTATAACTGCGAACAATTGTTTGTAACCTGATGCTATAACTGAGAGCAATTGTTTGTAACCTGGTGCTATAACTGAGAGCAATTGTTTGTAACCTGGTGCTATAACTGAGAGCATAAGTAAAACATTTAATTTCCAAATTTTGGACGATTGTCAGCATTACTTTTCTGCATAACTATGTAAAATTTGCAGTTGGGTGCTGCATGGCTTTTCTTAAAAGTGTATTTCCTATGGAACTTGTTTATTTATTGTTTTGATGGGCAACAGATGGCGCTGATATTTGCGTTTCAGCTGCGTCTCTGTGATCTTAGTGGATATGTAACAGTTTGCAGTAAATTCAAATTTAATACTATCTGCATATTTCAAATTTTTTCAACTCGTTTTTCAGACCCGACATTTAACGGGTCATTTGATGACCTTTCCTCATTTGGAGCGACCAGCCCGTTTAATGAGCCACCGGCCTATGGAAGTTCCTTCGCTTTTCCTCTGCTACTATCCAAAGGTGAGTATTAGGACTCCGTAATCACAACACTTTCTGTACGCATTATGGCTAGAAGCCAGAGCTGCGCTGTTTGAGCTGAGCTCCAGCCAGTTTATTTCTAGAGTCGACCAAGCCAATAAGAAACCCATCTTTGGTCGCACCAGCTGCTCAGTGGTGGGAGTTGAGCTAGCCGACATTTTTGCCGACTGCAAAGATTTCTGCTTTTGCAAATCACTGATGCTGTTTCAGTGAAGATAGCTCTTCAACAAGCCATAGAACCAGATAAAAACCTGCAGGAGGACAAATGTTAACATATTTAGATTTTGCACAAAAAGATTTAAACACTTCAGCATTGATCCTTAAAAATAAACACACTTGGGGCATTGCAGCGAGTAGGGAGTCCTGGCATAGGCAGGTGAGCAGAATCATGTCACTGGATGTGTGATTCATTGGATGATGATGAGATCACTGGTTGAAATATGGCAAACGCATTACAAATTCGTGGTCAGATTGTGCGAGTGCTGGCAGAGATACTAAACTTTAGAAATTTTTGAACGAGAAAGCTTGTCAATTCAAAATTAAATACACAAATATCAACGTTACTCACACGTAGTGAAGTGAAGTGTTAAGTGGTAGTACACCACAAACACTTAGTTATGCATGAAATGGTCTTTATAAGAACAATGTTTGCAATAGTCTGATGAACGAGGCCTTGGCAAGTCGCTTGTTAACTCGTCTTAGCTGCACTCTCATTAGGTTAACAATTTTTAAGCTGTACCTCAAAATATTTTTTTTAAGTGGTAACATACTATTTTTTCAAAAATAACTTACGTGAAAGAATTATTACCACACAAATGCAATATCCCATTTGTGCCACTAGTTCTTCGCTGTTACATGAGTTTCGCCATTCACTAGTTAGACGGGCACTAGTGGTTACATTTCGAAAATGCATTACACAAAAACAGGTGCTGTACCTCTCAGTTCAGATGTTCTAGTTTGCGATGAACTACACACGTTCAACAGCTCATGCGTGAGCGCAGCGGTAAATTTGAAATTTAAATTTTCATCTCAAAACTTGCCTAATTTTAGTACAACACACTGAATATCTTACAGTAGCACTGTACTTCAATTTTCGCTTTTGCAAAGACGTGTAACATGCGCACAGAATATTTTTGCCATTACAAATTATGCTAGTTTGTGGTGTCTGTCATCAATAGTGTTGCTCGCCCGCCATGAATTAAGATTGTAATCTATTATTTAATTATCAGAAATGCTTTTGCAGTATTAATTGTGTAAATGTATACTTTTTATCAGTTTTGAAAGTAGGGTAGTATAATGAAAAATCATCCTGTCTTCCTTCAGGGATTGGCATCCCAACTTATCTGACCCGTATCTTGTTGGTACAGATTGATTCAAGATGTATTTACTAGTTACATGCATTCCCTGTCCCACTACAAGAGCCAATTTTAGACCAAGCCGAAAATTATGTACAGTCTGAATTGCAAATGTTGTTGTTTAAGAATGAGTTAAGAATAAAGAATTGTTGTCTAGGAAGCCCTTAGTTTTATTAGTTTTTCAAAAATGAATGCCCACAGACATTTTTTAGTTAGGTGGACGGCAGATAATTGTGCATTCTGACCACTAACAAGGTTTATCTCTGATGGCCTTTTGCACCAGCAATGAACTTCAAATTTGAATTGGCAAAGTTAAACGATTTCGTCTTTGTAATCTTTCCTTTTTCTGCATGTGTACACAAAATGATCAATTGTTCCAGGTATGGATACATATATACACGCCTGTGTTTTACAGACAGTTAAAACTGACCTATTAATCTGGCATCGTGCCAATAGAACTTTTTAAATGCTTTTTAAAAAACTAGAAAAGCAAAGAAAATGCCCTCTGACAGCTACAAAAAGGCACCATGTTATGTTACCAGTATAATATATTATGATATGGTATGTTATGGTATGGTATGGTATGGTATGGTATGGTATGGTATGGTATGGTATGGTATGGTATGGTATGGTATGGTATGGTATGTTATGTTATGGTATGGTATGGTACGGTATGGTATGGTATGGTATGGTATGGTATGGTATGGTATGGTGTGGTGTGGTGTGGTATGGTATGGCATAGCATAGTTTATTTATTCCAAGACCCAGGTACAATTTAATAATATTTTACACAAAAGTGTACAGTATAAAAATAACATGAGAATAATAGATCAGATGTAATATTGTTGGCATCCTTCTGTCTCCGAAGACAATGACGTATGCTCCAAGAGAGTCAGTTATTGATCACGTTGATGGAGCTGCAGTGTCGACTGTGGCTGAGCAGTGCGATCCTTGAACGTCTCCAGGGCGCACACCTGGGCAAGGTGTGTGGCTGAGCAGTCCGATCCTTGAACATCTCCAGGGCGCATGCCTGGGTAAGGTGTATGGAGATCCTGAGTTGCCCAGACAACAGGAACCCCATCTCTTCCTCCTTGGTGTAACCAAAGGAAAGCGGAGCGATACGTTTGGCACCAGGTTGGCTGCAGGAGCTGCCGGAATCAGTGGGCATGCTGCACTTGTCCGCCTTTGGGGCTCCACTCCTGATTTGGAAGGTTTACTCCTCTACGCATGGCTGTTGGGTCACTTGACCACCTCTGCTGTCTAGCCGTTGACTGCTTGTGCAGCAAAGATGTAATAATCAATCGATTAATGCAGGACAGATCCGCCACGCTCAGATCAGATAAAAAGAAAGAAAGCCTGGAAGGTGATGAGTGTGAAGATGTGATGAGAAAGATGAAGAAATAATGGAGAATGATAAGATATAGTTGATTAGATTTACATTAAAATTTTAGTAATATTAACAAGCCATAGCAACCAACAGGGCAGTGTGCAAAAGAGGCGGTAACCGGTCACACTCAAAAGTGCCAAAATTAAGTTACTTCTTTAACTTCTTTTTCTTCATTCGCCCTCTTCTAGCTTTGCACTTTACATTACATTAAACCATACATTTGAGAAGAAAACAGATGTTATATATTAGAGTTATGTTCTAATATGAAATCTTTTGACCTTTTTTTAAACTTGAAAACGCTGCGTTCATATTTAATGTTGTCGGGCAGATGATTTCGAATTAGAGGTTCGTAAAATTTAACAAAATGTTTAGCAAAATTAGTGCAAAACCTAGAGTAAGCTATAGAGTAGACTGGTTTCGGACAAAGAGTCAAGTCAAATGTGAAACTGGTAAGTCACTAAAGTTACTAACATCTGTAATTGATGCAAGACTGTTATAGTATGCCCTTAGCGACCAAAGTTGAGCAACACTGAAGCCAGTCAGTGAATGGGCGTTGTCGTGATCACCCGATTTGTCCAGGGCTGTTTTGTTTACTTTTGCTGTTTCAAGATGTTCACCTATGTTGATTCAAGATGTTCACCTATGTTGATTCAAGATGTTCACCTATGATGATTCAAGATGTTCACCTATGCTGATTCAAGATGTTCACCTATCTTCGTTCAAGATGTTCACCTATGCTGATTCAAGATGTTCACCTACGTTGATTCAAGATGTTCACCTATGCTGATTCAAGATGTTCACCTATGCTGATTCAAGATGTTCACCTATCTTCGTTCAAGATGTTCACCTATGCTGATTCAAGATGTTCACCTATGCTGATTCAAGATGTTCGCCTATGCTGATTCAAGATGTTCACCTATGCTGATTCAAGATGTTCACCTATGCTGATTCAAGATGTTCACCTATGCTGATTCAAGATGTTCGCCTATGCTGATTCAAGATGTTCACCTATGTTGATTCAAGATGTTCACCTATGCTGATTCAAGATGTTCACTTATGCTATGCTGATTCAAGATGTTTACCTTGCTTAGAAAAATTCTGTTTATATGTGACGACTTGGTTATCTTGCTTAAGAGAGAAGTGCTCATCTCACCTAAGTTTCTCATTTAGAGGAGTGTCCTTGATAATGAGATAGGTGCCAGTCCAGCCATACTAGTTCAAGTTACACAGGCAGTGCCACTGAGTGTGCTGGATTAGATAGGTGCCAGTCCAGCCATACTAGTTCAAGTTTCACAGGCAGTGCCACTAAGTGTGCTGGATTAGCTAGGTGCCAGTCCAGCCATACTAATTCAAGTTTCACAGGCAGTGCCACTGAGTGTGCTGGATTAGATAGGTGCCAGTCCAGCCATACTAGTTCAAGTTTCATAGGCAGTGCCACTGAGTGTGCTGGATTAGATAGGTGCCAGTCCAGCCATACTAATTCAAGTTTCATAGGCAGTGCCACTGAGTGTGCTGGATTAGATAGGTGCCAGTCCAGCCATACTAGTTCAAGTTTCACAGGCACTGCCACTGAGTGTGCTGGATTAGATAGGTGCCAGTCCAGCCATACTAGTTCAAGTTTCACAGGCAGTGCCACTGAGTGTGCTGGATTTCAGATTGGTTCGTGCTGAATTGTATAGAAAATGCTTATTAATGCTGTTTGAATGCTTCCTATGACAATCCTTTGTGAGTTTATCAATTTAACTTTTTGAATTTCATATCTAGCTCAACGTTTCTGCACGCACATGGTACTGTCCAGACCGCAGTGCCGCCTGGGACCGTGTCAGGAACAAATACGGAAGATCGTCGGAAGAAGTTAACACTGTTCTGTACGGATCACCAGACTTGGTACCAAATCTGTCTGCTTTCTTGCCGTGCTCAGTAGGTGGCGTTGCTGCATTGACGCCAGACGAAGGCTGGTCCGCTATCCAGATACCGGGTAAGTCTTACAACTTTGTTGTTGGTTTGTTCCTGTTCTTGTGGTGTTTTTGAGTGCCTATATTATTGAGTCAACAAGAAAATGTGGTGTTCCATTAAACAATGTTGAAGAGTATATGTAGTTTTTTTTTTCATAATTTTTGTTTATTTGTATATACGAAATGATGGCAGTAGCAACAATAAGAGCAGCAGCAGCAGTAGCAGTGGTAGCAGTAGTAGCAGTAGCAGACTTTGACTGCAAAGGCATATTTTTCACATGGCAAAGATTGCCCATATTGTAAATTTCTTGTCATGAAATACGCCAAATTTTCGCTTTGGAAGTAGTCCTGACAAACCACTGGCATAGCAGTGTCTAGTTTTTCGCTGGACTGCTGTGTTTACCTGTCTTAATGGCAGCTTTAATATTTTTAAAATTCTGGCTGTCAAATAATAGACGTAGTGTGTGCAATTGATGATAATGTCAACGTGTTAAAAAAGTCTCTGAACCAAGTTAAAAAAAAAATAAGAAAGCGCCAAAGAATTTTCGATGCGATGTGTGCTTGCATAGCAAAATCATACATTAATTGGCAATTAAGTTTTTCTAGTTATTCACATATCCTGATTCTCCATTTCATGAGGATCATTTTGATACCAAATTCATCACTCTATGTTATTTCTAAGCTGAGATAATCCACGTTGAAGTTGAGGTGCAGGCTGCACGCTGAAAAACATAATCTTAAGAAAATCATTGTTAAAGTCAGCCATTGTTTTTTGTCGCGTTTCTGCAAAGTACTTAGCAGCCATACGAAAGTGGTGGTTGCTATGGAACTTTGCAAGAGCACATTGATGTTATGTTTAAATCCATTAGATGGCTTTCTAACGAAGATCTAGGCTTGTAACCCAAAGCAAAATGACAGCTTCTAGGAGCTACTATCCAAATTTGAAAATAATAATAATATTATGAGTTATTTATAATTGCAGTATTTGTTTTTAGGCAGAGAAGTGGGTAAGGGGGTTGTAAAATTAGATTTTTAGTATTTTTTAACATTTCGCGATAATTGGATGCTAAAATATAAAACCCAATATATTTAGCATTTGTTTTCTATAAAAAATTGACATTTGACTAAATTTTTCGTGCATTCTACTTTGAAGCATCATAAGATAGATATAACTATGCCGACTTATCGACGGTTTTGTTTGCAAGCACACATTTGTGAATTCGTGTCAATTATACTGTTTGGTGCTGCCATCTAGCGGCAGATAAAGCAAAGTAACGTGCATGATCGCACGAGAAGTTCTTTCACCTTCTCCGCTGAACTTTTTGAAGTTCTGTGTGTGTTTGTGTGTTTAGAAAACCACCATTTAGCGCTTAATGAATGGGCTTATCAAACGAAATTCATCTCGTAATAAAGTCTATTCAACCCTACGTGTGCACACCTACTGGCACGAATGTTTCCCCCATTCACGTAATTAAACGCGCCGCTATTATCAAACGGCAATTTTGGGTAATAATTTTAAACCAATTTGCCGAGTAAGGATCGCTGAACTGCCATACCACCCGAATGTATAGCGTCGAGCCATTCATACATTTTACTGCCCGTCTAATAGTTGTAATTTGGAAGATTTGCTTGAGATTTCATTATTGAAGTGCATTATGGGAAGGCGTCTGTGAGCATGCATTTGTAATGGGGTTGAGATTATGAGATATTAAATTCTTGTATGTCATTGCACATCTGAAATGAAATGACATGTGAAATGGGGTCACTGTTACTCTGTTATCCTACGAACTTGCTCATAAATCAAGTCTTTAGGACCTTGTCGTGCCGAAGGGGGTGCCCAAGGAAGAAAGATTTAAAGGACGAGAAAAGGGGTACCTGAAGTAGGTTTCAGAAAAATCTCCTTAAAAAATTATATTACTTTATAGCAATTTTATGCGTTTATCTTACTCGCACTGAAAGGAATTTTAGTTTGTCTTCATTTTAAATCTCCTGCAATACTGTTCCGTAGTCGCCATTACATGACGTCATGCACCAAACGTAAATCAAGGGAAGAAAAGGCATGGTTAAATTATGTCTCAAAAGACTTTCCGTGCAAATCTATGTTACTTAGATTTTCGCTTACCTACTAGAAAGACTTATGTAACTAGAAAAGAAAATTATTAATTATTAAAATGTTTTCACCAATTTCTAAAATGTCGCTGACTCACCCTCCAGGGTGCACCACTCACTAACCAAAAAAAAACGTATTTTTAATCTTATTGACAAGATGCAGTAATTTTAAATTTTATTTAGTTAGTGACTTGTGCGCTACGAATGCTCTGATTATTTTTCAAACTTTACAAAATGTTATCTAAACTTGTTTCAAATGACCTGTCGTGAAAATATTTAAGACTGATGCATTTCATATCAAATAGAAACTACTGGAAGCGTTTAGTACGTAATATAAAGTCATGTATACATTGGAATATTTTACAGTTAGCAACATAGTTAAAATTCATCTTTTCCAAACAATAACAACTTCAACAGATCATTGGTTCCTAAGGCAGCTATATTAAGGTTTTCGGGCAGAAGTATTTCATTTAATTTATCATACATAACAACCCTAGTTTGTTGATACAATGGGCTTTGCAACAAAAAGTGTTCAACAGACTCAAATCGAAATCCACAGTTACAATTCGGCAATATTCGTATATTTTTATACCCTGGACACTTATATAATGAGTCTATGCGTTTTTTTGATATTCTCCATTTATTGATGAATTCTACATTATAGTATAACCTATGATATACAGTATAACCCTAGATTAAAGGGCAAGTAATCTTCCCAGCAACATCTTGCAAGTGATAAACTAAGCGTTATTTCCTATTGAGTAATCTTAGTATTTCGTTTGTAAGGCGAGTTGTTCTAGAGTTAGAAGACCTGATCAATTAAACTTATTACAGGTTAAACAAATCAAGTCCCTATCAGCATTTAAACGAAATTAAAATCACTAATATTAACCACATATGAAATACCATCACACCAGTACGACAACATACACACTAATTCAGAATTCATATATCCACGGCCACATTAATTAAATCATAGTTTTTCATTTTTTTGTGCTTAGTTGTAAATATGTTTGATTTTATTCGTCGTTACTTTCCATTACTGCACAGTAGTTTAGATTGCACTGACGCATTTGCCTTTAGCAGTGTAAGTTTTTATTAAGTAACACTGATTGATCATCTCTGTAAAGTTTTTATCAGTGATTATCAATGTATTTTAATGGCGAATATATATATAGGAGCAAACACACTGCAAAAATACACCGAGGAAGGACCGGAATCAATTCATTATCCACAGAATCCCCTAATATGAGATACGGAACTGGCAAAAGTGCCACAGTTATAGTCACACATACATAAATCCTCCCTTAATGATAAATAACTGGACGTAGTGCCATAGCAGATAAACCTACCACTCTTCACAACCAACCATCCATATGCTGACCAGACTTGCTGTTATTTTCTGTCAGCAATTCCCCTCTGATAAATGGCCTAAAGATAAATCCTTGAGGAAAACTGCAATACGGCTAAGTAGTGTTTCTTGCCTACAAAGTTTTTATCAGTGATTATCAATGTATTTTAATGGCAAATAAAGATTATTATATATATATAAATAAATACATACATATATATATATATATAAACAGCTTCCAGTAATGAACCAAATCTCTGAGATGTGGGCGTTCAGAACTAATTGTGCTTAAAACAATGCTCCATCAGCTCACTGTAATAGCTGTTATGTGAACCCATTAAATTCAGGCTGAGTTTTGGGTTAAATTTCAGCAAGAGTTTCAATTGGAAATGGGACCACGTGCGGCAGCTATTGTATAACGCTCGTTTGGTTCGCGAGTTTGTAATGTTCTTGTTTGTATGTTTGTCTGTTCGCCGCGTGGGTTAAATCAACTGTAATTGTTTCCTTTGTGCGTCCCGTAACGAGGGGGATATCATAGGGGTTTGTGTTCCAAATTGTGCTTTTATGGGCAGAAGATGTAAATTAGGAAGATGTAAGGCTGTCAGGGTTGCCGTGCTCACCCCCGCTGGTGTTCTTCCTGGGTGGGGGGAGGGGAGGATGGTTCATTTCCTGTTGTGGTCAGTAATATTGTCTGGAAACAATAAGGACGCATTGTTTGTTTGCAAGCTGCGTTCATGTATTGTAAATATAGAGCGTCCCTCAGAGCCATTGCAATTTTATTAACTGTCAAAGGGTTATAAATGGGAGCGGGCATTTGTCTGCCGGGTTCCACTGGGAGCTCGAAATTACTCTTGTCCGGCTGGCACGTTGTTATACGTGTAGGCACTTTGCAAATTAAATAGTACCGGTCCTGCCATGACTGCTTGTGACAATTGAACACTGCTGTTGATTATTTTATAAGTCTTTTATTTTCACACAAATACAAGTTATAGTACAGTATGTACAAGTGCTGCCCTCTATTTGTAGGGCAAAAATTGCCGTTGAGTTCTGGATCCTTCAGTTTGCAGTGAGCCGAAATGAACTGCTTTAAAAGCTCACGTTATTAAGTGTGTACGTTTTTCGGTGCTAGCAGACCACAAATAGTTTTTTTCCGAAGGTACCTTGTGCGCTAACACACAACAAACAGTTGATTCAACGTATAAAGGCGTTTTTAAGGTCGCCTGCCAAAATGCTTACTGAACATCTGATCTATTGTTTCTTCTTCTGTTATTTCGGCATCGCCATCTTTACCAGGCCATTTCAGTGCGTTTCTTACATAGCATGGTCTGTTGTGTAGGTATTTGTTCAAAATAAAGCATGCTCTAAAACATTGAACACTACAACAACTTTTTTAAATTAAAGCTTAGATTAAATAATAATGACATCCGAGTGTTAATTTGCTCAAATTTTCAAAACTCTTCGATACGCAAAAAATAAGTTTAAGCAAATCTTTTGAAAGTTTCTAAAGATGGCGCGTCTTCATGTAAGTTTGTAGAGTATTCCAAAGAGTACATTTGCCGACAAATCGGCGCTGTACCGTGATAAGCATGATCGTGAATTGCATTATTCGTCTGTGACGTAGTCGTGACATCACGTCAGCGCTTTATGGATGCCTACTATTGCATAAAATGTGGTTAGTTTGTGACGTAAGCGATATCAGTTCTAGGTTGCAGTTAATTATTCCCAAGGTAATTATTCAAATATTAGAACTAATTGCTTATAGGCAAGAAAATGTATATTTTGGACAGTAAATTGAAGTGAGATTGAGGCTGATTAACCGCTGAGTTTTCCTTTAAACGTCCACAATTAAATGTGGCTGTACGAAGACTCTCTTGTGTGCGTTTTCATCTGCAACTAAGTGCCGATGTAAATTCCCAGCCTCCAGAATAGAATACAGCAGTCACGAAGAAACTTGCTATTGAAACTGATAAGTCAAAGAACTTGTATGGTGGACGATCCATTTATGTTTGTTTGGAATTTATGTAAAACTAACAATACCAAAGGATACAAGTACCTCCAAAAAATTCTTTCTACTGATATCAAAGACGATGTTCCGGCAAAAATTTGTAACAAAACGGGAACAAAATTTTTGACATTTTTAGAACTCAACCCATGTTTAGAACCTCATAAAGTCTATAATGATATCGAATGTGAAATCCCGGACTACCAAAGAGTTGAATTTACCAGACTTAGGACGTCATCGCCTAATCTCATGGTAGAAACCGGACGTTGGTCCAGAATACCGAGAGAAGACAGATTATGTACATGTGGGGAAGAAGTTCAAACAGAAGCCCACGTCTTATTGAGATGTCCGGTGACAGAAGATTTACGAATTGAACATTCTGAGTTGCACTTTTCTAGAATTTGTAACCTTATGCACTCCCCAAATTTAACGTCGTTAATGAAATATTGTGGGAGATGTGTTAAGACGTATGAGTGAAGAACTATTGTGTGAAGAACCCCTACATTAAAACGTAATATTTTTGTTGATTCGGTAAAAAAATTTGCCCTCTGTATATGATTTTTTGTTTTGTAGTTAAATTTTAATCTCGTTAATTATATAGTTATCGTTGCCTACTTATGTTATGTGAAATCATTAAGGTGAATAAACTAATTCTAATTCTAAACTGGGGCCTGGTTTCACAAAGCTGTGGCCAAGTTAGCAACGTCGTTATTACATTTGCTTAAAAAAGGCCAGGCCTTCTTGGAAGTTAAAATCATTCCAATGTTCGCGAAGAATGTTGAATAAATTTCGCAATAAAAGTGTTAATCATGTAATTAGTAAACTAATTTTAAAGTCGCGATCATTTCACGGTCGAGCGCTCCCATTTTGAATGCCCATTCTTCTTCCAATGACGTCATTTGCCATGAAGAAAAGTAGCGCACTGTCAATTTCCATCAAAAGTACATTAAGTTTTCGCAAAAAATTAGATGGCTAATTTTGTGATATTTCTGCACGAGCATTAGGTATGCTGCAGAAGTTTGGATTAGGTTCAGCAGCGCGCTTACGAAAAACCACGATACGTTTACGAAAAGTCACGAATTTCATCAGTTACATCATCATTTTCAAGTGAAAGGCGACTAACATTGATCCAGGTGATTTATATACAGAGGTAGTACAAATTAGCTTATACTTTACAGACAGTTTAGTAAGAAAACTGCAATAAGCACCTTGTGTAATTAGTAAAATTACTTTAAAGTCGGGCTTATTTCAAGGTTGGGTGCTCCCGTGTTTAATGCCAATTCTTCTTCCAATGACGTCATTCGCCATGAAGAAAAGTAGCGCATTGTTAATGTTCATCAAAGGTATAATAAGTTTTTATGAAAAAATTAGATAGCTAATTTTGTAGTATTTTTGCGCGGTATTTTTGGGTAAGTTGCAGAAGTTTGAATTAGTTTAAGCAGCACGTGTTCATGGAAAGCTACGACGCGCTTACGAAACGTAACGAAGTCTCCCAGTTACGTCATGATCTTCAAAGTAAATGCCGGCAGCTGCCACGCCTGAAAATTTCTACTCAGAGGTAGTTTATTTTGAATTTATGTTTTATATGCAGTTCTTTGCAAAACTCTTTGTTATCTTTTTCTAAGTTTAAGTGAAACCCAACACACTGAGTGATTTGTTCTTTTCTTTAGCACACCACAAACAGTTTAAGTGATAATACTAAAATAAACACAGCATACTGAGTGACTTCTTTCCTTTAGCACACCACAAACAGTTTAAGTGATAACAGTAAAATAAACCCGACATACTGAGTGACATGTTCTTTCCTTTAGCACACCACAAACAGTTTAAGTGATAACAGTAAAATAAACCCAGCACACTGAGTGACTTGTTCTTTTCTTTAGCACACCACAAACAGTTGAAGTGATAACAGTAAAATAAACCCAACACACTGAGTGAGTTGTTCTTTTCTTTAGCACACCACAAACAGTTTAAGTGATAATAGTAAAATAAACCCAACACACTGAGTGAGTTGTTCTTTTCTTTAGCACACCACAAACAGTTTAAGTGATAACACTAAAATAAACACAGCATACTAAGTGACTTCTTTCCTTTAGCACACCACAAACAGTTTAAGTGATAACAGTAAAATAAACCCGACATACTGAGTGACATGTTCTTTCCTTTAGCACACCACAAACAGTTTAAGTGATAACAGTAAAATAAACCCGACATACTAAGTGACTCGTTCTTTCCTTTAGCACACCACAAACAGTTTAAGTGATAACAGTAAAATAAACCCAACATACTGAGTGACTCGTTCTTTCGTTTAAGACCAACAAAAGAGATACCTAAGCCTAGAAAAATATCCTTCCCCACGTTGCAATGCACTATTATGAATTTTTTTATGTTATTTATAGCCAGTCAGCGAAGACAAGAAAAAAATGTTTACGCTGAAGAATTGCTGATTAAACAATTTTCAGTCCTGGAATCTTCCCAACTCGACATTATCATCGTCGTTTTATGATGAATGGGTGTTTCTTATAATTCTGACAATATGGCTAATTTATTAAGGATAGAAAAGTGTAAACTAGTTCAACAAAATCCCGCGTAATTTTAGTTTAGTTAGTTCTAAAATCAAAAATAAATTCTTGTTCACCTAGAACAGCTACCTTTCATACCTTGAATACCTGCGTACACGTCATTTCATAGTTCTGGGTTGTTTCTTTGTCTACCAACTTTGCAGGATACGCTAACACACCACAAACATGTACATTTACCTTACTTTGCAGGATGCGCTGACACACCACAAACAATTACATTTACATTTTAGTGTGTTTATATAAGGACAATGTTCGTAATACATTTGAGCTTTTTAAATGTTCTGAGCTGGATTGTTAGTGGACACACCACAAACATGTACATTTACCTTACTTTGCAGGATGCGCTAACACACCACAAACAATTACATTTACATTTTAGTGTGTTTATATAAGGACAATGTTCGTAATACATTTGAGCTTTTTAAATGTTCTGAGCTGGATTGTTAGTGGACACACCACAAACATGTACATTTACCTTACTTTGCAGGATGCGCTAACACACCACAAACAATTACATTTACATTTTAGTGTGTTTATATAAGGACAATGTTCGTAATACATTTGAGCTTTTTAAATGTTCTGAGCTGGATTGTTAGTGGACACACCACAAACATGTACATTTACCTTACTTTGCAGGATGCGCTAACACACCACAAACAATTACATTTACATTTTAGTGTGTTTATATAAGGACAATGTTCGTAATACATTTGAGCTTTTTAAATGTTCTGAGCTGGATTGTTAGTGGGCACACCACAAACATGTACATTTACCTTACTTTGCAGGATGCGCTAACACACCACAAACAATTACATTTACATTTTAGTGTGTTTATATAAGGACAATGTTCGTAATACATTTGAGCTTTTTAAATGTTCTGAGCTGGATTGTTAGTGGACACACCACAAACATGTACATTTACCTTACTTTGCAGGATGCGCTAACACACCACAAACAATTACATTTACATTTTAGTGTGTTTATATAAGGACAATGTTCGTAATACATTTGAGCTTTTTAAATGTTCTGAGCTGGATTGTTAGTGGGCACACCACAAACATGTACATTTACCTTACTTTGCAGGATGCGCTAACACACCACAAACAATTACATTTACATTTTAGTGTGTTTATATAAGGACAATGTTCGTAATACATTTGAGCTTTTTAAATGTTCTGAGCTGGATTGTTAGTGGACACACCACAAACATGTACATTTACCTTACTTTGCAGGATGCGCTAACACACCACAAACAATTACATTTACATTTTAGTGTGTTTATATAAGGACAATGTTCGTAATACATTTGAGCTTTTTAAATGTTCTGAGCTGGATTGTTAGTGGACACAAGGAATAGAAATAAATTGTTCAGAGCCTCAGACCACAAAAAGACAGGACAAAAATAAACAGCATTATCACTTTTTTTGTTTTTGTTGTTGGCTTCGATCACTTTTTTATTTTTTGTTGTTTCTAATGGCTTTTTTATTTTTTGTTGTATTTGATCACATTTTTATTTTTTGTTGGTTTTTATTTTTGTTGTTTTCGATCACTTTTTTTATTTTCTGTTGTTTTGATCACTTTTTTTATTTTTTGTTGTTTTTATTTTTTGTTGTTTTCATTTTTGTTGTTGTCTTTGGTCACTTTTTTATTTTTGTTGTTGTCTTTGATCACTTTTTTATTTTTTGTTGGCTTTGATCACTTTTTTATTTTTTGTTGTTTTGATCACTTTTTTATTTTTTGTTGTTTTGATCACTTTTTTATTTTTTTGTTTTTATTTTTTGTTGTCTTTGATCACTTTTTTATTTTTTGTTGTTTGCGATCACTTTTTTATTTTTGTTGTTGTGTTTATTACTTTTTCATTTTTGCTGTTGTCTTTGGTCTCTCCTTTATTTTTCTTGTTGATTTTGATCACTTTTTTATTTTTTGTTGTTCTTGATCACTCTTTTATTTTTGTTGTTGTCTTTGATCAGTTTTTTAATTTTTGTTGTTGTCTTTGGTCACTTTTTTATTTTTTGTTCTTTTTTAAATTACTTTTTGTTGTTGTCTTTGATCACTTTTTTGTTTTTTGTTGTTTTTAAAATCACTTTTTTGTTGTTGTGTTTGATCACTTTTCTATGTTTGTTGTTGTCTTTGATCATTTTTATTTTTGTTGTTACCTTTGATCACTAGGATTCGATCCACCACCAAACTCTGCAATAAAATTGTTTGAATTTTATGAATGTACCATAACTTTTGGATCATATAAATTATCGATAACTGTAATTTCGTGATAAATCTTTTCGTGATGTGAAATTATAATTATTTTTTAATTAAAGGAAGACCGTACGATTGTTTAGACTCAATCTCATTTTGACTTACTGTGCAAAATATACGTCTTCTTGTCTATAAAAGTTAACAATTGTTATATTTGAAATATATATTCTTATATTTGAATAATTAGCTCAGAAAGTTAATTAACAGCAACTGAACACAGCTATTGCTTACGTCAGAAACTAACCACAGTTTGTGCAATGGCAGGCGTCTTCACTTGCTCGTCAAGCACGTTTGCGTAAGTGTTACAGTACTGCTTAAACGCGTGATGTCACGAAAAATGGGCTCTACATCATATGACATCAGAAACTAACACTGGAGTGTATGGTCATGCTTATCACGGTACCGCCTTCTAGTTCTCGGCCACGCGAAAGTGACAAAAAAGCGCTGCTGCCAATCTTAGATTAACTGTGCCGCGCGTAGCTTTGAAAGTTTAACAAAATTTAACTATCTGAAGTAATTATTATTTAATCTAAGCTTTGATTCTAAAAAAGCTATTGTAGTTTTCAATATTTTAGAGCATTCTTTATTCTGAACTAATGTTTACACAATCATCCGGTTTTCCTTTAATAATCACAGGCTTGAGAAAACAAGCCAACATGACAGAAATTCCCAACGAAAAAGTGTTTGCGCTCATTTCAACTTTTTTTATTTACATTTATTTACACTGCACATTCATTATTTGGGCTGATGTTACTAAATGTCGGAATGTTAAAGGAAAACTGAACCCTGTCTGAAGCTGTAGTTCAAAACAATCTATCTAATAAAATAGTAAAAGGAAACATACCATTTTTTCGAGATTGTTTTACGGGAAATGATGAAAGTATTATTACCACACAAATACAATATCGCGTTCACGCCACTAATTCTTCGCTGTTACATTCACTTCGCCATTTGCTAGTTAGATGGGCACTAGCGCCGGCATTTCGGAAATGCATTGCGCAAAAAACAGGTGCTGTACCTCTCTTTTGAGAGTTGTATATTTGTGACGTGGTGCACACTTTCGAGAGCTCGTGCATGAGCACAGCCGTAAACTTGAAATTTGATTTGTAAACTTAAAATTTGCGGAATTTTTATATATCACACTAAATGTTTTACTGTAGCACTGTATTTCAATTTTTGCTTTTGCAAAACCGTTTGTGATGTTGAAAATTATGTTAATTTGTGATGTCTTCACTAACTGTGTTCGCTGGCCATTAATTCAGTTTTTAACCTGTTATTTAATTAACAGCAACGGTTTGGTATTATTATATTGTTAAAATGCATATTTTTTACTTACGTACTACAAAATGCGGTATGATATAACTCGTTAAGTTATAGTTTTAGGCCTGCGAGACCATTAGTCCTCTCCTGAACAATATTTCCTAATGAAAGGGCTTCGATCCTCTCAAGCATTCAAGCACTCAAGCATTTGTTTAAAGCACAAGAAAAGGGGTACCTAAAGTAGCTTTCAGAAAAATCGACTTTATAACAATTTTCATTTTAAATCTCCCGCAATACTGTTCCAACGGGCGCCATTACATGACGTCACTTACGCACAACGTAAAACAGGAGAATCAAAGGAAATGTTGAACTATGTCCCAAAAAACTTTCCATGCAAAATTATATTACCTAGCCTTTCGCTTACTTGCTTGAGAGACTTGTGCAACTGGAAAAGAAAATTATTAATTATTTAAAATGTTTTCCCAAATGATAAAATGTCGCTGACTCACCGTCCAGGGTGTGCCACTCACTAGCCAAAAAACGTATTTTTAAACTGATTGAATGGATACAGCGTAAGTTCTTCTACTCCTAAACATATATTAAGTTGAAGTTGTTGAACATCTTTATTTATCTTAGCTATTCTAGCTGTTTTAGGTTTACTAGTTGTTTTTTGCAAGGTTTTAAGGCGATTCTTACTGGTGCTTCATTTGGTAATCTTGGAAGTTGTCTAGCCATCTTAATCTTCGGATCTTGACTTTTGAACTCCAATAATTTTCTTTTGTTCTGGTGTATGAATCTTCCTAACTATGTATGGCCATCGTATTTTTAAAACTTTTCTTAGAAGGCTTTTGCGAAATGTGTCAATCTGCTATTCTTGAGTAATCGTTAAACCCCAAGTTTCGCTGTTGTACATAAATATGCTGATAACGTAAGCATTAAATAATCGAAGTCTTACGTTAAGACTTAATTTCTTGCTAGTTAATACAATCTTGTGCTGAAGAAAAGCATAATGATTGATTGTTTCTTTGTTTGTCTTATTGCTTGTTTCTTTCTACTTTTAATGTCATCTTCGGTACTCAGAAAAGTGCCCATGATCGTCACCATAAGTTCTCCATTTCTCATAGTAAAATCATGTAAAATTCTTCTTCTTCAATGAATGAAACGTCCAGGGACATGATTCTGCTCACCTCTCTATGCCAGGACTCCCATTTCTTCTGCTGATTACTCAATATATATCCTCATGATCGATATGTCAAAGGCCTTTGATTGCATTCGGAGAAAAACTCTGCTTTGCTGTCTGGAAGAAATCCTTGAACCTGATGAAATATAAATCATAAGTATAATGTTAGAAAATCTATTAATTCAAGTCAGGTGTGAAGGGAAATTGAGTCAGCCATTTTCTACAAACAAAGTAGTACCTCAGGGTGGCTATCTAAGCCCTGTACTTTTCACTTTATATCTTGCCATAGCTCTCACTGAGGACAAAGTTATACCATTGAAAGACCTAGAAGATCACAACAACACAATTCTTGATCCTAAATTAATACCAAATGAAGTAAGACAAGAACACAGTTACAGCTCTCTACAATGTAAGTCAACTACAAAACTACGATATCAATGCAGCATGCTGATGATGTGGCATGGATTACAAGAAACAAAGAAAGAAGAAGTAGATGATATAAAAAACTCAATAGAGGAGAAACTGAACAGAATGGATCTTGTTGTAAATCATGGCAAAGATGCAAGTATCTCGGTAGTCTGCTAGCGACAGAGGACGAAATATTCAGACGAAAGATAATGGCATTATCATCTTACTCAAAACTCACAAAAGTTTTTGAAAATAGGAAGATTTCTTTGGAAACAAAAATTAGAATATTCTCAGCCTTAGTCGAAACTGTTTTCTGTATAACTCTGAGCTCTGGACATTAAAAGCAAATCATAAAGCTGAAATCGATGCGTTTTCAAAGGCGAAATTACAGAAACATTTTGGGTATTACAGGCCATAGAAAATTTCAAACGAAGATCTATATGAAAAAATAAAAGAAGAACCTTGGACAAGAAAAATAAAAAGACGACGTTTAAGATGGATTGGGCATATGCTTAGACTACCTGATGACGTTCCAGTGAAGATAGCTCTTCAACAAGCCATAGAACCATCTAAAAAACCTGCAGGAGGACAAATGTTACATACTTGGATTTTGCACAGAAAGATTTAAACACTTCAGCATTGATCCTTAGAAACAAATCCACTTGGGGCATTGCAGCGTGTATGTAAAATGTTAAAGTTTGACTGAGGAAAATGATGTGGCTGTTTGCCGCATGTCTCAGATTTAGTTCAGTTTATTTTTGTCACTCGTATATTTCACTTCATCATTATTATCATTCATTAAACATTATATATACACAGTTATTTGTAAACATAAGTGTTTGTGGTGTGCTAGTGCATCACCTAAACCTAAAAACTGTAAAAATTAGCTAGCTTGCAGCTGTTCAAAGTAAAAGTTTTAAATGATCAAAATTTGAAAAAGCGAAATTGTGTTTTGCATATTTGATTATTTTTGCAAAATTTATTTTTAATAAGTTAACTAATTAATTAATTAAACGATTATTGCTGTGCAATGCCACTTTTTGTAGTTAGCGTTGAAATAGTTGTGCAAAACGTAAGACAAATTACAGAAGGATAGTACAGTTTTGAATGTAGGTATGGAGGCGTGGGGTTTGGGGTTTGCTGGTGAAGAGGGGTTTAGAAAAAATAAAAATCGTAAAAATGTAAAGAAGCCATAAAATGCAGTAAAATGCCTGTGTGGCCGAGCGTTCTGTCGTTTAGCTGTGTCAAGTTTACAGGCAAATTTAGTAAAATCTGATTTACACATGGTTTTTATCATTATCATTATTATTATTATTATTATGATTATTGTTATTATCATTGTTATTACTACTATTATTATTATTATTATTATTATTATTATTATTATTTATTATTATTATTATTATTATTATTATTATTATTATTATTATTATTATTATTATCATCATCATCATCATCATCATCATCATCATCATCATCATCATCCTCCTCCTCCTCCTCCTCCTCCTCCTCCTCCTCCTCCTCCTCCTCCTCCTCATCATCATCATCATCATCATCATCATCATCATGATCATCATTATTACTAGCCAACCCTGCAAAAAGAATTTTACACACAACAACCCACAACAACCTACACCTCCACACCACACCATACCATACCACAGCACAACACAACACACCACGCCCACTACACCATCCGCCAACAGCACTGCAACATCACCAGCAACACACCAACTGCAATACACCACACCACACCATATCAAAATACCGCACCAGCCACACCATACCATACCACAGCACAACACAACACACCACGCCCACTACACTAAACAAACACCACCCACACCATGCCCACTACACCATCCGCCAACAGCACTGCAACATCACCAGCAACACACCAACTGCAATACACCACACCACACCATATCAAAATACCGCACCAGCCACACCATACCACAGCACAACACAACACACCACGCCCACTACACTAAACAAACACCACCCACACCATGCCCACTACACCATCCACCAACAGCACTGCAACATCACCAGCAACACACCAACTGCAATACGCCACACCACACCGCACCCACCAGACTACACCCCACACACTTTACCATCACACCACACCACTAACAGCTCTACACTCACTGGACACTCACTACACCTATCACATCACACCAACCACACTAAACAAGCACCACCTACACGATCCACCCACAACACAGCAACACACCAACTGCAACACACTACACTGCACCCACCACACTACACCAACACCACCGACACCATACCACCACACCACACCCCACACACTCTACCACCCCACCACACCACTCACAGCGCTACGCCCACTGCACACTCGCTACACCTACCACATCAAGTCCACAACATCACATGGTGATCATGATGTTGATGTTGACGATGATGATGACGACAACGATGATGACACCTACAGCACCTAGACCAACAGCACAGCATCACGGTGAAACCATTCAAAACATTTTGCACAAAGTCGAAACTATGTGCTATAATAAATGTTCTTAGTCTGTCTACCTATGATCAATAATGCGTGGACATTCTACATAGTTTTGTTTGCTGCTTCTCAGATGATGATAGGCTAACAGAACTTTCTTACATGTATAATCTATAACAATGTAGAATGACGGGTGATGACAATGCCTGGATCAGCCGCGAAATTTCTCAAACTCAACGACAATGGATGTTCCAAATAGCGTGCAGCACAGGGGGTAGAAAAAGAACGTCGAAATGCACCCCTCCTGTTTCACCCAGCATACATCTCTCCTAGTGAGCACTTTGAGCAGCACTTTGTAGACAATTTCGCCCTCTTTCTGTGAGTGTTTATTTTTTGTTAACCTCCCCCTACAGTTGCACAAATTGAGTTTTTCTATTGGCTGTTTGAGCAGTACCATTACCAGCATTGCCCCGGCAGATTCACGTTCTCTAGAAAAAAAGAGGTATAAGGTTTGCAAATTTTTTCGAAAAACGGGCAAAAATGACTGTTTTTAGAGCTTTTCCGCCCCCCCCTGTTCCTCCGGGTGGGCCCAATTCGAAAAATAAGTCCCAGGTGCGAACCCTTCGGTGGTGCCTTGCGTTTGATAGGTCGTTGAAAATGGTGCCTTCGTCACAGCTGTAGTTTCGTCGGTTATATATCCATATGTATATATATAAATTTATATATAAATATATATACTTCCGAAACTAATTATACAGACTCACACCTTTTTCTTTTGCTAATAGGCTTATTGGCAGTTGTTGACAGTAAACACAATTATAAAACTGGATTTTAAAATAGAATTTCTACAATCTCAAATTGCTGCTACAAATATTCATTACAATCACAATGTTTTGAAATAATAATTTACCAAGAAACACGTTTTTATAAGAGCCACAGAAGTACGATAAATAAACGTCCCGCATTACTGATTGTTGTTGTACTTGAACTATGGGAAGAGACAGATAGTAAACGGCTTCGTCCACATTTAAAGTCCGAAACCTTGAGCTGATCATTAGATATTCGGGGTTTCCAGCAGTCTACAGATGATTTGCTCCACTTCGTTTTCTTCGTCCAAACTGTCCTGCAGTCACAAGTTAGTTGACTTTCTAATAACTTGAACTCCACCGTGCTAGGATTGACTCTTAGGTGCAGCTTAGGCATCGTCATGGTGCTTATTTTTGTCCCAGTAAAACTGATGGAACGAATTGAAGGGTTATTCGAGAGATCCAAATTGGCTACACTCAATGCAACACAGTCGATAAAAGCAATTGTCTGCAAACTCTGAATCCTGTGAAACGTACTTTGATGGATGTATTGTAACAGTTTCATGGTTTCCATTCTAAAGTGTACAATCGAACCATGTATGTTATTTTGCCTGAGAAAAGCTATATTACTATTCATTACTAACAATGTTTCGACTTGTTTTCCCTTCAGAAACTCCTTTGGCAATTCTTTAGCTCCGTAGAAAAGGATCTTCAGCGTGATGCTGGCATCGAGAGGCAATGATTTTGAAATTTCAGTCAGTTGGGAGTAACTCAGATCCATTTGATTACCATCACACGTTATGGTATCCAACTTTACAGTACAACCTAAAATTTCGTAAATATCCAATACTGTAGTCTCGGTTGTTGTCTTAGTTGTTGTCTTGGTTGTCGAAGTTGTCTTGGTTGTTGTCTTCGTAGTCGAAACTCCTGTGGGCTTTAGGTTAGTCGAAGACTTTGTAGTGGACACACCAGAAGGACAAAAATCCTCCAAAGTATGCTTTTCTGTTGCTACAATATTTTGTTCTTTGGTGTTAGGTAAGTGTCTACATTGTATGTAAGCTGCAATTTTCTTCATCCAGGCTGTTCTACAGTCGCAGATTAAAGGATTTTTGTGGATAAACATTTTTAAATTTTTGAATATAACGGCTTCATCTTGAAATTTTGGCATATCCATTGTAGTGATACCTGTATTGACTATTAACAATTCACGAAACATTGGACAATTATACAAGTCCAGATCCAACTGCTTCAACTTTTTACAGTGCTGAATACTAATTCCGTTCAAGTTGTTCAAGTTTCTGAAAGCCTGGGGGTGAATGAATACCAATTCTTTAGCCGAAGATATTTTGAAAAATTGAACCCCAGTTGCTCTAATAAACTTTTTCTCAATTTTTAGCAGATTTTCAGCGTAAAATATCTCAAGTGTTTGAACTTCTGTGCCTAGTAGAAAGTCTGAAGGCAGAGCATCGTCAACGTAAAACCACACAGAAATAAGCTCTACCGTTTTTGTATCAGCGCCAGATATCATTGCTGTTTTCAGTTTTTCCATTGTAGCCTTGTTAGGTTTTTCTAGAACACCTCTGTAAGAAAAACCACAAAATATTTCAAATGTTGCGTTTTTTGTACAGGATTGAATGAAATCGTCACCTTCCTTTTCTCTGCCAAAACTAGGTGTTGTTAACATCATGAATACAATGCCAAACTTTGCTGAGCAAAACACGTGCAACATCATTTTGCACCATTACATCTGCAAAGTTGCGCCAGATAATTCTCGAATTTTCCACAAAGCTTGAAGGCATCAGTGAGAAAGTGACAGGAATCTCTGATACGTCACCAATGAAACAATTATTCATTCGTTGCTATGTTACACATCATCATCATCATCTACGTGTTTCTAGATTAAATAGCATGGCGCCACGCATTCCACTCCACCACCATCGCCCGCTATGCACCATCCCTCAAATCTAAAGCTGAGCTAAATCTTTTTGCTTTATGTCTATATATTTAGTTGACCTCCTCTTGGCACTTTTGTTGTTTCAGGGATTTTATATGATGTTATAAGCAGAGGAGATTCTTGAGGTTGTTCTTAGTACATGCCATATCTAGTGCAATCTTCTTAATTGTATTTGTTTACTCCAAGAATTCTTCTTGACCACATAATACCGATCATCGTTGGACATTCAGTCGAGCCATTTAATTTTTAGTAATTTTCTGTAAGAACGTTTTTAAAAAGCGCCAATTTCCTTCTGCTGTTTAACATTTGTTGTCCGGAGTTTAGTATTGTACAAGAACACAAGTTCAACTAAACTTGAAAGAATCTGGAATTTGGTTTCAAGAGCAAGTTTCCTGTTTTCAAAAACCATTGTGAGACTGAATAAGCAGAAAATGCAAGATTTTTTTTCTTCGTATGGCAGCTTTAGTGTCAAATAAGGTACCAAGGTATTTAAATCTTTTCCACGAATCACACCCGCCTCTTTGAACATTTTATTGTTCTGCCTTTGTATTATTAATTATAGAATTATGTTTTTCTAAACGGCAGCTGATCCACGTTGCACGTTGCAGCTCCTCTATAATAGCTGCTATGTAAGAAATATCATCTGCATATTGCATGAAGGTTAAAAGATGAAGACGCTTCGAATGTATCTCAATTGTGTTCAAATAGTGCACCTGGTCTTGAGTTTTTTGGATTATTGATATGACAATCTAAAAACTGGAAAAAAGCTAAGCTTCAAAACTGCTTTGTGATAAACCATTCTCAGGCACCATACCAGCGGCTTAGCTCTCTAGTTGAAGATCAAATACAACCATTCTCAGGCACCATACCAACGGTTTGGCTCTCTAGTTGAAGATCAAATACAACCATTCTCAGGCACCATACCAGCGGTTTGGCTCTCTAGTTGAAGATCAAATACAACCATTCTCAGGCACCATACCAACGGTTTGGCTCTCTAGTTGAAGATCAAATACAACCATTCTCAGGCACCATACCAACGGTTTGGCTCTCTAGTTGAAGATCAAATACAACCATTCTCAGGCACCATACCAACGGTTTGGCTCTCTAGTTGAAGATCAAATACAACCATTCTCAGGCACCATACCAACGGTTTGGCTCTCTAGTTGAAGATCAAATACAACCATTCTCAGGCACCATACCAACGGTTTGGCTCTCTAGTTGAAGATCAAATACAACCATTCTCAGGCACCATACCAACGGTTTGGCTCTCTAGTTGAAGATCAAATACAACCATTCTCAGGCACCATACCAACGGTTTGGCTGTCTAGTTGAAGATCAAATACAACCATTCTCAGGCACCATACCAACGGTTTGGCTCTCTAGTTGAAGATCAAATACAACCATTCTCAGGCACCATACCAACGGTTTGGCTCTCTAGTTGAAGATCAAATACAACCATTCTCAGGCACCATACCAACGGTTTGGCTCTCTAGTTGAAGATCAAATACAACCATTCTCAGGCACCATACCAACGGTTTGGCTGTCTAGTTGAAGATCAAATACAACCATTCTCAGGCACCATACCAACGGTTTGGCTCTCTAGTTGAAGATCAAATACAACCATTCTCAGGCACCATACCAACGGTTTGGCTCTCTAGTTGAAGATCAAATACAACCATTCTCAGGCACCATACCAACGGTTTGGCTCTCTAGTTGAAGATCAAATACAACGTACTTCATAAAGTTCCGGTTTTGCATAAAAACAGAAAGAAAATTCTCTAACTAAGATTTTCTGACACGTTTAACTTTTTCTTGCTAGTTTATGTAAGAGAAAACGGGATGTGAAGGTGTCATGGATTGCAAGGAAAGTTTGGAACTAAATTTCGTTTGATTTCACTTGAAGGAATTACAGAAATTACGCGGTATCCAAGAAAGCCGTAGTTAGAACGTTGGTCCATTTCGGAAGTTTCATGAGCAAAACTGAATAAAATGCTTTGGTGAAATGCAACTTTGATGCCCGATTTCATTAGGAAGGAAGCCATGAAATTTATTGAAATTTAATAATGACAATCTTAAAGGTATTTTCGTAATAGTGAAAGTAATAACACCACTGCTCTAACTTAGAATTCGTTCTTAAAGCAAATGTTTTCTATGTTTATTTATCTCACAAATGATAAACAAAAGTCGCAAAAGTTGCACAAAAAGCACTTTTAACCATAATTATTAAAAATAACTAGCAAGACTTCTGAAAAACAATTGCAGTCAAAATTCAAAGGGTTACAAAAGTAGGTAGCGAGTTCAAATCCCAGCTGAGAAAGGGTTTTCACAATTTTATTTTCATATCTGTAATGAATGCAGGTAAAAATGGCAGAGGAAATAATGGCATAACTTAGTGAAATATGTGCTTAGGGTCAGGGCTACTGTAAGGGATAATTATTGTAGTCATTTTTACATCTGCTGAAGAAGTTATGCTTCAACGCTTATTTGTTTGTCTATCTGTTTGGTTGGTTGTTTTTAGTCTATTGCGCAAAAACTGTCAATAAGATTTCCAAGAAGCTTCCCGAAGAAAGGCGGGTATAAGATGCAAAATGAGAATCTTTTTGACGGTTCTTTTTTCTCAAAACTTGACCGAACACAAAAATCATTCGTGAAGCACTTTATGGAGGTCACAGAGGGAGTGTTTAGTACTTCCTTTTTGTTATACATTTATCGGTCCATTACAATCACTAAAATTAATGGTTGAAAAGGTAGATAAACACCATGTTGAACATTCGTGCATTATTGATTATAAATTTGTTTAATGAACAAATATATCGTGAAACTTTTGCTAGTCTATATAATACCAATACAGATACATTTTTGTATGTTTGCCTGTTTATCCTTGCATTAATTTATTTAATCAAAATAATCCCATGAAAAACTTTAGGATTGTTTGACTTTGGCAGAGCTCTGCTTCCCCTGTTGAGCGCATTCTAGTTTTATTATAGAAGTCAATTGCATCAAAATAATATAAGAGCCATTTTTTCTTACTGTTTCTTACTTTTACCATTCTTTACTTTAATGTTTTTTTTCATTCTCATGTTTCATTTTTACCCACTGTTCCATTTGTGCCATTTTTACCCTCTTCCATTTGTGCCAGTTTTTTCCTGTGCCATTTTTACCATTCCATTTTTCCTGTGCCGTTTTTCTCTGCCATTTTTACCTGTGTCATTTTTCCTGTGCAGTTTTTTTCCTGTGCCATTTTACCATACCATTTTTCCTGTGTCATTTTGCCATGCCATTTTTACCTGTGGCACTCTTACCAAGCACCATCAAGAATAACTAGGCTTATAACTACTTTGCAATAGTGCAGAGCTATTGAAATTGTCTTTTTTATACATTATTATTATTACTATTATTGTTATTATTATTACTATTATTGTTGTCGTCGTCGTCGTCGTCGTCGTCGTCATCATCATCATCATCATCATCATCATCATTAAACAGTATCTAAGCTGCAGACGTTGTGCACAAAGCACGGTGGGCGAGTGACAAGGGTGCATGACTGCTGATCTAGAGATCCAGGGTTCAAAACCCATGATGCTCAATCCACTATGCCTGAGCGACAGGTAAGCAGCCTCGGATCAAGAAAGGCAGACAAGCTATCGGTTAGCCAACTGGTCTCCTTGTGTGTTCAAGGCTTTATTCAGACACCATAACCTCTGTAATCTAGAATTAAGGTAATAAAGCTACAGGTAATAAAGTCACAGGAAAAAAGCACAGGTACTTGGTAAGTCTAAGAATTAAGCCAACAAAATATTTCATTGTAGGCAAATAGTAATTACAATACTGATGTGAAAGATTATCACAACTATTTCACAACTTTTTCAAATTAAATAATTATCACCAAGTTTTTGAGTGAACTGCCAGATTGCATGATAACCTTTTCTGTGTTTTTCACACTACTTTGAGTTTTAATTTGGAGCAGCAAATGTCCAAGAACAGCTGTTTGATTAAATGACATCTTCGTTGCCACGGAATTCTAGATAAACTGTGATAATCAATCAAACGAATTATTAGATTTCAATTTCAGCATGGCATCATAATATTTATTAGATACACTGGCCTCGCTGGTGATCACGACGCATGCTGTTTTCTAGCACAAAATGTTTATTTTACTGTGATCTTTCTTAATTCGAGTTCCGTATTCCATCTGTAATTTAACCACATCAAGTTCTTCTCCTGGCAAAGCAGAAAACTTTTTGCTCGTCTAAATTATTTCTCTAAGCTAGGAGTTGCGTTGTCGATTATGTCACCCAAAGAAAGTGCTTTTGACACTTATAATTATATCAGATTCTTTAACAGATAAACTTCAACCAAACGTTTAAGTACGGAGGTCGAGGTAGCCAACAAACATATTTCATCAGCATAGGCTAGATGGTCGTTAAGCATATTTTCAGCAAAACCAAACAGATTAGGCTTTTAAAGTGATGGCGTTCTTGTATTTACTTAACAACCGTAATTCCTGCAACTCTACAGGCAACTACAGCCAAAGCCGAAACTTGTGTTATCGGAGAGTAACTTGCAGCAAATCTTGCTCTCTAGTCTGAACACGCTTGTAAGTTACTTAGCGAGTTACTTGGCAATTAATTCATGAAATTAGGCAAGTGGGCTCTGCTGTAAAATGTTTGATGTTTGTTTCCCTCTGCTGATTGTTTTAGATTAAAAGATTTTTGAACCTGGGTAATAATTTCTTGTTTACTTTCGTTTTCTAGTGGTTGTTGTCAGTTGTAACCAGAAATGCCAGTAAATGCATAAAATTAGTTTCTAAAATATAATTTCTACAATCTCGAATTGCTGCTACAAATGTTCGTGATAATTATGCTCCAGCAACATGTTTTTATATGAAGTGCAGGAGAATGAGAAATAAACTTCCCATGTTACTGATCGTTGTTGTACTAGTACTTTTGGCAGAGACATGTCGGGCACGCGTTCTGTCACAGTTGAAATCTGAAAGCTTTAGCTGTTCATTAGATATTTGAGGTTCCATGCAGTCAACCAATGATTTGCTCCAATTCACTTCCTTTGTCCAAACAACTTTGCAGTCACAAGTTAGTCGACTTTCTAATAACTTGAACTCCACCGTGCTGGGATTAACACCTGGGTGCATCTCAGGCATCGTCATGGTGCTTATTTTTGTCCCAGTAAAACTGATAGAACGAATTGAAGGGTTATTGGAGAGATCCAAATTGGCTACAGTCAATGCAACACAGTCGATAAAAGCAATTGTCTGCAAACTCTGAATCCTGTGAAACGTTTTGCTATGGATCAATTGTAACTGTTTCATGGTTTCCATTCGAAAGTTTACAATCGAACCATGTATGTCATTTTGCCCGAGAAAATTTATATTACTTTTCATTACCAACAATGTTTCGACTTGTTTTCCCTCCAGAAACTTCTGTGGCAATTGTGTAGCTTCGTAGAAAAGGATCTTCAGCGTGATGCTGGCATCGAGAGGCAATGATTTTGAAATTTCAGTCAGCTGGTAGTGACCCAGCTCCATTTGGTTGCCATCACATGTTATGGTATCCAACATTACAGTACAACCTAAAATTTCGTAAATATCCAATACTGTAGTCTCAGTTGTTGTCTTGGTTGTTGAAGTTGTCTTGGTTGTTGTCTTGGTTGTTGAAGTTGTCTTGGTAGTCGAAACTTCTGTAGGCTTTAGGGTTGTCGACTGTTTTGTAGTGGAGACAGCAGATGGACAAAAATCCTCCAAAGTATGCTCTGTTGTTGCTACAATATTTTGTTCTTTGGCATTAGGTAAGTGTCTACATTGTATGCGACTCTGACCATTCTGTTCCTCAATTTTCTTCATCCAGGCTGTTCTACAGTCGCAGATTAAAGGATTGTTTTGGATAAACAATTTTAAATTTTTGAATATAACGGGTTCATCTTGAAATTTTGGCATATCCATTGTAGTGATACCTGTACCGAATATGCTCCATTGATGAAACTTTGGACAATTATACAAGTCCAGATCCAACTCCTTCAACTTTTCACAGTGCTGAATGCTGATTTCTTTCAAATTATTCAAGTTGCTGAAAGCATGGGGGTGAATGAATACCAATTCTTTAGCCATATAAATTTTAAAAAATTGAACCCTCTTGGCACTGATGAAGTTTTTCTCGATTTTGAGCAGACTGTAGGCGTACCGTATCTCAATATATGAAACTTCTGTGCCTCGTAGAAAGTCTGAAGGCAGAGCATTGTCTACGTAATGCAACACAGAAATAAGCTTTGCCGTTTTTGCAGGTGTATCAGCGTCAGCTGTTATTGCAGTTTTCAGTTCTTCCATGGTAGCCTTGTTAGGTTTTTCTAGAACACCTCTGTAGTAACCACCACAAATTATATCGAATGTAAACTTTGATCTCTTTATTGAACAGAATTGAATGAAATGGTCGCCTTCTCTGTCACCGCCCAAACTAGGTGTTATTAACATCATGAATACAACGCCAAGCTTTGCTGTGTAAAACATGCGCAACATTTTTCCCATTACAGGTTGCAAAGTCACATCGGATAGCTCTCGAATTTTATGTTAGAACAAAACTTGTTCAAGGTGTGAATGCATCACAGAAACTGCCAGTATAAATAAGAATGCGACAGCAATATTTCTGTTACGTTTCCAAGGAAACAATTATTCATTTGGTTGCCGAGTCGTCACATGGTAACTTGTAAATTTCCAGTCACTTAATCGAAATTTCACAAAACTAAGTGGAAAATTCCAGCAGCTAAAACAAAATTTCGAGTCACTAGTTGGTTTTTTTATATACAAAGTGCAAATTTTGGAGGTTTTTCACCCCCTTTCTTCCCAGTGAGCCCGATTCGGAAAATTAATTCCTTGTGGTAAGTTTGTGGGTCCAGACGTTTCGTTTGAAATATCTACATTAAACATATATATTTAATAGATAGAAATTGATGGATAGATAGCCAAACTCACAAAAAACCACACCACACTGCACCACACCTCATCACACCACCACCCCACTCACAACACACCGTCACAGCTCATCAAACCAACCCACTGCTCCACTCACAGTACCCTTCCCACACTACATCACACCACCCACAACACAACACACCATACCATACCCACCACATTATTCACACCACATCACCCACACCACACCATCAATACCGCACCACGCCACACTGCACATACCACACTAAACCACACACACCACTTCTCCAACACCTCCCACACCCTACCAAACCATCCACAACACAACACCCACAATACACCACTAACAGCACACTCACCACACCCAACACACCTCACCCACTGCATCAAACTTGCCACATCTCACGCTGATCTTGATGTTGCTGACAATGATGGTGATGACGACAACAATGAGGACACCTACATCACTGCAATCAGTAATATATTAGTCCGCTGTTGCATGCATTTCACCGTTTGCTAGTTAGACGGCAGTAGTGCCTGCATGTCGGAAACAAGTTGCACAAAAAACAGATGCTGTACCTCTCAGTTCAGATGTGCTAGTATGTGACGAACTGCACATGTTCGACAGCTTATGCTTGAGCACAACGGTAAATTTGAAATTTTAATTTTTATCTTAAAACTTGCCTAGTTTTAGTACAACACACTGAATATCTTACAATAACACTGTACTTCAATTTTCGCTTTTGAAAACGCTCGTGGAATATTTTTGCTGTTGGAAATCATGTTAGTTTGTGATGTCATCAATAGATGGGCTCGCCCGCTGTTAATTAAGTTTCTAATCTATTATTTAATTATAAAAAACACCATTGCAGTATTAATTGTGTTAAAATGTATACTTTTTATAGAACTTGAAAATGGGATAGTATATGAAAAATCATCCTGTCTTCCTTTAACAAACCTCAAATCATTTTTTTCTTAAATAACGGATATGAGGACTTTGGTTTTTATCTGGATAAGCCGTCTGTGTCTTTATTTTTAAAAATAAGTAATTAAAGTTTACAAACAGAATGATAAAGCTTTAATTCATTCCTGTTACGATTGTCAGATAAATTATACGTTTTTGCTTGAAAAAATAGTAACATCGCTGAAATATGAAAGCCTATTTTTTCTTTTGCATTTGAAAATGACACCCGTGCGACTTAGGTAAATGTTCCAGCTAGTTTTTCAATTGAATAGAAAATATTAATGTTTGATTGAGAAAATGTTGTTGCTGTTTGTCTTTATGTTTCAGTTTCATTTAATCTTCTAAAATTCCAAACATCCTTTACTGTCCTTAGTATTCATTAAACATTATATAGGTGCAGTTACTTGTGACTTAAGTGTTTGTGGTGTGGTAGTGTACTAACATTATACAATTTTACATAGACACTATACAGAGTGAATTCTACGATATTACATTTACGGATTCTGTAATTAGCTTTTCTAATTTGTGCGTATAACATTTCTTACAGTGATATTAAACAAGAAGTATTAAAGTGCGTGCTAAAATCAAGGTTATTAATGCAGCAAGTTTCCTGTGAAGTAATATAAAAATGCAGATAAATCGATATACCAAATTCCAATTCGGTGTTTAGAAAAGTGCCCATTATCGTCGCCATGACCATACAGAATATAAAGTTGGGCTATGCTTTTATAAAATCGTAAACCGACTTTACGTTTTTGTGTCTGATGGATAAGTTATTTCTTTTTTTTCTTATTCGATGCGATATTTCCCCAATTTGCGTTTGTTGGTAACATCTTCGCTTAGGCAAACGTGCTTGACACGCAGGGAAGATGCCTGTCATTGCGCAAACTGTGGTTAGATTGTGACGTAAGCGATAGGTAAGAAAATGTGAATTTTGGACAGTAAATTTAAAATTAGATTGAATGTAATCAGTCATCCGGTTTTTCTTTAAGCGCACGTTTACATGTTTAATAATCTAGTAGAACACGACCGGCACGTGCCAAGTATTTCAGCTATTAAGAATGGAATCCGACACCTCATCGCCTTTGGCTACAAAATCTCTCTTTCTCTCTCTCTACTCCTTCTAAAAGACCTCTTCACTGTTAACTGTCAGTGGAGAAGCTTATTGGGCACTGCAGAAAACAGCAGCTGCGCGCCCCTTGTTGTCTTATTCGTTTTTTCCTTACTTTTGGTCATGAGCGCTCGCCCGGAGGTCTCTGGAACTTATTTTGATTGATTGGTTCCCGTTTGTAAAGTGTCGTTTTTTCTTTCCATTGTTTAACACAGCTAGGCGCAGTGGCTCACTGGTCTAGGTAGAATATCAGTTGCTTGCGGCTCTCATATTGCTATAATAATCTATATCATAGATTTCCTTTTTCGTCAGCAATAGCCAATTGTAATAAACATCATCAAAAGGTAAAATCAGGGGCGTAGCCAATTTCGGAAGTTAGAGGGAGCAAGCACACAAAAATGGCGCCGCCACACATGACCAAACAATTTTTAGCGTGTTGATTATGCAATTTAATTTTGTGTTTAAACTGGAGATAATAGGCAGATGCAGTTTTAAAAGAAGTAAGTAATATTTATTTGCTATTTAAAATTAAAACGCATTAAAGAGTTTTCCTCCATGGAATTTCTTACCAGAAAAAAGATCTATAATATTTAGTTTTTCCAAATAATTTTAACAACAGACTTGATATGAGGTCCTCGTGATGAAACGTAAAGGCACCTCAACTTCCCTTTGCAATACAGTGGAACCTCGACTTACGAAAACCCTATTATTCAAAAAATTCAGAGAGTCAGTTATTGATCACATTGATGGAGCTGCAGCGTCGACTGTGGCTGAGCAATCCGATCCTTGAATTGGATTGAACTGAAGAATGCAGGCAATCGTACAATGTACAAATTTGTGCGAGGCATACAGGAGACATAATTATTGGAAGCTGAACGCTAAGTTATTGTTGTTGGCATCCTTCTGTCTCGGAAGACAATGGAATGTGCGTCAAGAGAGTCCGATCCTTGAACGTCTCCAGGGCGCACGCCTGGGCAAGGTGTATGGAGATCCTGAGTTGCCCAGATAACAGGAACCCCTCTCTTCTTCGCTGGTGTAGTCCAAAGGAAAGCGGAGCGATACGTTTGGCACCAGGTTGGCTGCAGGAGCTGCCGTAGTCAGTGAGCATGCTGCACTGGTCCGCCTTCGGGGCTCCACTCCTGATTGAGAAGGTACTCCTCTACAGATGGCCTTTGGGCCACTTGACCTCCTCCGCCCTCTAGCCGTTGGCTGCTTGTGCAGCTCCTCCGTCTAGTGTCGAGATACAGTGTGGGCATCCCGCAAGCCTACAGCACCTAGTATTCCTAGGCGGTCACCCATCCAAGTACTAACCACGCTCTGCGTTGCTTAACTTCGGTGATCAGACGAGAACCGGTGTTTTCAACGTGATATGGCCGTAGATGTGATTCGAGATATGAAAACGAAAATCGAAAGTGCCGCCCGAAAGCGGTCCTCCCAGAATGCATTTCGTAGCGTCACGTGAACGCTTTGTTGTGCTCTTATCTCACGTGAACGCATTCAATAACCATGGGTCCAAAAAATATGAAAGAGACATGCGTTTAAGTGCTATCGCAGGGGAGTTTGAGCGAAACTTTTCGACGATCAGTCATTAACGAACATATTTCTATCGGGTGGGTACAATATTTACACTTTGCAAGACTGTTTGGGGGGTGGGGTGGGGGTGGAACGAATTACGCCATTGATAGGGTAATCTTGTCTCATAATACGAAAATTCTAAGATACGAAAGCCCCTCCGGAACGAATTAATTTCGTATCTCGAGGTATCACTGTATATAATTATCAGTAACCCTACTACTAGACAATCATATGACAAGAATATATTATAATAATTATATTAGATTTAGATTAGATTAATATTAGATTAGTTTGTTTCAGCACAAAAGCCATACAGAAAACGTAAAAGATGGTAAAACAATTACATCACACTAATGTTGTACGGTATGTTGTCATGTTGTACGGTATGTTGTCATGTTGTACGGTATGTTGTCATGTTGGTTGGTGCTATAAAGTAATGACTCCTTGATAAAAAGACGCCAGAGTCATTGCGTTTTCTTTACACTTCCCGTTTACCTGCTTTAAATTCTAGCTGAATACCATCTGTACTCGCCCGAGTTCATCTAGTCAGTGTTTTTTTCACATCTCTTGTCAAATTCGGCAGGTGTGGGCCATACTGTCTCCTCCCTCTAAGCAGAGGCAATATCCAGTAGTTGTTTTTGGTCAGTTTACGTTGAGCAAACAGTGTCGTGTGGCACCTGCTTTAGCCCGCCTTTCTACAAGATCAATATTTGCTAAATGTTGTGCATAAACTCAACATATTAAACGCGCCGAGGTTTTTTAACACCTGCAGGCGTTTCAGTTGAATTTTAACCAGTATCAGGGATGAGAATTTTGCGCGGAGTTCTGAGTTTTTGGAAGACCAGTAGTGCCATTTTTGTAAATCGCATAAATTCGTTGAGAAAGTTTTTACGGACCCAGTACATTATTTCACAAGCTGGCCGCTTTGTTTACATCACGTACATCAATGTAACCACGTGTATATCTCTATGTGTAAAAACATAGAATCAATTGTGCGGAGTTATTTGAGTCAATTGCAGACAGTTTTTATATACTTTTGCATAGGAGTGGTCAGTACTTAGGCGTTTTTGAGACATTTTTATGTATCATGTATCATTGATAGTTGGGTATTTTAAATTATGCATGAAACACGGTAATTGATATTTTAAGTCCTCTTAGAGGTTCTCTATAGTCACAAAATTACAATTTCTTGCTGCCTCCAATGGGGCTTCAGCCCCCTGAACCCCATTGGGAGCCTAGGTGGCCCCAAAACCCCCGGTCTGTTTCAGAGTTTTTTACAATTTGTCATTCTCATCCCTCTTGAGCAAGTGATTTTTTGTTCAGCATTTAAGTCCCTATCAGCATTTAAAACAAATTAAAATCACTAATATTAACCAGATATGAAATACCATCACGTCAGTACGACAACATATACACTAATTCAGAATTTATATATCCACGGCCATATTAATTAAATCATAATTTTTTCATTTTTTTGTGCATTGTGTATCGCTAGGCCAGATCCTTTATTAAAGGAAAGAACAAGTCACTCATCAGTATGCCGGGTTTATTTTACTGTTATCATTTAAACTTAGAAAAATATAACAAAGAAGTTCGCAAAGAAACTGTCTATCAAGCTTAAAGTTAATTTTTTACTACCTCTGAATGGAAATATTTAAGCATGGTTGACGCTGCTATTCACTTGAAAATTATATCGTAACGGGGAGACTTCGTGACTTTTCGTAAGCGCATCGTGACTTTCCGTAAGCGCCCGCTGCTTAAACTAATTCAAATTTCTGCAGCTTACCTAGTCTTCACGCAAAAATATTGCAAGACTACCTATCTAATGTTTTTGCAAAAACTTATTATACCATTGGTGAAGACTAGCAGTGCGCTACTTTTTGTTTAAGACGAATGACGTCATTGGAAGAAGAATAGGCATTAAAAATGGAAGCTCCCAAGTATGAAGTGATCGCGACTTTAAAGTGATTTTACTAATTACACGAGACGCTTATTGCAGTTTTCTTGCTACATTCTAACATTTTTCGCGTTGAAATAAGCCTAAGTTTCTAGAAGGCTTGACCTCCTTGAAAAAGTTGAACAATTTGAACCCCCTACTCCCTCGTTTAAGCAAACTCCTGGCAGCCTATAAAATGAACTAAAGCGGTTCTTACTTACCATTGAAAGGGTTAAGAGTTTCTCCCAGTTATTACGATCGTTGCTTCATTATTGCTGATTTTACTGCCTCCCAAAACGCTTGTCATTGTATGCAGGTGCGCGGGTGGAGGCTGGGATGCAGGAGGGGGGGGGGTGATTATGATTTATGGTGTAAAAGATTTGCTTTTCTTAAAAACATCTGCTCACGTGGCGTTATACTATCCATACTCAAGTGTTATGTTGCTTTTATACAATAGAGCAGTACAGAAGTGTTGTAGTTGTTCGCTAGTCACTAAACACAATAGCCAAACAGTGGCTTTGTCATGCGAACCGTGCATTAATGCTTCTCTTTTGGCGGAAAAATAACCAGTTTTGCTCCATTTGGCCGATTTTTCTAGTATTTTGTCAAAATTGTTAGGGTATTTCTGCTCGGCTATTGTCGAGTGATACGATTTCGTAGTCAAGTAGGCCGAGATCTCGAGTTGAACTCGATTCTTTTGTCCCCGTTTGACTTTAGTCCAATTTCTCCAGAATCCTAGGACCTCGCAGAGAAAGAGGGACCGCCTCTTTTTGATCAATTACAATGTAAACGCCGTTTTTCGTGATTTTGCTTGAAAACCCGTGCCACAAACCGCCCATTTAGTCCAATTTCTACAGAATTTTAGGACTTTGCAGAGAAAGAGGGACCGCCTCTTTTCGATCAGTTACAATGTAAACGTCGTTTTTCTTGATTTTACATGAAACCCCCATGCCACAAACAGCCCTTTTCAAATAAATCATAACAAGGGAGGTTTGGTTTAATTTTATGTTAATTCTTTAAATGTTGTGATCAGAAGATATATACATGAAGGTATTAATTAGAGAGTGCTAATAGAAGTAGCTCTGGGAAAAAATGGAATAGCATGCCTATACTACCCATATATTGTAACTTATTGCACCTTAGATTATTTGATAAGCTAATATTGTCACTGATTAAGTGATAATATTGACTATACATTAACATTATGATTGTTAAGGCATCACGAATCCACTTTTTGTGTAGTTTTTTGTGAATTGTAGCAAAACACGCTGTATCAAGAGGTGATCATTTGCTCATTTTCAGTCTGCTCCTGGTTTGATAACTCAGTTTTTCGTAAAAGGTGATTTGAGTGAGAGTGTCCGCTAGCACACCACAAATAGTTCGTTTTCTGTCCATATATACTTATATAGGTAACCGTTCACAATGTTTCGTGAATGAAGTTTCAGTATAACCACTTAATGCTTTGGAATAATCAGTGTAAAATTGAAAGGACAGTTATGTTATCTTTAATTTACACATTGCATTATTAATTGTATCACAACGCTAATTTTTCATATAAAGTTATATTACTTACCACTGCGCTTACCTGTTTGAAGACTTACGTTTTTGAAAAAAAAAGTTAAAATGTTCACGCCACCTGGTGGAGCTGCACTGCATCACCATCCCAATGTGCACCACTGATTCACCAAAACACATTATTGATCCTATTAGCAATAGTTAGTTAGAGCTTTAGTATCCTTGAAAGGGAAGAATGGGGAATTTTAAGTTTATCCATACGAAGCTAAATTACCTTTGAATTACGCTTTCTTGTCTGAAAGACTTTTTAACTGGTAGAGAAAATTCTTAATAATTTAAATATTCGCGCCACGTGGTAAAATGTCACTGCATCGCCATCCCAGTATGCACCACTGACTCACAAAAAACACATAATTGATCTTAGTGACAAGAAAAAGTAATTTAAACTTTTGCTTAGATAGCAGAGAGTGTGCTACGAATGCTCTGATTGTTTTTCAAACTTTACACAATGTTATCTAAACTTGTTTCAAGCGACTTACCATCAAAATGGTTGCGTTTAACGGTCATCGCGTTTGTTTAAATACAAGTTTTATAGAAGTTACTGCTAATGCAAGCCCTCCGTGCAATAAAACAGCATAAAAATGATATAAAAATTCAAGGCAGTTTAATCTAGTGTTAATGGGTCTGCTTTCCGTCTGGGAGGTCGTGAGTTCGAACCAGCGACCGGGTCATACCAATGACTTTAAAAATGGTACCTGCTTTGCCCTGCCTGGCGCGTGGTGTTTAGGGTAAAAGAGAGGTAATAATAGTCTCTGTTATGTAGTTGTAGGTTGTTATTTACAGTCAGCGATAATAGCTCTTTGAGCTAATGTTAATTGTTGACCCAAAAGCCGACTTTAAAAAAAGATTGTTATTGTTATTATTTAATTATTATTATTATTATTATTATTATTATTATTATTATTATTATTATTATTATTATTATTATTATTATTATTATTATTATTATTATTATTATTATTATTATTATTATTAGTTTTCTTTTGTTTCAAAGCACCATGGCACCATTTTCTTAGAAAGTTTTTGTTAATTATGGTAAAACACGCAGCGATAAGAGGTGGTCATTAATTGGCCTTCATTGTTGTGTAATAAGACGAGTGTCTGTACACTAAGTCGGATCACTACCAAGTCTTTCTTGAAGATTACAAAGGACACAAATATGGGAAGTAAGACATTGTGAAATCTCCCTCGGGAAAGCTTTATTTATAGGAAAAAGGATGGCTCGAAATTTTTAACAACCCAATGGGAAAGAAGATTTTATTATTATACCCAAATAGCAAATTTACCACAAGATAGACCTACACCTATGTTAAGGCCACTGTGTCTACCACTAATGCATTACGATAGGCTTATTGAAACAACTGCATTAAACTTACTTTTAAATAGAGGAACTAAATCATTTCGGTATAGAATAGGCGAACAAAATACAGATTGTTGTCATTGTAATAATGCAACTCCTCAAACACCAGAACACATTATATTTGACTGTGATTTGGTAGACCAACAATTTCGAATAAATATAAATAAATAAACATATATATAGAAATATAAGACAAGTTCTGCCCTTAGCCAACCTAAGTGAGGTTTATCTAAATAGAGATAAAGATGTGTGCCAGGCATATGTAAATATTGTTAGAGATGTTGTGCGGAAAAAATTGTTATAAATTGATTCAAATTATATTCACACAAAAACATGTACATATATATATGTAAAAGTTAGAAAACGCGTGTCAGCTTTACGCGTTACCACACCACAAACGGTTAGTTTTTTGTGCGTATGTGCTTTTATAGCCAACCATTCGCATTGTCTTATGAAAGATGAATTAGAAAAATTTATGAGATTCTTGAATTAGTTTGAAACAAGGACAGTTCTTACTATTGCATTATTAGCTAGAGAGTTTTAGCAATTTTAAACTTTATCAAAAGAAAACGGTCCATACGAAGCTAAATTACTTGGCAATACGCTTTCTTGTCTGAAAGACTTTTTTTAACTGGAAAAGAAAATTCTTAATAATTTAAAATGTTCGCGCCACGTGGGAAAATTTTACTGTATCGCCATCCCAGTGTGCACTAGTGATTAAAAAAAAACGACATTATTCATCTTACTGGCAAGAACAAGCAATTTTGAAGTTTTGCTTAGTTTGTGAAGCGCGAGCTACGAATGCTGTGAATATTTTTTCGAACTTCACTCAATATTAAGGCCAGTGTGAACCTGACTTAATAAATTTTAATTTTCTAGTTAGATGGAGCCACCTTGGCTACAAAATTAAAATTTATTAAGTCAGGTTCACACTGGCCTCAATAAGCAATGTTATTTAAACACGTTCAAATCACTTACGGTCAGAATGGCCGTCGCCTAACGGTCATCGCGGGAGTTTAAATTTATACAGCGTTTTATACAGCGTTACTGCTAACGCAAGCTCTGCACGCAAGAAGACAGCATGTCAGTGCTACAAAATTTCAAGACTATTTTTTAAGGTTTATTTTTGAAGAGTGTTTTCTTGTGCTTTGACTGCTAGGAGGAGTGTAATTCTTAGATCAGGAAAAAATTGAGCTCCCAAGTCCAGGAACTGAACCAACATCCCTAGATCCGCCCTGCATAGCTGCAACCATAGATCCGCCCTGCATAGATACAACCCTAGATCCGCCCTGCACAACTACAACCCTAGATCCGCCCTGCATAGCTACAACCCTAGATCCGCCCTGCACAACTACAACCCTAGATCCGCCCTGCACAACTACAACCCTAGATCCGCCCTGCACAACTACAACCCTAGATCCGCCCTGCACAACTACAACCCTAGATCCGCCCTGCACAACTACAACCCTAGATCCGCCCTGCAGAACTGCAAGTTTTGTGACATTTAAAGTCATATTAATTCTTGCCTTAGTTAAGACTAGTCATTTTGTTAAGTTAAGCAACGTTAAGTTAAGCTGCGACCGAAGTTAAGCAACACTGGGCCTGGTTAAGCAACGTTGTAAGCATTCAAAACAGCATAGGCCATAGGAAAAGACCACTTCCCTCTTTCAGGAACGAATGTCTTTTAGTTCGTCGTTTTCAGCCTCATTTGGCAAGAAAACTTTCGAATTTTAAATCCATTTTTCTGGATCAGCATCCAGCGGAGCAAGCACTAAACCGCTCGCAGCGCCGTGCAGCGGAAGTCATTTATAAAAGCAAACTTCTTGGTTTTCTTACAGGTTAATTGCTTTTTACCACAGGTGTGTAAGAGCCATCTGTACGTGTGATAAAAAACACGTTTATTAAACCCTACAGTTGACAGGTTGGGCAAAGACGCAGGTAAAATTTCATATTCTTACCTGTACGTAACATTGTCCAGGTGCTAGAGCTCGTTATCTCACCTGTCGCGTGCCACTCTTTCTTAGTTTGTTGGCCCGAGGCGGTGGTAACCGGAAACGGAAGAGTAAAAAAACTAGGCGCCTCGGCAAGCACGTGTTATTATTATTAAACTCGAGTCGTGGTTAGCCTTAGTTTCTCTTTATTTAGAGAAGGCAAGGATGTAACGAACGGTTTTGTTTGTTCAGTATACTTTAACGTGCCTTTTCAAAAATTGGGCAAATGAATGAAGGTAGAAGTGAATGAATGAACGTTGTAACATGTGTCTACGCATGCGTTGTACAGCTCAGTCTGTCAGCTAGCCAATTAATCACTGAGTTAGTCGGTTAGTTAACTAGTGGGTAGAACTGGGTGGGTGGAGTGAAGGTAGAAGTGAATGAATAAACGTTGTAACATGTGTCTACGCATGCGTTGTACAGCTCAGTCTGTCAGGTAGCCAATTAATCACTGAGTTAGTCAGTTAGTTAACTAGTGGGTAGAACTGGGTGGGTGGAGTGAAGGTAGAAGTGAATGAATAAACGTTGTAACATGTGTCTACGCATACGTTGTACAGTTCAGTTAGTCAGCTAGCCACTTAATCACTGAGTTAGTCAGTTAGTTAACTAGTGGGTAGAACTGGGTGGGTGGAATGAACGTAGAAGTGAATGAATAAACGTTGTAACATGTGTCTACGCATGCGTTGTACAGTTCAGTTAGTCAGCTAGCCACTTAATCACTGAGTTAGTCGGTTAGTTAACTAGTGGGTAGAAGTGCGTGGGTGGAATGAAGGTAGAAGTGAATGAATGAACGTTGTAACATGTGTCTACGCATGCGTTGTATAGCTCAGTCAGTCAGCTAGCCAATTAATCACTGAGTTAGTCGGTTAGTTAACTAGTGGGTAGAAGTGGGTGGGTGGAATGAAGGTAGAAGTGAATGAATCAACGTTGTAACATGTGTCTACGCATGCGTTGTACAGCTCAGTCTGTCAGCTAGCCAATTAATCACTGAATTAGTCGGTTAGTTAACTAGTGGGTAGAAGTGGGTGGGTGGAATGAAGGAAGAAGTGAATGAATGAACGTTGTAACATGTGTCTACGCATGCGTTGTACAGCTCAGTCTGTCAGGTAGCCAATTAATCACTGAGTTAGTCGGTTAGTTAACTAGTGGGTAGAACTGGGTGGGTGGAATGAAGGAAGAAGTGAATGAATGAACGTTGTAACATGTGTCTACGCATGCGTTGTACAGCTCAGTCTGTCAGCTAGCCAATTAATCACTGAGTTAGTCGGTTAGTTAACTAGTCAGTCAGTTCTTCAGCCCATGTGTCTATGCATGCGTTGTATAGCTCAGTCTGTCAGCTAGCCACTTAATCACTGAGTTAGTCGGTTAGTTAACTAGTCAGTCAGCCAGTCAGTCAGTTATTCAGCCCATGTCTCTACGCATGCGTTGTACAGTTCAGTCAGTCAGCTAGCCAATTAATCACTGAGTTAGTCGGTTAGTTAACTAGTCAAACAGTCAGTCAGTCAGTTCTTCAGCCCATGTGTCTATGCATGCGTTGTATAGCTCAGTCTGTCAGTCACTGAGCTAGTCAGTTAGTTAACCAGTCAGTCAGTTATTCACCCAACCTTTGAGACAATGAGTCCAGTAATCGGCGAATCAGTCAGTGAGTTGGCCAGTCTGCTAAAGAAATATATGAGCGAACAAACAAACAAATTTAAAAATAAACAAACAAGAAGCAAACAAATGTCTTTAGTTAACGGACGTGCCCTTATCTTCTCCACGTGTATTAATATTTTCCTCACGTTCACCTTTACATGTTGGGGAACAATAGTCGAGGGTGTACCAGGTATGATGGATCTACCTGCATTACTCCTGCCTCACCTGGACCACGCCCTTGTGCCAATCAGCAGGTATATGAATATTAGTATTAACGCATTGGGTTTATTGTCGTCTCTAGTTCTCATACCTGAACTTTTCTTGTCATTCAAAGTGGCATTTTGTGAACCGAACAGAAGCGAAACTTGAAAATGATTAATGGTTTCCTTGGTAATTGTTGCTAGTGCGCCCCCTGCTGGCAAATATTATGGTGCAGTTTATGTACGAAGCGTTGGCCACTCGTTTTGGTCAGTTATTGAATAGCCAACCGGAACTACGCTGCTTGTAGCATTGTAACGGCTGGAAGTTCTCTTCTCATAATGCAGGGAAATTCTAGAGACACTTCATTATGTTGTGTAAATAAACACAGTAACAGCAGCTACGCTTTCCAAATCATTTCACTTTTAAAAATTTCCTAGAGAAAGAAAAAATGCTCGTTTTTTGAGGATTGATCTTTGGTGGCACAGCAAGACCCTCAAAGCAAGACCTGGCCCAATCTGGTCTTCATGGTGTAGGTCAAAACAATCTACTCTTTAAAATATTGAAAGGAAACATACTATTTTTTTCAGAAACGACTTACGTGAAAGAATTATTACCACATAAACACAATTTTACGTTCGCGCTACTAGTTCTTCGCTGTTACATGCATTTCGCCTTTGGTAGTTAGTCGCCTGTTTTTCGGAAACGAATTGCACAAAAACAGGTGTTGTACCTCTCAGTTCAGTTATGTTAGTTTGTGACGAACTACGTACGTTCGGCAGCTCATGCGTGAGCACAGCGGAAAATATGAAATTTGAAATTTTATCTTAAAACTTGCCTAGTTTTTGTACGGCACACTGAACATCTTACAGTAGCACTGTACTTCAATTTTCGCTTTCGCAAAACCGTGCAGCACGCTCGTGGAATATTTTTGCTGTTGAAAATCATGTTAGTTTGTGACGTCGTCAATAGTTGAGCTCGCCTGCTGTTGATTAAGTTTGTCTTCTATAATTTAATTACGAGAAACGCTTACAGTATTGCTTGTGTTAAAATGTATACACCTGAAATGAGGCAGAATATGAAAGGCAGTTTTCCTCTTCTCAGGACATACTTAGATTTCTTTTGAGAATCTAGCACTTAAATGTAGGCTGGTGGCGGGACTAGTACCTATTCAATTATGTTATGTTTGGGTTTAATAAGAACTTGTCCTAACAGTTGTTTATAGTTTAGATGAATTAAATGCACAGTTTTTTAACTCATATAATATTAATCCCAAAGACGCTGTGATACTGTGTTTGAAACAGACTTCTGAGTTAAATCTAATCTATTATTTATTATCTATTATTTATCAGAAACGCTTTGCAGTATTAGTAGTGTTAAAACGTATACTTTTTTATCGCACTTGAAAATGGGGGCGGGGGGGGATAGTATACGAAAAATCATTAAAGCTTTAAAGTTTTAAAACTGAAATAAATATTTTTGAAAGCGTTTAGTGTGTCTGTAGTTTCATATCATATTCTATATTTTATCTCCTGCGTTCGTCTGCCGTTAGTTAACTTTCCAAAATAAATCAGGTAACTTGTACCTGACATTAGGTTATTCGATACACAAAAAATAAGTTTAAGCAAATCTTTTGAAAGTTTCTAAAGATGGCGCGTCTTCATGTAATTTTGTAGAGTATTCCAAAGAGTACATTTGCCGACAAATCGGCGCTGTACCGTGATAAGCATGATCGTGAATTGCATTATTCGTCTGTGACGTAGTCGTGACGTCACGTCAGCGCTTTAAGGATGCCTACCATTGCATAAAATGTGGTTAGTTTGTGACGTAAGCGATATCAGTTCTCGATTGCCGTTAATTAACTTTCCAAGGTAATTATTCAAATTTTAGAAACAATTGCTAACCTTTATAGTGTATATTTCGAACAACAAATTAAAATGAGATTGAGTCTAATACGTCTTCTTTTAAGAAAATAAATACAAGTAACTTTAACAATTTTTAATATTCTACTAATCAATTAATTCAACATGCACAAGCTAAAATTAATTAGTTTGTGAATTTGAAATCTAACCACATGAATTCGTGACATTGTCATGCATGTGATTATCGTGATGTGCAGTAGATTTGTAATCGAGTAGTCTCTGGTTCAAAACAAGGTTATTACGGATTTTTTCACAGTTCCCCTTCCCTTTAGAAAACTAGAAAGTTCACAGGTTTATTCCATTGTTTATTCTTCATTTTGCAGTTTTGTTTGCAGTATAAGTAAATAAGACAAACTCATGTTTACTTGAAGAATAATTAAACCGTAGAGAGAAAAGCTTGTTGATTAATTATTGACGTTAATTAACGTTATCGTTTTTCGTGAAGTGACAGCCAACGTACCATCATCTTCATCTTCATCATCTTCACCATCATCAATATCATCATATCATCATTGTTATCATCATCATCGCCATCATTCATTATAGTCGTCGTCGTCGTCGTCGTCATCATCATCATCATCATCATCATCGTAATGTTCATCATCATCATGCTTTACGGTCGTCGTCATCATCGTCGTCATTTTCATCATTTTCATCATCATCATCAACAACAACAACAGCAACATCATTATCATCATTATATCATTATCTTCATATCACCGAATTCAATTCAATTCGTTGACATCGTCATCATGATCAACATCATCATCATAATCTTCGTCCACATCCGTCAGTGTCATGAACAACAACAGCAACAACGTCGTCATCATCATCATCATAATCTTCATCAATATTATTAATAGTATTGTTATTCTTACTCTTATCCTTATCATTATTATCATCAGTATCATTATCATTATTATTTATCATTAGCCTAGTTAAATTACTTTTGTTGGAAAATGTTCAGTTTTGAACTAGTACTGTTCAACTGCTTAGCAACGTAAGTTTAATATTGTCTTTGGTATAATGGTAAATCAGTGAATGACTGAGTACTTGCCAAGGAGGGGCAGGTGTCCATGTTTGCACTGCTTTATCCGGTAATCTTGTAAGACTCTGCATTTGTATAATGGCTGATGCAAGTTTTCGGTTGGTCATACATGTGTTAAACCATCTGCTTTTGCATAGCTTCTGTTTGTCCACAAACTGTTCTTAACAACTCATATTTAACTGTTCATTGAACATGCTGATTAGCTGTTCTCATTCACCGTTTATTTCTAATTTCATTTCGTTTTTCAATTACGTTTGTAGCAAAGTTAAAGAAGAACAGGACGATTTTTCATATCCTGCCCCATTTTGAAGTACGGAAAATATATACATTTTAACACGTGTAATAATGCCACAATAAAATCCGACAATTAAATAATAAGAGAGCCCAGTTAGTGATGACGTCACAAACGAACACAATTTTAGTTTAGTTTAAACATAATTTATTTAGGATTGGATCAGACAGTTTGAACAACATGATTTAGGATCCTCACCACAACAGACTTTATACACTATTTACAAGAACATTTACAGTAAGAGTAGACTATAACTACACAAGCTGACAAGTTTTACTACAAGAATACATTAGACATTAGTAGAATATGACGGTTAGAAAATATTAATGTACGATTATTTAAGACTGATGCATTTCATATCAGATAGAAACTACTGGAAGCGTTTAGTACGTAATATAAAGTCATGTATGCATTGGAATATTTTACAGTTAGCAACATAGTTAAATTCATCTTTTCCGAATAATAACAACTTCAACAGATCATTAGTTCCTAAAGCAGCTATATTAAGGTTTTCGGGCAGAAGTATCTCATTTAGTTTATCAAACACAACAATCCTAGTTTGTTGATACAATGGGCAGTGCAACAAAAAGAACGCAAAATTTAAAAAGTTGATTGTTTACACGGAATTAATTTACATCTTTAACACTCTGATAGCAAGTTATGACCTAGTTGCTGCATTAATTATAAACACGGTGATGTAATAAAGCTATGATATTAGCTTCACGAAGTTTTTTGAGTTTTTTGAAACAGCACGCAGCTGTATAAGTGAGTGAGAAAATATTTATTAAAGTAATCGGTTTACGTTCATCATGCATCACTATTACAATCATTTTCACCGTTCTATTTCACAAAAGAAATTCAGACGGTTTATTTCATTACACATGATATAAGATTACTTTACATTTCTGCAAACTATTACACCGTCATTGCTTATAGATGTCTTACATTTAAATAATTTTCACCGTTCTATGCACGACAGAAAATTCGACGTAAACCCAGCCATTACAAGTCACTACCTATTAAGGCCAAACGATTTTCGTAAAGTGTACACTTGTCAAAAATCTATACGGTTCATGTCATTATGCATGGTACAAGAATACTTTACATTTCAGTACAAGATTACACAGTCATTGCTTACAGATTTTTTCCCTTTTCAAGTTGTGGGCAAGGAAATAGGGGGGAGAGGTGGTACCGAATTAAAGTTTGCCCACAATTATTAAGTCTGTTAGCTTTTACAATCAAAGAACACAATCATTAACAAGTCACCAGGAATTATATTATAATAACTATACTAGCAGTTACAATCACAGAATCAAATAACATAATTATTATCAATACTAAAATACCACTATACTAAAACACTGCGGAACATAGCCTGGCTAGCCCACAGCTCTAAATGTTCAAAGTAGACCTGTCTTACACAGCTTAAATACAGAAAACTAGAACACTATTAATGTAAAAGGTCATTCAGAAGCAAATACGTACAGTAAGATTAGAGGGAAATTTAAGCTATTTCAATGTTATAACAAGCTTAAAAAAGCAGGGATCGAGATGAAAAAAATTATGAAAGAGAGATGAGCAAGAAGACAAACAATGTCATATTTACAAGTCAAGTTAATCAAACGCGAAGTAATTATGAGACCGACTTCGCGACACAAGTAAAAGTTTTGTATAAAACGCGCAAAGCTTCCGGTTAAAACGTCAGTATTCATAATGGAAGCAGGTCTCAGTATCCACCAATTACATGAAATATTGCTTAATGTGACAGCATTCATGAAATAAAACCTTTCTTTGTGTGTTATAAAACGGGCAGTTAAGTATAAGTAGTGAAGTGAGATTAGTGCTTTGTGTATTAATATTATAGTTCGAGTTGTTAGTTCTCTCCCCCCCCCAACTTGCCTAAGCTATGAAAGTTGCTTAAAGTCGTTTTGTTATTAAACCTTAAATCCACTCCGAGTGCGTGATAATTTAATATAGTTTACACTGTTAGATTCCTCATTCATAGTGCTTCTACAATTGCAAATTTATCAGTGCTCTTTGTTCAGCAGTTGAGTCTGAATTTTGTACCATGTATCCGGTCTTGCTGTTTTTTAACTTATGAAATGCAAATGCCGCGTTTATAGTCTTACTTACGTTGCTCTCGAGTATTGTAAAGCTGTTCTAATGTTATTATGGGGGCACAAGATATCGAGCCATGCCCGTCACGTCTATTGTAGACATTGGGCAGGCAGAATTCTAAAATAAAAGAAATCTGCCTTCAGACAGGTAAACGCAGCAGAAACCAGCAAAAAAACTAGACACTGCTACGCCAGTGGCTTGTCAGCACCACTTCCGTTAAAATATGCCGTTATTATGGGCACAATGTATAGTAGAAATCAGCATATTCGGTTTCTGTTACATGGTAGTCTTTACATGACAAAGTTGAAAGATTATTTAGACCAAGGTTAAACAAAAGTGGTCCAATTGGTGGACCTTGTGGTATCCCGCTTTTTAATTGAGAGCATTCTAAAATTGCATTGGGTTCTAATTTTACTTTTTGTTTTCTGTTTTCCATGTAATTATTAATAAGGTTCTGTAATTAATTACTAATGTAATTAATAAGATTTTAATAATTTACATATTCAAGTTTTTCAAAATTTTGAGCAAAAGGTAAATTCAAAGCTGGCCAAGCGAAGATAAGTATTAACTGTACAGTTTTGTTCACGAAACGTTGCGTTTTATTGCCTTATGAAGGCCTAAACTTGCCGAACTAACTATTTGTGGTGTGGTAGCACATGCGTTCTCTGTCAGGCTAAACTGCTAAGCATAACGTTAATCATAAGCAGTGTATCATTAGACAAGTTTGATCAATTAGTAAATATTTTTCCAAGCGCAAATTAATTGTTACAAAGATTGTTGGGAAATCTGTCGATTGTTTTTTCTTCTTTATTATCTTTTTTGACAGTTCTTTTGGGATACATCAACATATTTCTGTTTGGTTTCTCCGACATGGTAGATTCTCGATATAGCATTCAGTGTTTCGGTTTTATTTTAATTTTGGTCGTCATTTATCGATCTTTTTGATTTCGTCTCTTTTCGCATTTTGCAAGTGCTTGTCACAACTGCTATTGTTTTACCTTTAAATTTAATATAGTAACTTCTATTATACACATTTGTAAGATTGGAAAGAAGTTACTGTCACTTTTGTGCAGTGGGAAAGTAGTTAACGCACTGTTTAAAGTGGGAAAGAAGTCACTGCATCTTTGATGTGTGGAAAAGAAATCACTGCATCTTTGTTAGGTGGGAAAGTAGTTACCACATCTTTGTAAGGCACAAAAGAAACTACCATATCTTTGTAAGGTTAGAAAGAAGTTACCACATATTTGTAAAGTGGGAAATGTATCACTGCATCTTTGTAAGGTGGAAAAGAAACTACTGCATCTTTGTTAGGTGGGAAGGAAATTACCACATCTTTGATGTGTGGAAAAGAAATTACTGCATCTTTCTAAGGCACAAAAGAAACTACCATATCTTTGTAAGGTTAGAAAGAAGTTACCACATCTTTGTAAAGTGGGAAATGTATCACTGCATCTTTGTAAGGTGGAAAAGAAACTACTGCATCTTTGTTTGGTGGAAAAGAAATTACCACATCTTTGTTAGGTGGGAAAGAAGTTACCACTTCTTCTTAACGTGGGAAAGTAGTTACCACTTCTTCTTAACGTGGGAAAGTAGTTACCACATCTTTGTAAGGCAGAAACGAAACTACCATATCTTTGTAAGGTTAGAAAGAAGTTACCACATCTTTGTAAGGTGGGAAATGTATCACTGCATCTTTGTAAGGTGTTAAATGAATTACTGCTCCTTTTTAAGATGGAAAAGGAATTACTGCAACTTTTTTAATTTGGGAAAGGATTTATTCCATCATTGTAAGATGGTAAATGAATTACTGCTTCTTTGTAAGGTTGGGGAGAAGTTACCACTTCTTCGTAATGTGGAAAAAAATGATTTCATCTTTGTATGGTAGGACAAGAGTTACTTTATCTTTGTGAAGCGTGAAGAAAATTACCACATTTTTGTAAGATGGGAAAGAAGTTACCGCATTTGCGTACTTTGGTACTGAATATTTTTGTTCTGCTTCTGACCGTTTGTCATTATTTCAGATAAAGAAACTTTGGTCTCAGATGCCGGCAAACTGTTTGCTTTGGACCAACTGCTGAGGGACCTCAAGGAAGGAGGACACCGAGTCCTCATCTACTCACAGATGACCAGAATGATTGACATCCTCGAGGTATGTAAAAATCTCTCTCTCTCTCTCTCTCTCTCTCCCCCCCTCTCTCTCTCTCTCTCTCTCTCTCTCTCTCTCTCTCTCTCTCTCTCTCTCTCTCTCTCTCTCTCTCTCTCTCTCTCTCTCTCTCTCTCTCTCTCTCTCTCTCTCTCTCTCTCTCTCCTCTCTCTCCCCCAACTCTCTCTCTTTCTCTCTCACCTCCACCTCAAGTTCTACCATTTTCCGTTCCCAAGTGCAAATTCAACCCACCTCTTCCTCCCAAACTTCAACTCATGTCTCGCTCTCTCCTCAGCCAACTTCTAGTCCAAATATAATTTTTTACCAGCTTTTATTTAATACAGGTTATAGGCCACCACCCCAAAAAAGATGGTGGCCACACTAAAAGGCAACAGCAGAAAGATGAATTATGGAAAAAATAAAATCAATTTTTTTAATGCTAGGAGACGTCTGTTAACTGTTTTTGAAACGTTGAAGGTCCAAGGTTCCTGAATTACCCTTTCTTTGGTAACCAAAGCCAAAAAGCGTGAGCAAAAAGAGAAACATATTTATATGAAAAAAAAACCGTACTTGTGTTTTAAATTGCTAAAAAAGTGAAGCAGTTTATTGAAATGCTAACATATATATTTTACAATGTTTATTTTGCAATAAACAACATTAATAACAGTGCAACAAACAAATAATGTTAATTAACATGAGCATAGATATTGTAAAAGAACTAATTCAAAATGATCTTATAGTAAATTGATTATAGATTGATTATAAATATTGGATATATATTTAGAATAAGTAAATCGTAATGCAAAATTGTCAGCTTTTTTAGTAAGAAATTTATTTAATGTACATAGTGTATAGACTTATTTAACATTTTTGTACTTTTGTGCCTGCAAATAGAGCGCTTCTTGTATAATTTTCAATAAAGATTTTTAATAATTAATTAATAACATGAGCATAAACATTGATCATAACTAATCTATTAGTGAGCCGTCTAAACGGGGGTAATGTTCTCTGTGCTCTAAGACACAGTATCTACACATTACTTATGAGCTAGTTTGGCAGAAGGCTTTTATAACATTCAATATTCATAGTATCTAAAAATAACTTAGGTACAAGTTTAAGATCGCGTATGCCATGCAAGGTCAAAACTACGTATGAATGCGGCTTCAACAAGTGTTTGAAATCGCGACCGTTTTACACTTGCAACAGTCTGCGACATGCACAGATAAGCGGTCCGAGGAAAAAACTGGAGTTTGAAAGTTTGCTTGGAGGAAACTTTTAGCATTATTATTACTCCTGCCATACGTGTTGTTCGATAAACATCTGAAGTTTAACCATCTTACTATGTAAACTTATGAAGTACCATATCTGATGTAGTAACTTGCTGTTATTTTAGGAATATATGTGGCACCGGAAGCATAAGTACATCCGTCTAGACGGCTCTTCCAAGATATCAGACCGGAGAGACATGGTGGCGGATTTCCAATCCAGGTTTGATTTCCTATTTAATTTACGAAATGTAGCTATTTTCTCAATTTCCCGGGCAGGAGAGAAATTAATATACACCCGGTTTAAGAGTGACTACTGTGGTTGCTTTGCGACCGAAGTTAAGCAATGCTGATTCCAGTCAGTGATAGGTAGCTGTGGCTTGTCCAGTACTTGCTACAGCCAGTTTCAGTCGCCAAACTAATTCGAACAGTTTAGTCTAATGACGAGTTATTCACAAGCGAGTAAGTCCCATCCAACAGTGGTGATGCAAAAGAAAAATGTCTGAAAATCAAAAAATTTTCTGAAAATGTCTGATTCTTCCTGAAATCCCATGCATCAAGAAACTGCTTCATTTCAAGAAATAAGGAACAAGAACAAGTTCATTTCACAGTGAAACTGCATGGCTTCTTTCCACACATCCAGTTGGCTGCAGCTACTTTGTGAGTTTTAAACTGTATAACCATGTCAAAGTTAAGTTATACTTGCCGTATTTCTCATATGCAAAATACAATTTATAATGCAAGTCAGTGTAATGTCCAATGTGTTTGTTAGTAAAGTTCTACTAACTGCTTCAAAAGATGAAAACATACATATATAAACGAAATATATGCGTGCGTTACTTTTCTTTTCATGAATATAGCCATTCATGTTGCATTAATAAAACACAAAATTATCAATCTGTTAAAAGAGAGATTAAATATTAGAATTTTATATTGAAAAATGTTAATTAAGAAAGAAGTAATTAAGTAGTTAAATTTAAGATCGCATTCCGCAAGGATTCATCACGAAAATGGAACATGCAGTATTTCTATGCGGCAAAATTCCTCACGAGGAGGATGCATAGCTTCTTGCTGGCAGCAGGATCCCTCAAGAGGTATGCATCCTCACTGTGAAATGAGCCTAAAATGTTTATAAAAAATTAGGTTGATTCGTCTACTCTAATACATTTTATGGCTTCAAAGTGCATCTGTTTTCTTCACTTTTTCAGGTCGGACATTTTTGTGTTTTTGTTGAGCACGAGAGCCGGTGGTCTTGGAATTAATCTCACGGCAGCGGATACGGTAAGTACTCTACCCAGTGTAAACTAGGGAAGACCTTGGTTTCTGTGGACGCTGCAAAAAATGACATCCATACAGCACGTTTTAGGCAAAAATTAAAAATGTTGTAGCTTTTATTTGCTGTTTTTTGTTTTGACGGACTTTATTGTTTTTGGCGGGCTTTGTTGTACCTTAGGCCAACAATAAAGGAAGTTTTGTTTACATCTAATCGCCTCGGTTATATTTTATCGCACAACCGGCCGGGAATTTTATAAATTTTTTCAATGTTCATATACTTATCTGGTGTAATCGTGTAAAACCGTATTTTTTTTAATTTGAAACATAAAACGCTGTAATTATTATAAGTTGACTTTTTCCGCGAGTAGGCAGGTTTTGTTTTTCTTTGACTAAACTCTCGGCCAGGGTAGCCATTTTGTCAGACGCTGATTATCATATTGGAGGCTAAGAAGTATCGTATTTTCCACCAAATCAGTGTATTAGTGGCCAACTAGTGTTGTTCCTTATCCACAGTTATTAGAACATACATTCATACAGTACAAAAAGATATTATACGTAATCGATAATTGTACATTAATTTAGTAGCGCGAAACAAAAAACTAAAAAAAACCTAAAAATGTGCATTGAAAAAATTTAAAACATTACTGCTAGCCAGTGGGAAATAAACAAACTTTGATTTCAGGGATGAGAATTTTCCGCGGATACACGGAATTCCGAGTTTTTGGAAGACCAGTAGTAGTATTTTTGTAAATCGCGTAAATTCATTGAGAAAATTTTTACGGACCCAGTGCATTATTTCACAAGCTGACCGCTAGTCGGCAGGCCGTTACTTTGTTTACACCACGTACATCTGTGTAACCACGTGTTTATCTCTATGTATAAAAATATAGAATCAATTGTGCGGAGTTATTTGAGTCAATTGCAGACAGTTTTTATATACTTTTGCAAAGAAGCGGCCAGTACTTAGGCATTTTTGAGACAATTAGGTATCATGTATCCTTGATAGTTGGGTATTTTAAATTATGCATGAAACTAGGTAACTGATATTTTAAGTCTACTTAGAGGCTCTCTATGGTCACAAAATTGCAATTTGTTGCTGACTCCAAGGGGGCTTCGCCCCCCCCCGCTTGAATCCCCGGCCTGTTTCCGAGTTTTTTGCAATTTGTCATTCTCATCCCTGTGATTTCAACTGATTTTAAACATTTCACGATTCAGCCTTGAACATTTGGAAAAAAAATGTCTCCCTCCCTACTGACTTTTTGTAAGTTGATGAGGTAAGACAGAAACAAAAATTTTTTGTGACCGCCCTTCGCTTTGCAATCTCAACAAGGACTGATGGGCAGAGCGGAGACTTTGTCCTCAGTGTGAATGCATCGATACTATCGGTGTGAACGGGGCATCGCGTCTACGAAACGCGAAGTCGAAATTCACCTTTAAATTTTACCCCATTCGCCGCCTGTCTTATCCGATCGAGTTCATTATGCGCATTTTAATGCTTTTTAACGAGTTGAAACAGGTTTTGCATCTTACCTGGCGTTCAATTCCAGCCCGCCAATTAAATCCCATAATTGAAGGAAAATTTTATGGACAGCCGGGATAATTACAGGAAAAAACAGCTGCCGGGCGCTATAGCTTAAGCGGTAATGTTTTATTAACCCTTTACCTACGCGAATTATAACAGGAAATTGTAATGAACCACTTTGCGTTTATGGCATTCATTCATCAAAGAATCGTCTGATGAATAGGTACTTAAGCTGTTGCTTATTGTGATGTGTTTAGGATATCAGAGTGGATGCTGTGCTTGGGCACAATAGTATGCATGTGTTTTGCATGAATAATATCTGTTCCCTGCAGGAGAAGGCTTTGTAGTTTGATTGGTTACCGTAAAACCTCCCTATGCCTTTTCAGATCTTTTAAGATGTTTAGGTGTAAGACCGAGACGATTTGGTGCCGTATGGCTGCCCACTTCAGATGCAGGAATTGCTAAATCTTGTTCGCCATCTGGTTTGGGATATTGTGCTTTCTCGAACGCGGGATGGAGTGGGTCTGCGGATGCTGGGCAAACGCGTATTTTTGCTCCTCAAACAATCATTTTTATTATTATTATTATTCGCTCTCGGTCCTCATAACATTAATTTTAAATACGTAATGGTTTAATTATTATTTAAAGATAATCACGTGTGTCTCTTCTTTCCCATTATTGAACATTATTTTATTATAAACTAACACATTCGTATAATAATTCAATGTTCATTCGTCTTAAGCGCAAAATCTGATAATTTTTAATTACCTGGTACATGTGCATTAATTAATTAATTAATTATATTAGTAACAATTCTGAGAGGGTGGCTGACCTCGATAACTTATAGTTCTTTCGCCACCCTTTCACCACTGATCAATAATTACTTTTGCACTTTGTAATATTAGTGTATGTTGTATAGATTTATAAATCTCTTAGTTATGTATTTTGCTATTTAAAAATGATGATAAACTAATAAACTTACTTACTTACTTACTTACTTGTAGCAAGATGATCTGTAGCCGAAAATGAGTTGGGCTTGTATTATTACAATTGTACCCAAAAATAGCAAAAATCAGTAAAAATCTTTTTTCAAAAATTGAATGTTGATTTTTAGGGTTTTAAGGAAAGAACAATTCACTCAGAATGTTGGGTTTATTTTATTGTTATCACTTGAACTGTTTGTGGCGTGCTAAAGGAAAGAACAAGTCACTCAGTATGTTGGGTTTATTTTATTGTTATCACTTAAACTGTTTGTGGTGTGCTAGGAGAAAGAACAAGTCACTCAGAATATTGCGTTTATTTTATTGTTATCACTTAAACTGTTTGTGGTGTGCTAAAGGAAAGAACAAGTCACTCAGAATGTTGTGTTTATTTTATTGTTATCACTTAAACTTAGAAAAATATAACAAAGAAATATTCAAAGCATAAAGTTAAAATGCACTACCTCTGAATAGAAATTTTCAGGCGTGGTGGTTGCTGCCATTCACCTGAAAATTATGACGTAACTAGGAGTCTTCGTAGTTTCCGGTAAACGCTTCGTGGCTTTCCGTAAGCGCGTGTTGCGTTAACTAATTCAAACTTCAACAGCTTACCTAATGTTCATGCAAAAATGCTTCAATATTATCTATCTAATTTTTTTATAAAAACTTGTTATACTTTTGTAAGTTTTGTAAAAACTTGTGGAAAAGATTGAAAGTGCACTGCTTTTCATCAAGATGAATGGCATCATTACATGGGCATTGAAAAGGGGAGCACTCAAGCAGGAAGTGATTGCGACTTTAAAGTGATTTTACTAATTACACGAGGCACTTATCACAGTTTTATTAGTAAATCTTTCTAACATTTTGTTGCAAACATAAGTCTAACCTCCCAGAAGGGTTGACCTTTCCTTTAATATTACTGTTACCTGTCCAATTCTCTTAACAGTACCTGCTTTAATTACTGCAAATTTTACTTAATCTGCTGATACACCTGTCAGGTGCATTCTTCTGTACAAATGATGCTAATTATATTGATCTAGGTGACGTTAGTAACTGTTTTTTCAGGTGATATTTTACGACAGTGACTGGAACCCGACTGTCGACCAGCAGGCCATGGATCGAGCACACAGACTGGGCCAAACTAAACAGGTTACTGTCTACAGGCTCGTCTGTAAAGGCACAATAGAAGAGAGAATACTGCAGAGAGCAAGAGAGAAATCCGAGGTTAGTTCATTTTCTTAATTAATTAGTTAGATGATGATGATGATGATGACGACCATGACGACGATAATGATGACAGGTGATGATGATTGATGATGATGATGATGCGGTGGTGATGCTGATGATGGTGATGACGACCATGATGACGATGATGATGATTGATGATGATGGTGATGATGATGATAGTGGTGATGATGATGACAATGACGATGATGCTGCTGCTGATGATGATGGTGATTGATGATAAAGCTGGTGGTGATGATGATATGACCATGATGACGATGATGATGATTGATGATGATAATGATGGTAATTATGATTGATGATGATGATGACATGGTGATGGTGATGATGGCAATGATAATAATGATGATGATGATAATGATGTGATGATGATGACAATGACGATGATAATGATGATTGATGATGATGGTGATGACATGGTGATGGTGATGATGATGATGATGGCAATGATAATAATGATGATGATTATGATGATGTGATGATGACAATAACGATGACGATGATAATGATGGACGACAATGATCTGATGATGATGATGAAGCTTTACAATGCAGGTTTCGTGAGAGTGAAAAGGGTTAGGAACGTGTTTTTCTGGTTTTAGAGTGGTAGCGATATCTTTTTACAAAAGTGTCTTTTCAAAGTTGATATTATGTCAGATATTTCTGCCAAGATCAAGCATTCATGGAGTGTTCAATGACGTCCATGTGTTCTTACTTAGATTCAGAGAATGGTCATAAGTGGTGGTCAGTTCAAGCCGAATACGCTCAAACCGACGGAAGTTGTGTCACTTCTTCTGGACGATGCTGAGATGGAGACCAAACGTGAGTAACGTCACTCTGATTACTTTTGTCACAAAAAACTCGTTTGGGAAAGATTCAGGTTCATCACAACTTTAATTAATAAGCTTTATTTTCTTTCCAATAGAAGATTTATATTTCTTAAAATTGGTGACAAAAAAGCTGAGTATCAAGTTTGGGAATTGAACCGGGGATTTCTGATTGCCGGTCATACATGAGATGCGTCAGTGCAAATCTGCATGGCTGCATTATTTAGTGAACATGTGATTATTTTTTGATGGCAGTGCAACAGAGGCAAGAAGAAAGAAAGCTTGCAGAAGATAAGAACAAAGAAAAAGACCGAAAGCGGAAGAGGGAGAAAGTAGTTCGGGGCGGGACTCCGTCACCTCGAATCGCACCTTCTCCTGGTGCGGCGGCCTCTCCGCAAGTACCTGCCAAGGTAAGAGTTTCATTGATTTGCGTCATTCATGGAAATAAGCCTTTTCACAGTTCCAGCGATTGATGATAATTGTGAATAGGTCAAAGGTTAAGTGTACCAGACCACACATTTCTGTACACTTGACAATGTCTCACAGCCCATACTGTTGTAATAGTAACAGTTTTAACAGCTAGCTAGAACCTTACTTTGTTCATTACCTTGTTCCCCTAGTAAATCACTCTATGCACAGACTAATGCATAATTAACTCCATGTAAAACAAATATATGTCATTATAGGACACGCTCAAAAAAGAGCTCCGTGATTCTAGTGGAAATTCTCAACTATTTCTCTTCAAAAATGTAAATCAGTGAAAAATCTGTGGGCCTGCACTCATGAATTCCTCCATGTTAACCAAGAAACTGTGTAATATTTAGTACGTTCGACACACTGTGTTGAACCTGGTTTCAATTTCTAGAACAGGTAAAACTGGATGATCTTGTCCTTTAACACGACGGTTCATGTCTAGATAGCCTGTTCAGTTGAGCGTATGACCAATCACTTACTTTCTTGTAAAGGAGATCTAGGACAGGTATGAGGTGGGACCCTTCCCAGAGCTAACTAGGTGCGTGCTCATATACCTACAGTCACTACTTGCTTTATTGTAGTAGATAAATTTGCTTAATGAGTAATTAACTAATGACTCATTCAATTAACATAAGTAATTAACTAAATTAAGCTATTAATGCAACCTAAGTATAGGATATACATGAAATCATACTAGAATACGAAGTCAACTATATTAAAAGGGGTTGCAATGCTGCTCCGTAGTTCTTATATTCCAGACTGAAGTTACAGCAACCTATAGACTGGGTATATTTTTCTTGTACATATATAATTATTGCTAGCTCTATAATAATTATATTTTCATTTTGAGTACAACTACATTATCAAGCCTTGAAAATATGTAATGGCCACCAATAAATAAAAATATAAACAAAATGAACCTAAACGACTGTATCAAGAGTCCATGTTTAGAATTAAATATACAGCAACAATTTATCCAAGACGCCATGCTTCCCTATTTACATCTGATAACACTGCTCAGACAAACTCCTTATTTGCCAGGATAAGTTGTTTGTTTGTTTGTCATCAGTTTGCTGTGATTAAGGTACAACAGTCAGTCTTAATATCAAGATGCACAAATTTTATTATCACAGCTTGTGGAATTATTATTTGCTAGAACGTTCTACTATCTGGTACAAGTTTACGTGCTTGAAAATAAAATAAAGCATAAGACCATTTTGTATGCTGTTTGTATGATATTTTTGATAGACAATATAAATTAGCCACTTCGGTTTTTCTGCTACCTGACTAAATGATTACAGTGAGAAGTGTTTTTGATTCATTGTTGATATGGAAAAAATCGAGGAACTTATTTACAGTGTGTCAGATGCCGATCAAATATCGGAACTCGAGACGTTACTAACTGGTTACCAATTTGCTCATCTTGGTGCAGATAGAACACAATGGCTCAACAAGCTGCTACATGCTGCAACGCGCTTTAACATGCGTGAGCTTGTTGATGAACTTCTCAACAGAGGAGCAGAAATAGAAAGTGTATCACATATCGCTAGAAAACATTCAGATCCAGATTATATTACTCGAGATTATGAAGGAGGAACCCCCCTTGAAGCTGCTTGTAGTTTGGGACATACTTCTCTTGTTGAGCGACTCATTGAACGGGGTGCTGAAATAAACTGTCTTTCTAGAAGGAATGAATGGTCGCCTTTAACATTAGCAGCTAGAAATGGACATACAGAAATTTGTGAAATGCTGTTGGTTCATGGAGCAGAAGTTGATGGCTTCCCAGAAACGTATAAAATACGACCTATACAGCATGCATCATGGGAAGGCCGCATTGAAGTAGTGAAGCTGTTAATTAAATACGGCTCCGAAATTGATGAACATCCTTACGTTTCAGTTGATGGTCATCCGCCCCTCCATGCTGCAGCATTTCAAGGACAGTTTGGAGTCATTGTTTATCTGCTTCTCAAAGGTGCAAATGTCTTCTACGCAGACATAAAAGGTGGTACCGCTCTGCATGCGGCAGCAATGCAAGGACATGTTCATTGTGCAGCACTTCTGATTTTTGCGGGCTCTGACATTCTGGCAAAAAATAATGATGGTGAGACCCCACTTTCCATAGCATGTATGAAGGATAGACTGGATGTTCTTAAACTATTATATGAAAATATGCTAGAGAGGTATTCACACAAAGTAGTGAGGGAGATTATAAAAAAACTTTACACTGGAGGAACTTTAATTCATCTGGCTTGTCAAAATGCTCACTTGTCAGCTCAAAGTGTAGAAATTGTTAAATATCTCGTTGATGTAGGTGTTCATACCGAAATGTTAAATGACTCTCATGAAACGGCTTATGATATGTGCATTCGACGAGCTTACGAAAAGGCATTGAACAAAAATTACAAACAAATTGCAGGACTTTTTCTTTCTTATCGGTACTTTCAAATGTGGCAAAAAGTGTCTTCAAAGCTTTCTGTCACAGAAGATGATGAAACTGTGTCAAAAAACATTTGTGGATTGTCTCTAAAGGACTTGGTTTACATGCCTGGATTAGGAGCAATTTCAAGTGTGAAAGAATTTTACGATATTAGAACCAGTATAACTCGATTGTTGCGTGCTGTTAGCAGAATTCTTTACAGAAATCATCACATAAGATTTACGCCCATACTTGTTGGCAGTTCAGCTTGTGGAGTAAAGATTGGCCAGCCAGATGAATTTGATTTTTTTGTTGTGGTACAACTGCACAGAGATTTCACAGCTGATTATTTTATCAAACATCATTCATTGTCTGATGGAAAATTAAAGGAGACATTTTCCCAATACTTGTGCAGAGCCGTGGCAACAGCTTTGCAAGAAAAGAAATTTAAAGAAATAATTGTGCCAAACAGCTTTCCACATGTAGTGGAATGGAATAAAGTCTGTACATGTTTGAAATTATGTGTTCTGTTGCCAAACAAAAAAATAGCACAAGTGTCTGTAGATGTGACACCATGTTTTGAAAAAGTGGGAGTACCAAAGAATGCTAATGATAAATGGCCAAAGTATGTCAACAGTTATCACTACGTGCTCAAACCAGTCGAATCAAAAATAAAAGTTGAACCCACATTTGCTGTTGCTGAATGTGGATTTATAAAGAACTTAGACAACAACTGTAAGATAGTGTTTATCCTCATAAAGGTGCTAGTAAAGCCTGTCCTGTATTGTTGCAACAAAGAAATACATTTATATCCCAATCATCATGCTTCAACATTTCACACCATTTTGGTCAGTGCAGATGTCAACTTGCCAGAATTATACAGAGCAATAAAGTATCAACCAGATAAAGTCATTGACTCTTACATGTTAAAAGTGGCCTTCTTGCACGAAGTGGTGACCACTAAAGATGACTGGGGCACAGAAAACTTGAAAGCTCATGCTGTCTCTATATTCCAGTACATTGGGCACTGTTGCCGAGACGGTGCAATGTTTCACCCACTGCTAAATGATGTCAATATCTTAGAAGATCTAAAACATAAAGAAATGAGTGGCATTCCATTATTAACATTGGCAGAAGATGCAGCACGTGCTATAGAAAAGAAATTAACTGATGGCGCCATACCATCAAATAAAGGTCTAATGGAACCAGATTTTGAAAAGTACCGTGCTATGCTGAAAACACATGCACTAACTCAGGGGGAAGGAATATTGGTCAAGGCGGAAATTGTGAGAGTTGATTTCTATTTAAGATACGTTTGGGATTGGATAAAACTAAGTGATACGAAACAGCAAAGTAAGTACATCTTACAAATGCATTAGTCATTTGGTTAAATCTAGTCATCAGAAATCCAATGTTGTAATAAGTATTGCACGAAATCCAAGCAAATATTTGTATTTGGGAACTCAATGTACAGTATCACTTGTACGAAATCGGCTTATGCAGAAAATTTCAACTGTCCCGGCATAACACTCTGATATACTTTGGCCTCAAGTATATTCTATTTTTAAGCAGAAATTCCTCTTGGAATTTGAGACGACCTTAATTTATCCTTGATTGAACAGTTGGTTTTTGCTGGAAATCTGTACAGCAGACTCTTGGGTTGTAGCAAGCAGGTGATCAATAAACTAACGTATACGATCACGCAAGTGTACACCAGACTAAGCTACTCAACGGGCTAAGTTGCAATGTCGGAAAAAGGAGTTTTTCTTAATTTTATCCAATTAAATCTTAAATGCTTAAGCAAATAGCATGATTGGATAACGGAGATTCTCGTGAATAGTACCTATTTTGTAATCATTTAGTTATGTCTGTGTTCATACAGTAGCAGAAAAGTCATAGGTCTTATAAAATCTAATTTTAATGGTGCGGTCCTGAGGAAGTTAAACAGCACTTATTGCAATTGTTTCTTTGTGTAAATTCCGATGTTTTGTTGAAACTTGAAAACGTAAGCTGTTCCGAAGACCTTGCACAGAAACGAAACATTAATGTTATTGTATCGGGGAAGAAAATGAATCATGCAGTTTGTAATGACACACGCAGGAAAGCTCAATTACAAAGTTGTTAAATTTTCACCCATTTAAAGACGAACAACATGACAGCAAATTTTAAATCGCTCTCCTCCATAAATAATTACGTGTTTTACAAATAGAAATTACGAACGAATGAATTTACTTTTGATACCTGGTGTTTGGATAGCATATGACGAGCAGAACGGAGATCTTTGCCCGCATCTTGTGCAACCAACGCCTTCTCCATGTCGTCAAGCGTCTTGTGTGCTTCGACAATCGTCAAGTTGAAGTTTTTCTGATGAGAGGCCTAGAAAAGAATGAATAAACTAATATATCATTTATTAACACATCTTGCTTTGTGAATGTCTAGTGAGATGGTTAAAATCACTCGAGGCAAAAAGCACTTTCATGAGTTAACTGAGACATAAGTTATACGACGATTAAAGATTTCTGTTATTGGAAATAAGCTTTGTAAATCCACAACCAGTTAACAATAAGGTGAAATTAAGTTTCGGACTTTTTGGACCATTGCTTTGTGAAACGTTTCAGTTTCACTTAAACCATCAGTGTAATATTAATGAGCCTTTTCACAGTTCCAGCTATTGATGTTGATCGTGAAAAGGTCAAGGGTTAAGCGTAACAAACAACACATTTGTGTACACTTGACAACGCTTCTCAGCCCATTCTGTTGTAATCGTCACAGTTTTTACAACTAGCTAGAACCTTGCCTAGTTCGTTTTTTCTTGTTCCACAGCAAAATCCTGGTAGTAAACCATTCTACACACACTAATGCATAATTAAGTACGGTTGATGTACAGCTACTGTAGTTACTGAACTGGTGTGGCAGACAGCTTTACTTTACCCACATGTCACATGGCGGTTGTAGTTAAGACGCGTTGCTGCTGTACACTTGACCTTTGACCTACAGCAACTGTGCATGCGCACAACGAAACTGTGAAAAGCTTTATTTGATCGTTGAAAATGTGATTTTTTTTGGTTTATATCTTATCAAAATTAATTTTTTGGCTGCTTTACCCATAAATTTAAACGGAGCTGCTTTTCTATGGAAATCGTTGTTATATCCGTGGATTTTTCATTTTCCCACTGTTGTAGTCAAAGATGAAAATTACATATATTCTGCCCCTTGTCTTGATCACCGTGGATTGACCTGCTAACAAAACTAGAGGTGGTCGGGAAGATATCTAAAAACCTACTTCTTTTAGCTATAAGTAACGTTAGCTTTAGCAATATGGTAAACCTTGGATTATGAAATGTCTGGTTTGATGTACAGAATGTACACTTTTTATCGAATTTAAAAATGGAGTAGTATGTGAAAAACCGTCCTGTTTTCCTTTAATCATCTAACCACAGATATGTACAGTTCTCAGTGATGCAAAGTGCTAAAATCTTCTAGGTTAGGCACAAAAGAAACTGTTCTAGCAACAGCTGTGACAAGGTCATAACGTTCCGTAGGTAAGAGGATAGATTGCTTTCATTTCCAATCTGTCTTTATTTGCACTTTCCAGCAAGCTAGGTCGTTCATATTTCATTCTCAAGTGTGGAAAAGGTCCTTGTAGTGGCCAGGCATTATCAGATTTCTTTTCCAGACGACAAAAAATCTACAATGCATTGCTGTTTGTTGGTCGGAGACCTTCATACTGGGAATGAATTTAAATTTTCCCGAAATTCAGGCTTAAACATGAAATGAACTCAAATCACCATACGTGTAATGAACTTCAATTGGGAGAAACATGCTAGAATTTCAGGGAAAACAAAAGATGTTTCCAATTTTACGGAATAACTTTGATTATTAAAAAAATTTTTATTTTATTACGAAAACTCAATACAACAATACAACGTATCAAAACACGATATGATAACATGGTATGCATAGTTACATTAATTTCATAATAAAATCGACATGACATGATGTCTATATAAATTGTTGCTTGCATTATAGTCAGAAGCAATACTTGTGTGACTGTAATGTAATTAATGGTGCTGATGTTGGGATGCAAAAAAGGGAAGGTAAAAAATAATGGAATGATAGTGGAGAATGCAGGAGACGGGAATTAGTACAAGACTGCCAAGACTATTAAATCAAGCCTGTCTTTTTTATTCGTTCATTATATATTTATTTGTTATTTACTTGGTACTAATATATGCAAAATAGTAAACAAACATGATATCATCTAAAACATATTTATAGTGAAGACACTTAAAGACAGTTAAAAGGAAAAACAACGAAATTTTAAAGTATGTCCCAAAGACTTGTGTAATTGCAAAAAATGTTAATAATTTAAAATATTTGTGTGTCGACTGGTCAAATCTCACCCTATCACTGTCCATTTGTGTCCAGCGAATAACTTATTGTTTATCTTACGGACACTATAAAGTAATTTTTCTTAATTGGGGTGCATTATGTTGTTCCGATTATTTTTCAAGCTTTGTGCAGTGTTTTTTGAAGAAGAAGAAAATGGATGCCCTGATGTCGGTTTCAGAAAAATCGCATTAAAAAATTACATTACTTTACAGCAATTTTATGCATATAGCCTACTCCCTTTGAAAGGATTTTTTGTTTGTTTTCATTTTAAATCTCATCTGTTCCGATGACGCCATTACATGACGTCATATACGCACAATGTAAATCAGGGGAAGAAAAGGCAATGTTATACTATGTCCCAAAAAACGTTCCATGTAAAGTTATATTACCCTTATATTTCACTTGCCTGATTGAAAAACTTCTGAAACTAAAAAAGAAAATTATTAATTATTTAAAATGTTTTCACCAATTGGTAAAATGTCGCTGACTCACCCTCCAGGGTGCGCCACTCACTAACCAAAACACGTATTTTTAATCTTATTGACAAGTTACAGCAATTTAAAATTTTACTTACTTAGTTCAAGTGTGAGCTACGAATGCTGTGATTATTTTTCAAACTTTACGCAATGTTATAAAGGAAATGTCGTCAAAATGGCTGCGCCCTCCCGCGAGTTTTCGCGGGAGTTTAAATTTTTTTTTAATAATAATAGTAAGTTTATTTGGAAGTGTAAATACAAATACAATATCAAGAAACACTGGGAAAAATAGATATTACTAATAATGATTATATGACAGCGTGCATATGATAAATGGCAAGAACCAGAAGTAAAACTTGTTAGGTGCTTGCAACATTCTAAACACGTTCAAATAATGAGAAAAAAAAGAACAAAAAAAACCGAAAGTTTTTGGGCAATTAAAAAAAAGAGTTGTGCAAAGTAAGGATAGAAGTGATTGATAAAAGAATGTTCAAAAGGGTAGGAAGAGTGGCTTGTGGAGATTCGGGTCTCATGAGATGACGAAGCACTCTGGATTCTACTCAAAAAGAAGACAAAGTTGTGACTGTTGTGTCACACAGGAACAGTAGGTGGTTATCAAGACTATGTGGTTATGCAAATCCCATTACAGCAAATCTTAAACATTACTTTACAAGGTTCAATGAATATCATGTCCCTTACTGTCCTACTAATAGTGCCAGGCACTTTATTAAATTCACAGCCCCCAATAACTGGAATAAAATAAGTGCCCAAGTAAAAATACACAAAACTATTTATAGTTTCAAAAAGTACTTAAAAAGGACCATTTTTGTTTCATACTTGTAATACAATTTAATGGTTCCATGTCTCATGCAGTTGCAATATATGGCCTCCAATCAATTATAATGCTATTTTAATATATATCTATGTAAATTAAACATACACTGTGATCGTTTCTTCTCCTCTTCTTCTTCCCTAATCTAACCATTCTTTCATTCACTCATTTGTGCCACCTTAACAAGCCAAGCTTTCAAGGTGTCATACAGCAACTATTTTATTTGGTTATTTTCACTTCATCATCGTTTTTTTACCTATACTGTTTCTTTTTTTTCACTAATATTGTATGTTGACATATTATTTATATATTGCTGGAGTGAAATAAATTGATTGATTGATTGATAAATTGATAAACTAGTTTATTTAAGAAGCAAACAGATATCGTTTAACTGACGTTTTAAAAGACTGACGTTTTATACTGCGTTACTGCTAACACAAGCTCTACACGCAATAAGACAGCATGTAAGTGATGTAAAACTTCGAGCCCTGGGATCAGTACATTTAAAAAAATATAATTTGTCAAAAAACGGCGTCAAGTTCTTTCCTGAACGCGGACATGAATCATGGCGCGGTTTTCCAGGGTATTTCGCTTAATTAGCTTTCATTAACGAAGACAAAGCCGGCAAAGCAAATTGCATAATTTATGTTGGCATTAATTAAATCAGTTTTGCGTAAACAGTTTATAAAATTAATTTTGTTATAAATTTGCCCGGCGAAGGACAAAGGCGCTCATTTAAAGGTTGATAACCTCCAATGATAAAAAATTTCACTGTGGTTAAGTAGGCTAGGCCATAGATCAATCAAGAAGCTTTAATATTGTTTGGAAAGTATCAATTATAAACGTTCTGATTTTGACATTATTTTAGATTAGGAAAATATCTTATAATTAGTTCTGAAACTTTGTACCAATATTGCAGTGCCCTCTGGGAAACATTTGCTGAACTAATCAACATGACCACACACATAAAATCGATAATGAAGCTGTGTTCTAATCATATTTCTGATCATTTTTGTTACTTTTTTCTTTCGAATTGATTTTTTCATTGTTTCTTCTCTTTCTTGTTTTCTTTTTAATTCATTTCGGTCTCTAATTAATCTGCAAATTTTGAAAAGACTCTGTAGCAACGCTGCAGCTGTTTTTTTATCCACTTTTTTTTCAAAAGAACCGCTGAACCATTGAGAATTCACTTTGGCACAAAAAGCTGCTCTATTTTGATTTCAATTGTGTAAATTTTGTCAAGTAATTTGAACTTGTTTATTCAGTTTTGTTTTGTCAATATTCCTCGCCTCGTTTCGTCCATTCGTCGCATCGCAGCCTGCCTTTTTATCTTTAATTAAAACTAGAAACAATGGCGGAGTATCCGAGCACGAAATTAGCGAAAGCCATTTTGTGTTGATCTATGGGTATCGAGAAGCGCCATCGGTGAAATTGTCATAACAGGCATTGTGTTTATCCACGAAATTTCATAATTTATGCAAACTCGCATGCCGCACTTGAATCACCGTAATGAATGGTTTAATCAGCAAAACGTGGCAGCTTGCCGAAGCATGACAGATTGCAACTTTTGCAGATAAATCGTTCGGGTGGCCTTTGAAATTATCAATGCCTTTATGACATGCTGAATTTGTGAAGTGGTTTTCTCAATTCTCTTTGTGGTGAATATATTACAAAAACATACAGTTTCATTTGTTTATTAGTTAAGCATTATTTGTTTTGGCTGCTAAAGAGATTGGTGACTTATGGCAGTGAGTAAAGTTATAAGGCTCTAGGTAACAAAATTTCTAAAAAGTATTTAAAAGCACACCTTGTTGGATAGCATTATCTAGAGTATGTTAGTACAATTTTACGATATCTTTTAAAATCGAACTTTTAATCTTGTTAACACTATTTTACACTATTTACTGCTGCTGCTGCTACTGCTACTGCTAGTGCTGCTGCTGCTACTGTTACTGCTAGTGCTGCTGCTCCTACTGCTGCTGTTGTTGCTACTGCTACTGCTGCTGTTGCTGTTGTTGCTACTGCTACTCCTGCTGCTGCTACTGCTACTGCTACTGCTGCTGCTGCTGCTGTTGTTGCTACTGCTGCTACTGCTGCTACTGTTACTGCTACTGCTGCTGCTACTGCTACTGCTGCTGCTGCTGCTGCTACTGCTGCTGCTACTGCTGCTACTGCTGCTGCTGTTGCTGCGACTGCTACTGCTGCTGCTGCTGCTACTACTAATTGTCCTGCTACTACTACTGCTGCTGCTGTTGTTGCTACTGCTGCTACTGTTACTGCTACTGCTGCTGCTGCTGCTGCTGCTGCTGCTGCTGCTGCTGCTGCTGCTGCTACTGCTGCTACTGCTGCTGCTGCTACTACTGCTACTTCTGCTACTACTACCAATACTGCTACTATTATTATTATTATCTTTGTCATTATCATCATCATTATAATTATTATTATTATATTATTATTATTATTATTATTATCATCATCATCATCATCATCATCATCATCATCATCATCATCATCATCATCATCATCATCATCATAGAACAGTTTTTTCTTTCAGAAATAGCAGGTTACACTGGTTTAAAATATCCTTCATACTTGAAGTAATGCCCATTAAAATTTGCGCCTACTCTTTGTAGCTTTGTGCCTAACAAAATATTTGATTACATTATCTTATATCAAATTGGCAGCATGGGAAACCTTTTTTAATTCGGTTCATACTTAAAGTAATGCCCGTTAAAATTTAAGCCAACTCTTTGTAGCTTTGTGTCTAACAAAACATTTGATTACATTATTATTTTGATCTTATATCAAATTGGCAGCATGGGAAACCTTTTTTAATTCGGTTCGCCACGCTTTGCTGATCCGTTGAGAAAATACCCGTTGCTTATTTATTTGCCGTTAATCCCATTTTTTAATCCGTTTCGTGATTAATTTTTTTCCAAACCGCAGTATGGATTTAGAGTGAGACGGAGCGTTCAAAGCGTTTACTCGACTAGAATAATTACTTAAATTGGATTCGCTTTCCTCTGTAAGAAATCCCGCGACATACGACCCAATTGCTTTTGTGCTCACAAGACCGCGTTATTTAAAATGCTGCAACTTCTTCTCATCTTGAAATTATGCTAAATTGCATATTTAATCCGTCCAGCCAGCTGATTGTTAATGGTTTAACACGGATGCGAGTTGCCCTTCTGAGACGTGACACACATTTACGATCATTTTTAAGAAAAAACGGAGATTAGTAAACAATTTCTTCTGGATTTTGAGATTTGTCATTGAACAGTATTCATTTTAAAATGCGTTCATTTTGCAATTTTGATGAAAAATGGTAATTAGGAGTAGTTTTTTTCTTTTCTTAACGTTACGGGATTTTAAGCTATCTGTCATACAGCACAGTGAGAGTCATCCTTATAAAAGCTTATATGCTCCGAGTGAAGTGTTTGTGGCGTACTAACAAAAATTTTTTTTAGATTACATTTTGTTATTTTTCATTTCATTTTTGTTACATTTCTGTCATAAAGCACAGTGAGAGTCATCCTTATAAAAGCTTTTATGATCTGAATGAAGTGTTTGTGGCGTGCTACCAAAATTGTTTTAGATTTGATTTAGTTATTTATTCATTTCATTTTTTTACATTTCTGTCATAAAGCACAGTGAGAGTCATCCTTATAAAAGCTTTTATGATCTGAATGAAGTGTTTGTGGCGTGCTACCAAAATTGTTTTAGATTTGATTTAGTTATTTATTCATTTCATTTTTTTGTTACATTTCTCTCATAAAGTACAGTGAGAGTCGTCCTTATAAAACTTTATATGCTCTGAGTGAAGTGTTTGTGGCGTGCTACCAAACTTTTTTGGGCTACTTTTAGTTATTTATTCATTTCATTTTTGTTACATTTCTGTCATAAAGTACAGTGAGAGTCGTCCTTATAAAACCTTATATGCTCTGAGTGAAGTGTTTGTGGCGTGCTGCCAAACTTTTTTGGGTTACTTTTAGTTATTTATTCATTTCATTTTTGTTACATTTCTGTCATAAAGCACAGTGAGAGTCGTCCTTATAAAACCTTATATGCCCTGAGTGAAGTGTTGTGGCGTGCTACCAAACTTTTTTGGGTTACTTTTAGTTATTTATTCATTTCATTTTTGTTACATTTCTGTCATAAAGCACAGTGAGAGTCGTCCTTATAAAACATTATATGCTCTGAGTGAAGTGCTTGTGGCGTGCTACCAAACTTTTTTGGGTTACTTTTAGTTATTTATTCATTTCATTTTTGTTACATTTCTGTCATAAAGCACAGCGAGAGTCGTCCTTATAAAACCTTATATGCTCTGAATGAAGTGTTTGTGGCGTGCTACCAAACTTTTTTGGGTTACTTTTAGTTATTTATTCATTTCATTTTTGTTACATTTCTGTCATAAAGCACAGTGAGAGTCGTCCTTATAAAACCTTATATGCTCTGAGTGAAGTGTTGTGGCGTGCTACCAAACTTTTTTGGGTTACTTTTAGTTATTTATTCATTTCATTTTTGTTACATTTCTGTCATAAAGCACAGTGAGAGTCGTCCTTATAAAACCTTATATGCTCTGAGTGAAGTGCTTGTGGCGTGCTACCAAACTTTTTTGGGTTACTTTTAGTTATTTATTCATTTCATTTTTGTTACATTTCTGTCATAAAGCACAGCGAGAGTCGTCCTTATAAAACCTTATATGCTCTGAGTGAAGTGTTTGTGGCGTGCTACCAAACTTTTTTGGGTTACTTTTAGTTATTTATTCATTTCATTTTTGTTACATTTCTGTCATAAAGCACAGCGAGAGTCGTCCTTATAAAACCTTATATGCTCTGAATGAAGTGTTTGTGGCGTGCTAACAAACTTGAAAGAACTTTGAATACCTGCAAACTTCAGTGTACAGCATCACTTGTGTGAAATCGGCTAATGCAGGAAATTTCAAATATCCAGGCACAACACTCTGATAAACTTTGTCTGCTCAAGTACATTCTATTTTTAAGAAGAAATTACTCTTAAAAGACGAAACAACCTTATAAATTTCTCCCTCCTTGGCTGATTTTTTGGATATTCCCAGAATAGTAGCAGAACACTGCACCTCTTTGGCTGCAGCAATCAGGCGATCAATAAATTAGTGTGTACGATCAAGCAAGTGTACACCAGACTAGAGTTGGAGTGCCTGAAGAGGGCAGGTTTTTCTTAACTTTATCCAATTTAATCGCTTATAAATGTTCAAGCAAATAGCATGATTGGATAACCGAGATCCTCCTGAATAGAACAGTATATAATTTGTAATCATTTAGTTATGTCTGTGCTCATACAGTAGCAGAAAAATCATACATCTTATAATATTTGGGAAAATGTTAGAAAGTTTTAAGAAATAAAATTTTGATGAGCATCTCGTGCAATTAGTAAAATCAATTTAAAGCCGTGATCAATTCACGCTTGGGCGCTCTAATTTTAAACGAAAAATGGCGCCATCGGGTTTCCGTGCAATGTAAACATTTATCCGGCCAGGTGCTTCAGAATCTTTTAACTTATAGAGCGAACTCTATAAATTACCACTTTAAATTTGATCATAACTGATCGAATGACTAAATTTTAGTTAAACACAGTTTAACACAACATTAAAATAACGGAACTTCTAAGTAAACTGTAAAAATTTCTCAACGCGTACCTTCATCTCAGCTTGCCCTCACAGGATTCACGCTGCCCAGCAGACACCAGCTTACGTCATTTTTTTCAAACATGCCGGCATCGACGTTCGTTTGGCGGGAGATAAGAAATATTTAAATTTATTTTCCATTTTTAAGCAAAGCATTCTATGCGCACATTTTGTATTGTGATTTCAATATTTTCAATATTTAAAATGTAATAAATGTTGTTTGAGCGCAAGTTCTTCCTTTAAATAATATTGGTGTTATTTGCTTGAATTGCATGTATGACACGCTTTTATGAGGTTGCTTATAATGCTTTAAGATGTTGCTTTAAGAGCTCGTACGAACAGAAATAACTATTTGCAGTGTGTTAGCCTGTTTGGCGCATTCTCAGTCAAAGAAACTTAACAGTAGTTCTATTCTTGTATAGTTGACTTAGAAAGTTCTTCCTCTTGGAGCAACGTGTTTTATCAAACGTACACTGGCAATACCCTACGTTAGGAGCCCTGGTGAGCTTGAATACCCACTTTACCAGTTCAAATAAGATTTTTTGTGTTTTTTGAAATTGTTCTAAAGTTAATTTCGTGGCAGCAGCGAGATGTCAAATCAGAGTTTATGCAGTGCGTGAAATTTTCCTTGTTTATTGAATTTTGATGCGTTTACACTAGCAGTGTGAACTGACTTGCACAATCCTGTGTTTTTCTTGCAGTTTATAAAAATAAATTTAATTTTTCCAGGTTGAAAAAACTAGCAGTTCTGAATACCGATTATCATCATATTGATGTTGTTTACTTTTGTTTACCTTTTGTTTACTTTGTTTACTTCCTTACTTTTTAGCAGCACAAAGGTTGCTGCTAATCGGCAAGCTGATTACAGTTGAACTGTTAATTAATTTTTGGCATTTTTCATTATTGCAGAAAGGGCGTGGCCGGCCGAGGAAGTATCCGCGCCCGGAAGAAGTCAACACAACCGTTGCGGCTCCGGCGGTGGAAACGGAGCAGGTTGCCAGTCACGAGTCTGTCTCTGCCAGCCCAGTGAGTGCATAGTTTTAATACTTTTTAATAAATTTCATTAATTATTTGGTCAGTTTGTTTGTCAGTTGGTTGTAATTCCATTGGAAGAATCAGGCAGGTGAGTTTGGGTGGTAATAACTGGATGCCTCATTGACTGGTCTCCCATTCAGTTAACAAGCAGATTCAACATTGCTCCCATTACACTTTTTAGAAGTTGCGCCTTAATGAAATTGCTAATAAAGTGGATTTTAGTGGATGTGGATTACTAACTAAGCGGATGTTTACCCGATGTGGATTGCTAGTGAAGAGGATTTTTAGTGGATGTGGATTGCTAATGAATTGGATATTTAGTGGATGTGGATTGCTAGTGAAGTGGATTTTTAGAGGATGTGGATTGCTACAGAAGTGGATTTTTAGTGGATGTGCATTGCTAGTGAATTGGATTTTTAGTGGATGTGGATTGCTAGTGAAGTGGATTTTTAGTGGATGTAGATTGCTAATGAAGGGGATTTTTACCGGATGTGGATTGACCAGTATATTTTGCTTAACCTTGCAGTGCTAGAGGACACAAAAACACTTCTTTTCTCAAACACTTGTGGTCAGTTCTGACCCCAGGCACTCAAATATTTGCCATAAATAACTGGCCACTGAATGGTCACTTATGTTTCTCAAATCCTGGACTGGTCATGCATTTACGTCCAAACACACTGTGGTCACTGTTGGCCTGTTGATGGCTATTAACTGAATTGGTCAGCGTATCGGCCGCGTGGACACAGCGCGGTACATCAAATGTTGCCGTCAAAAGCTAACCCATTGTCTGAATATACAGGTAGACCATTATCAGGTGTCTTTCTATAGCACAGGTAAACTCTGTAATTGGCTTTAAATTTGAGAGTGATTAAAGTTTATCTCTTGTTTGGCAATGAGTTAAAGTCAGGACTTTGCGGCTTTGCAAGGGCCGCTAGTAGTGGAGGTTTGGAGTAGTGTTGGGCAGGTATTGGGGGTGGAGGGTGGTAGGAGGCTACTGAATGTGTTTTAAAATGCTGATAAGTGATTCTGAATTTTCACAAGAACACAATAAATTCAAAAAAGTGTTGTAATATAATTCCTGTTGTAATATAATTTAAAATGTTCTGTTTTTTTAAACTTTGAGACTTCAGTGTATTTCCTCAAGTAAGGGACTCTTTTGGGGAAAAAATTGGTTTTTAGCATAAAATAATCAGGTGTAAATGGTCATTTTCGTGTTTGCGTATTTGAGCAATCTTGTGCCTGGTTAGTGAAAAGATGGGTGACTGCCACTGCTTCGTTTCATTAGTCAAACAGCCCCCGGCTATTTACATTACTGGGGGGTGTACAGTGCACGTCCTGATGTGTGGGATCTCTGTCGATTCTCTTCTTACAAAATTGTAGTTGATAGATTCTGGCCCCTCCACTGTTATCAACACAGTGTGTGTGAACGACCCTCAACTTGCATAGTTGCATTAATGGGCCAAGTCGCTAGCATTTTGCAAGAACGTCGTTACATGCGAAGATTTCTCCCATTGCGTTTGTGCAAGATTATTAGACTAAAATTGGCGTTGTCAGTTTAAGACAACACGTTTTTATCTCATTTTAATACCATTATTGTCCAATCCAAGAAGGAGAGGAGAGGAGAACCGTTTTTAATTTTTTATATCACCTTGCTATAGTGGAACTGACATGTGCTGCTGACAAGCCATTGCCATTGCAGTGTCTAGCTTTTTACTGGATTACTGCTGTGTTTACCTGTCTAGAGAGAGGAGTTCTCATTTTAGAACCCTGCCTGCCCTATGTCTAGAGTAGACGTAACGGGTATATGATGATGATGGTGGTGATGATATTGCCGTGGTGTCGAACCTGCAACCTCTTAGGTGAAAGTAGACGTATTGCTTACCACCATGTACAAAATTATGCAGTGTAATTTAATACTGTCATATCAAGTTAACCATCTAATGTATGCAGATGATATTGCTAAACGTATTATCTAGCAAGAATGTCTTGCTCTTCCCCCTCTCTCTGTTGAAATGTTATTAGTATTATTATTTTTTGTAATGTTGTTTTGTGTTGTGTTTACTTTGTGTGCTTTGTGTTGTTTATTTACTTGTATTTTTGTTGTATATATATATATATATATATATATATGAACGAAAGTTTGAAATAAAGAAGTGAATAAAAAATAATAAATCTCTCTCTCTCTCTCTCTCTCTCTCTCTGTCTTTCTCCCTCTCTCTCTCTCTTTCTCTCTCTCTCTGTCTTTCTCCCTCTCTCTCTCTCTCTCTCTCTCTCTCTCTCTCTCTTTCTCTCGCTCTCCTTCCCTCCCTCCCTCTCTCTCTCTCTTTCTCTCGCTCTCCTTCCCTCCCTCTCTCCCTTCCTCTTTCTCTCTCTTTCTCTCTCCCCCTCTCTCTCTCTCTCTCTCTCTCTCTCTCTCTCTCTCTCTTTCCCCCTTACTCTTTTTCTCTCCTCTCTTTTTTCTCTCTCTCTCTCATTCTGTCTTTCTCTTTCTTCCCATCTCTCTTTTTCTCTCTACTCTCTTTCTTTTTTCTCTCGTTTTCTCTCTCCCTTCTCTCTCCACCCCCAGGAGATGTGTGAACCAAGCCGTATAACCTACATTTTTTCTCCACACAGTAATTAATCATCGGCATATCAAGTCTATGATTTTGTTGTTTTAAGCCGATGGCTAATTTACATAGAATTCTGGTGGGATTAAAAATGCAGCTAAATAGATTGATTAGCTTCCAAACGGCAGCATGTCAGCTGGAATCTCAGCAGAGACGCGTGCATCTAATTTATAGATCACGTGATCTAGTCGACACGTGAATTCTGAGTTATTCAAGAATCAAGCGCGTCTAAGCATATGTGAGTGGCGATGATTATAACAGTGGCGATGACGACGACGATGACGATGGTTGCCGATGGGGGCGGTGGTTATTTTAAGTGATATAATTTCACTCTTATTTTGCTAAACTCACACAAAAAGCTTGCAATGATTTCACCTAGTATGAAAAAACGTAACTTTTACGCGTCGTCATTATTTCATTGCTTAGGGAAGATATTCACGATAAGTTTCAAAACAATTTGACAGGTGTGATGGCACCTCAGTAATTTGGCGACAATAAAATAGACAGTTTTAGAGGTGAACTAGACTCCGTTTTGTTGGAATTTAAATTTACGGTTTAAAGAAAATGTCAAGCCTTCTAGGAATGATGACGATGATGATGATGATGATGATAAGTCTTTATTAGCCTCTTTTTGCAGGCAAAAGTTTCTGTACTAACATTATACAATTTTACATAGACACTATACAGAGTGAATTCTACGATATTACATTTACGGATTCTGTAATTAGCTTTTCTAATTTGTGCGTATAACATTTCTTACAGTGAAATTAAACAAGAAGTATTAAAGTGCGTGCTAAAATCAAGGTTATTAATGCAGCAAGTTTCCTGTGAAGTAACATAAAAATGCAGATAAATTGATATACCAAATTATTAAATTCCAATTCAATGTTTAAATCCACAAGAGTTACAATCAGTAATCTCAAGAACTACACAAATTTAATCCCTATTTTACTAGAAATTAACAGCAGAATCTTAAAATAAAGGGCATTTACAAAGTAGGTTAGTGCCGATATTAAATTTTCATTTTTGGTCCAATACACAAGATTTAAACTCTCATTTCCCAGTTCGTTTAGTAGTAGATTTCGCCTATTTGTGTCGACTCGAGGACATCGGTATATCAACTGTTCTGGATTCTGGGCTTCCATGCCACATTCACAAAGCTCATTTCTAGGAAGCTAGGCATATTTTACTATTTTGCGAAAAATGTTAGAAGGATTTAGTAATAAAACTGTAATGAGCGCTTCGTGTAATTAGTAAAATCACTTTAAAGTCGCGATCAGTTCATGCTTGGACATTCCCATTTTCAATGTCATTCTTGTTCCAATGACGTCATTCATCTTGAAGAAAAGTAGCGCACTGTCAATCTTCTTTAAAGGTTTAATAAGTTTTTACAAAAAAATTAGATGGCTAATTTTGTAATATTTTTGCGTGAACAATAGGTAAGCTGCAGAAGTTTGAATTAGTTTAAGCAGCGCGCACTTACGGAAAGCCACGACGCGCTTACGTAAAACCACGATGCGCTTACGTAAAGTCACGAAGTCTCCCAGTTACGTCATGATCTTCAAGTGAATGGCAGCAACCACCACGCTTCAAAATTTCTATTCAGAGGTAGTTTATTTTACATTTAAGTTTTATAGGCAGTTCTTACAAATTTCTTTGTTATATTTTTCTAAGTTTACGTGATAACAGTAAAATAAACCCAACATACTGAGTGACTTGTTCATTCCTTTAGCACACCACAAACAGTTTAAGTGATAAGAGTAAAATAAACCCAACATACTGGGTGACTTGTTCTTTCCTTTAACACACCACAAACAGTTAAAGTGATAACAGTAAAATAAACACAACATACTGAGTGTCTTGCTCTTCCCTCTAATATATTTTCTGTTCTAATTTAAACAAGGAGTAAAATAATTTGATTAATTTTTATTTATTCCTGTGGTTAAGGCTGCTTGCTGATTATTGTTGTTTATTGTGTGGCGTGTGAGGTAGCCACGATGGGCTTGGCAAACTATAAAAACTTTATTTAATAAGCAACACATTTATTAAACAACAAACACAACATGGTAAATATAAGAGGATAGTAATGCCAGCCACCCGTCTTCAAGTCAGTTCTTAATCTCTCCCGCTACTGGCATTACTATCCTCTTATATTTACCGTTTTGGGTTTGTTGTTTAATAAATGTGTAGTTTATTAAATAAAATCTTGATAACATTAACCACAAAAATAAATAAACTTTAATCAAATTAGAACTTGTTTAAATTAGAACAGAAAATATATTAAAGGAAAGAGCGAGACACTCTGCATGTTTGGTTTATTTCACTGTTATCACTTAAACTTAGAAAATTATAACAAATTTGCCAAGAACTGCGTATAAAGCATAAATTTAAAATAAACTATTTCTGAATAGAAATTTTGAAGCGTGGTGGTTGCCGCCATTCGCTTGAAAATTATGACGTAATTGGGAGACTTCGTGGCTTTCCTGTAAGTGCTCTGCTTAAACTAATTCAAATTTCTGCAGTTTACCTAATGTTCAAGCAAAAATATCACAGAATTAGCTATCAAATTTTTTTGTAAAAACTTATTATACCTTTAGCGAACATTGACAGTGCGCTACTTTTCTTCAAGACGAATGACGTCATTGGAACAAGAATGACATTGAAAATGGGAATGTCCAAGCATGAACTGATCGCGACTTTAAAGTGATTTTACTAATTACACGAAGCGCTTATTACAGTTTTATTACTAAATCCTTCTAATATTTTTCGCAAAACATTGAAATAGACTTTATTTCACATAATAAATAGACTTTAATCAAATTATTTTACTCGAGGCAGCAAGCAAATGCTATCAAAACTACTAAAACAAACAAGTCCTTCAATCTCCCGCCAAAACCATGACAACAAGCGTTCAGTACAGGACGGTGTCACGACACCACGCTGAGAGAGGAAAATAGGCATAAACAACGAATTGAAAGAGAAAAATACCAGCATCATTAAAATACAAACAAATTGTACGTGATATCGGCTAAAATGCTGAAAAATTCTTTCACTAAGCCGTAATTACTAGAACGCGTTTTGCATAGTTGAAAACAGCCGTTGATAAGCTAATTTAGGGAAAATGTTGTCGTTCATACATGGAACAATTACGGCAACGGTTAATAAAGAATGCAGGCAATCGTACAATATACGAATTTATGCGAGGCAATACAGCAGAGATAATTATTGAAAGCTGAACGCTAAGTTATTGTTGTTGGCATCCTCGGAAGACAATGGAATGTGCGCCTAGAGAGTCCGATCCTTGAACGTCTCCAGGGCGCACGCCTGGGCAAGGTGTATGGAGATCCTGAGCTGCCCAGACAACAGGAACCCCCTCTCTTCCTCCCTAGTGTAGTCCAAAGGAAAGCGGAGCGATACGTTTGGCACCAGGTTGGCCGCAGGAGTCAGTGAACATGCTGCACTGGTCCGCCCTCTAGCTGTTGGTTGCTTGTACAGCTCCTCCACCTAGTGTCGAGATGCAGTGTGGGCATCCCACAAGCCTACAGCACCTGGTATTCCTAGGCGGTCACCCATCCAAGCACTAACCAGGCTCTGCGTTGCTTAACTTCGGTGATCAGACGAGAACCGGTGTTTTCAACGTGATATGGCCGTAGTGAATCAGATAAGTTAAGACAACTATGAAACGTTTTACAATTGCGCAGCAAAAAATCAATAAATAATTAATCTAAATCTGTAGTGATAAAGATCACATTTCCAAAAGATGCTTCTATGAACAGCTCACACATTAAGTCTTTTTCATTCGTAATTTAGTGAAAGATTGCCTTCATTGGTTCATATGTAATCTGTGACAATTTCTTATACTTTTATTTCCTTCATACACTCTTATAACATTTCGTAAATGCAGGGCAGCCTGTTTATAAGTCCATTTCTTTCGGACTTCTTACACGTGGAATTCTTTTTATCAAAAATTGTTTCCCTGAATCCATGTCACTGATACCTTCTATCATTAGGAGATCACTAAGCGTTTTCACAGTTTCGTTGTGCGCACGCGCAGTCGCTGTAGGTCAAAGGTTAAGTGAACCACAGCAGCGCATCTTAACTACATCAGTCACGTAACGTGTTGGTAAAGCAAAGCCGTCTGCCACATCAGTTCAGAAATTTCAGTTGTTTTACGTGGCCTTTACTTAACTATACGCACTCTTCTGCACGTAGAGTAATTTACTAGCAGGATCTTGCGTGAGAACAAGAAAAAATGAACTAGGTAAAGTTCTAGCTAGCTGTTGAAGCTGTTGCTATTACAACAGCATGGGCTGCGAGACGTTGTCAAGTGTACACAGATGTGTTGTCTGGTGCACTTAACCTTTGACCTTTTGACGATCATCAGCAATCGTTGGAACTGTGAAAAGTCTTATTTTTCTGGACGTAGGATGCACGTCCATGTTTCCATTTTTCTATTACAGCGCCTCACTCTGAAGGGGACAATCTTATTTGGGACGCTTTGTATGTAAAAAAGACAAGTGAGCAAAAATGCTGTCATGGTCTGGCCGTAGACGCAGGAACATTGTTATGGTCACAAACAGACACTAGCGCACCCTGGTGTCAATTTATTTCCCAAATTAACATGAAAGGCGAGTCATAATGATAATTGCAATATTAATCCGGTAAAGATAATCACGTCACAATGAATGAGAACAACTTTCTACACGGGGAGACAATATAAGAGAAATTAAGACACGCCCAGCCAATTAAGAAATGAATAAAGGCAGCAAGGATACTGCACATATGCGTAGAGAGGACAGATTGACATCTTATACATGAATAGGCAAAGATTGTCTAAAATTTCAAAACCTATTCTAGAGGCAACGTAGAGAGAGAGACTGTTGTCTTCTCTTCTATGAATGCCATAATAATTTATGCACAGGTTAAGTGACGGATGCATTATGGGTACAAAAGTAATTTTTTCCTTTGTCTATCATGTACACGCAACACTAAACTAGGCTGAAATGTTCTCACTTCCTAATGTGTTACACTGTGGTCGTTTCTTCTCCCCTTTCCTTCTTCCTATCCCTAATCTTACTATTTTTTTCCATTCCATCATGTCTACTAACCTTAACCATTCTTTCATTCACTCATCCTCCCCTCCCCTTTCCTTCTTCCTATCCCTAATCTTACTATTTTTTTCCATTCCATCATGTCTACTAACCTTAACCATTCTTTCATTCACTCATTTGTGCCACCCTAACAAGCCCAGCTTTCAAGGTGTCATACAGCAACTCTTTCATTTGGTTAATTTGACTTCATCAACATTTTTTTTACCTATACTGTTTCTTTTTGTTTCAATAATATTGTATGTTGATGTATTGTATATGTATTGCTGAAGTGAAATAAATTGATTGATTGATTGATTGATTGATTGATTGATTGATTGATTGATTGATTGATTAATTGATTGATGTGTTAATCTGGTGTGACCTTGACCTGTGAGTCTTGACCTCTGAAAATCGTCGAAAGATGACATTTTTTGCTAAAATTGTTTGGATATGACTGCTAGGGTAACCATGACGTTTTATGTTTGATTTTGTCTTGGTACCATATCACCCAAAACAGTACATACTAAGGACACAACAGCCTTTTCACAGTTTCGTTGTGCGCATGCGCAGTTGTTGAATATGAAAGGTTAATATTGCCACAGCAACGCGCCTGAACTGCAACCGTCGCGTGACATGTTGGTAAAGCAAAGTCGTCGCATCAGTTCAGTGACTTCTGTTGTTTTACGTGTTTAATTATTCATTAATCTGCGTGTAGAATGATTTGCTAGCACGATCTTGCTTGGGAACAAGAAAAAATCAGCTAGCTAAGGTTCTAACTAGCTGTTAAAACTACTATCGTTACATTAGTATGGGTTGTCAAGGTTGTCAAGTGTACACAAATGCGTTGTCTGGTGCGCTTAACCTTTTGACCTTTTCACGATCATCATCAATCACTGGAACTGTGAAAAGGCTCCGCCAATATTTGTTCATTTTTTTAATCATTGAAAACAAAATGTGTTCGTACTACA